>VZRN01000098.1:1405114-1714946 GCA_013397935.1 Dasyornis broadbenti
TTGACTTTCAGCTTAAAAGACAATGAAGTCAGACTTCAGAATTTCCAATCTCCTGAAAACAGGTCTTGCAGGCTTCACCTAACATGGCTATGAAACTATTTCCCATGTTTTCTCTCTGCAGCAGCTCTACAGCTGGATTATTTTCTCATCTACAGCAACATGTCTTCACTTACTGGTTCAGGAAACTAGGCCAGATAATACTAACGATTTAATCCCAAATCAAAATATCACTTACAAATTTATCTCTCTCCCACAGCAATTCAGTCCTGTGCAGTGGAGATAATTCATTGGCCAAACCAGTCAGTGCAGAAAACAGTGTTGGGCCAGCAGAACTAGCAGAGCTATTTTGGCACTCTCTGGATGCAGCAGGATTTGTCGGGAGAGCTTGTAAATACATAATAATGATAAAATCTTCTGGTCCTTTGGGGCTGTGGTCCTCATGCTGCATGGCTGAAGTTTGTTGGTGCTTTGGCCAAAAACCAGTATCTTCCATTGTTTTTAAATCGGGTGAGCCCTACATTGTGCTAGTAAAACTAATAAATTCCCATTTTCTTGCTGGAGTGGCCAGCCTGGGAGTCCCTGGAAATGCTGTCTTATCTTCCTCCATTTCTTGGTTTAGGAGAGACATTCTCTTCTAAGAGAGTTTCTAGTTTCCTACATCATTTTTTTTCCTCTTCCCAGTGTTGTAATTGATTTCAGGAATTAGTCATCTCAAGGTGGCTTGTCACTGGAGTGATTTGTTGGATTTGAGTTTTCTGTGATGTCTCATTGGAGAAGTTAATGAGGAGCGTGCTCCTTCTGCTGTGAGAAGTGAGAACATGAATTGTGCAGGGATGGTAAAACCTCCCCTTCCACTGGGGTCTGCAGCACTGGAGTCTGGGCAGGCCTTGGACAGACCATCAGATCCAAGCCCGTGTCTACCAAAGCTTTGCAGGATTCTGCCAAATTCCACAGGCACCCAAGAAAAGCCTTAGATTTTTATTTTTTTTCTCGGTGCCAGGCCTTTGACTTTTACCACAGCCTCCCCAACCCACATTCCCAGAGGAAGCTGCAGTTGGGCACAATTTTCAAGGGATGCTCATCAGTGTTTTTGACTCCCAAGAGGCCAAACTCTGGCACTCTGCACAGACCTCTTCTACCAGCGACCTCAGTTCACCTCAGACTTCACCTTGTTCTTCCTGAAACTCCTCAGGGATGGAGACTGCACAGGTACAGCTTTCACTCTGCTTGGTCCTTGTTAGAGCTGAAACATCCTGCAGCACTGAAATTGGGTGTTTGTGATTGCCTGACAGGCACAATCTCTCTGCTGGTTTATTTCTGACACCGTGTCATCGAAGCTCTCCGAAACAATACGCGCTCACGTGGGAGCAGCAGCGTGTTCCCAGTACACGGGCTCACTTCTAGTCCTGACGTGCTGTGGGGTTTGCTCTGCCTTGTAATAAGGAACTACAAAGCAAGCGACCTGCCATTACAGAAATGGGCTGGCAGCAGGGAATATTAGCAACTGTTTCCCGTTGGTAGGATTTTTCCAAGTAAGAAAGAACCCAGATTTGGAAAGTCTTCAATTTTGCATGAAATACGGTGGAGGAGGGCTGTGAATGCCGCGCAACAAAAACCTAAGTTCTTTCTTTGCTTTAACTCCGAAAGATAAAGCCCGGGCACGGGGAATGAGCTGTTACTAGAAGTAACAGAATAAACTGGGCACAGAAAAATGTTGGTAGGAGCATTTTTCCAATAATAATGCTGCAGACTTCAGAAGTGTCAAAAATTCTTTGTCCCCATTTACTTGAATTTGCCGAGAAAGGTGTTGGGGAAGGGACTGTTCAGATTGTTTTGCAGGTATCAGCGTGATGCCAACTCCATCTTCTAGATGGCCTTCCTGTGCAACCTTGCATACATAGCCTGTTCCAGAGCAGAAAATTTCATGTTCAGTTATGCTGAACTGTTAATGTTTATTCTCCAGGAAAGTGCTTTCATGAGCCATTAAGTTGACACTTACTTTACGTAGCCCATTTGATTCCAAAAAAAACCCCCGAACCTCAGAAATCAAAAGCTGTGTTCGAAGCAGAGTGTATTGAAAACAATTCCACGTGTTCCCACTGCCTGTGGTGTGCCCAGGTGTGGTGTGTGGCAGTCCTGCAGCAGTGCCCACTTCCAGAAGGAATGCAGAGACCACCCAGCACGAAAGCTGCTTTGCTGCAAGAGCCCCTAAAGGGCAGCTGGCATTTATCCTGATGGAGCATCTTTCTCCTGAGTGGTGAGTCGTGACCTCTCGTAGAGAAGGGCGAGTACGTGGGAAGGCAAAAATAACATGCCTGAAGGGCAAAGCTGAAGAGGCAGGGCAGGATTTGCAAATGCTGTGAATCAGCACAGCTCCTCAGGCTGGAGTGCCACGCTAAGGCCTCGGCACTGATAAAATCAGGGCACTCAGGTGCTTCTGGTCTCAAAGATGCTCAGATTTAAGGCACCCGTTGCTGGCCCCCAGTAGGCCAGGTGCAGCCAAACCCTAGTGAGCCACCAGAGCTGTCTCCACAACCCTGTTATCTGGTGATAACCCTTGGCGAGCGAAGGTGAAGGGCAGGGCTGCCCTGGGAGCATTGCACCCACCACATGAGGAATCCCTGTGAAACAGGCATCAGGTGTGAGATAATAACCTCCAGGGGACAGCCCTGGCAGGCACAAGTGCTTCAGGGTGCCCTGGACACAGAGCAGAAGGTCTTAAAATAACTCCCTGGGCTTTGCAAGCCAAAGTTCATTGCTCCCCCAGCCCCGTGGTGTTAAGATCACAAAGTGTCACCCGTAACTGCAGTGCAATGGCAGACTCTGAGGTTTGGAGAAAAAGTCAGTCTGTTACTGATATTAACCCCTTTCCAACCCCTGGGGCATCTGGGGAATGAATAAGGGACAGGGACTTTGTTCTTTTTTATATAAACTTCCTTTTACACTGGAAAGTGTCACTTTTGAATCCAGGCATAATTTCTGGGAGAACCTTAAAAACCCCATGACCCTCAGAGGAGGAGAAACCTCAATTAGAATCAGCGATATCAACAGAGGAAATTGAGAAAGCAGTATCACATCTTCCAAGTGGCAAAGCGTTGAGACCAGATGGCTCCAACTCAGTTTTGCAAATACTCACGAGAACATCTGGTTCCTTGAATGCATCAGCTGTTTCACCACTTTCTGAGCTGCAGCAAGTTATCCATTTCTCGTGTTGCCATCTCTTGTACGTGGTCCTAAAGAGAGGCTCAAATCAGTGTGCAATCCATAACTACTTATGCCTGTGATTTGTCAAGAAATTGAATCTTACAAGTAACAATCAGCTTTATTTCCTTCACTCGGCGATAACATCAGGAAAATGCTGTATTTCATCTGCTGGGAAATCTTTCCAAGGGCCTTGCTTTGATGAGGAGATGTGTTCCTGCCTATGCACCCCGCCATATTCATGGCACTGCTGACAATTCAGGAGGCTATTTTAATTGCTTTGGAGTGTAAAATTCAATCTGAATTTTAAGAGGGAGAAGGGAAATCCTGTGTGGAAGCTACTTTTCGTAGATTTCGAGGGTTTTCCTCATGACCTCTGCCTTCTTTCATTGCTCGTCGTTGTGTACTATGCAATGAAAAGAATGCTGAAAGAACTGGTGAGTCTAGGAACTGCCTTGAATGGGTTCTTATCACCAAAAGCTTGTCCTTTGTGTCCTTTGCACCAGAAATATCACGAGCAGATTGCTGCTAGTTTTGGTTTCTGGCCTAGAAACCTCACAGGTGTGCCAAAACCAGTACTAAACAAAAAGCCTCGAAGTGTCAAATATTAGAGTTGCAGTTTTCCTGGTTTAAATGTGCTGTCTTGGGTGATAATGAGATGGATTGTAGATTGCCCTGGGCTGAAGGGAGAGCACTCTCATTTTGCAAAATGGGTGTATATACAAAGGAGAAGGAAAAAATGGGATGTTTTATGGGGCTTTTACTACCTAAAAACCTCCAGTCATAAATAAATTGGTATGGTGTTTGATCCAGCAGTCTGTAAGAAGTAGGAATCAATGTGAGCTTCATTCTGGAACTGCATCCTTTGGGTTTCCCCTCTCTGTGCTATATAAATGCAGAGTATTCCAGAGCTCCGAGTTCCCTGCACAACTGCCCTTTTCTCTCCCTCTCTCTGTTTGGGTAGATGCGAGTTGCTGTTCCTGCTTGTTGATATAAATAAGCCAAATAAAAGTGTAACAATTGATTTGAAAGGCTTATAAGGTGTCATATGTGATTTACACATTTGATAGAAGGCATGGGCTTGCATCTGTTGCATCTGAATATACTTTCAGCAGAGCTTATGGCATTTTAGGTTGTGGGGTTTTTTTGAGAAGTGGTGTTTACTCTTGGAACAAAGCAGAGCACAAAGTTGGTAATACAGCCAGGAATTGATGCAACGATTTACAAAGGTAGCAACACTTGCACGTGTAAGCGCATTTCATCCAGTCCTTTCGTTACAGCAATAGTGACATCTTAAACTGGAGAGGTTTTGGCGGAGGCTCCCAAGCACTGAGCGTTTCTTTATTTTGTTGTTGTTTCTCCATTTGTTTTTAATGACAACCTCTGGCACTCTTGACAGATGCCTTCTGTTTGCTACTCCAGAGAGCAGGCATGGCCCCTGAGAGCTTGGCACAACAAGAAAGGGGATATGTGACAGGTGCTAGAGCAAAGGACATCATATCTGTGCCGAGGTTATCTCTACAAAACGAATCCCTTAGAGAACTCAAGCTTTGGAAAAGACCACTTGCCTGCCTTAACCAAAAATGGGCATTTAAGCTCATGCCAGAGGCTGCTGTCCTTAGTAAACTAGTGCTTGTGTCTTCTCACCTTGTTTTACATTCCCAGCAATTTTTAAATTAGGTCCAATCTATTTATCTTCTTTTTTTCTCCCTTGCTTAGACTTTTTAGAGGAATGATTTTTCATTCTTCTCAGACAGCTGAATTGGAAATGGACTTTTGAAGGATGATGGTCCTGTCAGTGATGGAGAAATATGGAGTGTCAGAGTATGATGAAATATCTTCCAGTTACTCTGGCTTTCTCTGTGGGAAGCTGGCAAAAGGCCAGTCGAAGTAAGGCCTGGAATATTCCCTAATGAGCACCCACCAAAAGCTCCCACCCCTGAGAGGAGGCACCAGGGTAGTGCATTAGCAGGTGTGGCTTAAAATCTGTCAGAAATGAAAGCACTGCGCCCTCCTGTAGAATTGTGGGTGTGCAGAGTGGTCAGAAATGCGCAAAGAGAGATTTTGAATTCACTGAGAAAAGGCGACACTTTCCAGTGACCTCATTTTGACATCTAAAGCCACCAGTGCGTTCTCTATCTGCCCCAGATCTGCGTGGTTCTGAAATTCTGATTTGCCAGCTGATTGCCACTTAATTGTCAGCAGCAGCTTTTGGGGAGAGGCAGCTGAAATTTTCTGTAAGTTTTGTGTCCCATAAACTTGCAAACTCTCTGGGATTGATCATCTGGCATTTTAACTGCTGCGTGTATAAAGAGATGAAATCCCCATAAAAGGAGCCACATTTAGTAAACTGAGACAAACTGAAATCCAAATAAACCAACTCTTTTGTAGTATAATAACATGCCACCTAGACCCTTTCTAGATTTTTCTCCTTGATTACAGGCGTTATCTGCTTCATTAATTTAAGTACTGTTATTGTATCAATCAAGTACTTCTCCAGTTCCTAATTGCCAGGCTGGGAGCTGATAACTAAGTTATGTTGGCCAAGAAACAGTTCAGGAATGAGCATTTATTTGGGTATTAATTAATTTTCCTAAAGGCCTTGATTATTTTAAAATCCACATGAGTCTCTTGTATTTTTATTTGCCTTTCTGTGTGTTTGATTGGCCTTTAAATTGGTCAGTCCCTTTCATACCAGTAAGTAATGTATTAATAATATACATGAGCACCGATACATTTTCAGCAAATTAAAAACTCCAGTAATGATAAAAGTATTTTGAAGTGACCCAGGATTATTTTATATTTATTTCAAATGAAGACATTTTAACGAGCAATTCAGTCAAATTAACACAATAGGCATTTCTGCAGAAAATGCTGATAAAACCATCGATGTGGAGTTAAATCTAGTTGTTATTTGAAAGGTGTGGTGGCTGCTTGTGCTACTCATGGCATTAATTTCTGGTCCTTGGTGGAAACTCTCATAGGCCAAAGTAAGCAGTGAGAGACGTTTCAGGTCACCCACATGGATTTTTCTGGTTTTAAGTGATACACAAGCTCTTTTATGCAGGAATTCACACGTGCTAACAATCACAGCAAACACGTGACGCATTTGAGAGCAACAGCAAAAGATGTTTGTAGTCTTTGAGAAATCTCACTTGCATAGAGAGTGAAGAAACTCAAAGCCTGGAGATAATTTTTCATTACAAGTGTCACCCCTTACGTATTACAGCCCTTTGGCACCCCCAAAAGCCACACTCAGGCCAAAATATTGACTGTAATGGTTTGTATAATGAGGCCAGGCTTTGGTTGTTACAGCTGTTAGTACAGTACCATGGAAGAAACCTGTATGTGTTTCATTTAGAAGGATGCTGACACGTACACAGGGTTCTCTACAATTCATCAGTCGTAAGCATAAAGTTAATTACACAATGTATCAACAAACAGACTTCTGAAGTCGGTACATCTTTTCACAAATCCAGAGCCAGGTTAAAAGTTAAAGACTCTTCTCTCTTTAATACATATTTTTCAAGCAGTGAGAGATGAGCACAGAAGAAATTCATGCGAACATCCCATCCAGTTCCTGCTGTGCCTCCTGTCTGACCCGAAGAGCCAGGCAATATATTCATCCTGAGTAAAGCTTGGCATGACCCTCAGCCAGGGGAAGCATATGAAAACTCTCAGGGCAGGTCTGCTTTTTAGTTCAGTGTCTTGCTTGCTCAGGCAAAGAGTATTGGTTATTTAATGAAATAACAGCTCAAAATTATTGGAAAAAATTCTGAGGAAAAGAACAGCATGTTTTTCATATCCCTTATTTATAGAGACCTGTCTACTCTCCAGCTTCTCTGCATCCAGAATATTTGCACTGAATTAATTTCTGAGCAAGGTACTAATGGAGGACTAATAATAATAATAATAATAATAATAATAATAATAATAATACAGCATGGTATAGCTCAGAGGGGGGAAAAAAACATCTGGAAGTTGCCTGTGTGGAACACAGTTCTGTATTTTGTGGGATAATGGCACATGCTGCTGATAAGCAAAACTTGCCTCCATCAGTGGGATGTGGGTTTATCATTTTCTGATAGGCGCAGTCAGTTTGTGTATCTGTGTTCATGGCTGATTGATAGCCCACTATAACAGCTGTACCAAGGGAAATGCTTTTGCCTATGGTGGCTTCTTCTTTATTGGATTTTTAAGATACAAATTTAATAAATCTCAGTTTTAATTAACAAAGTAAATATAGAACTGAGTTACAGGTTTAAAGGGAAAACGTACAGGAACCCTGTGTCTGCACAGAAGATCTGATTTTTTTTTTCAGCCTTGAGACATATTTAGTCTTTTGTTTATTCTTGTCTGGCAGAAACATTTCGTATGCTAGGAAAGGTTAATTATTTCTGAAAAGAAATCAAAATCACTGAAGAAAAAAAAAATCCTTAATTTTTAATTATAAGTGGTTGTTTATCATCGTAAGGCAGTTCTCCTGTGTATTTGATGTGTGGCCATAGTCTTCTTCTGCCTTATTGTAAAAGAGCACAGGGAGTACCTTTATGGGGTTTTTTTCCTAACTGAGATTTCTTTAGATCCCTCTGAGTCCCTAATATGCCTATGGCAGGTTTGATTTTAATTTACAGTGAGGGTGCCACTGTGGCCTGCAGGCACTGCTGTTCTGGGGAGAAGCAGCTGGTGTCTGGTGCTTGCATTCCTCTGCTGGACCAGCTATCATCTCTGTGCCAGAGTTAGGCAACCAAACTCAAAGTTCAGGTTCCAACTTGTTTGGGCTTAGAGCACCTCTTCCATAACCCAGGAGCAGGTGCGGAAGAGCGAGTGCAAGAGAGGTGTCCAGCACCTGTGGCAGGGTCCACCGGCTCCTGGGGACGCTGCCAGGGCACTCTTGGAGCTGCCCACAGGTAATATTTTGCATCCCAGCCTGGTAAAAGTGTGAATCTAGAGATCTCAGCGTAGCTGCTGGAGCCCTGGGCACTTTGTCCCTCTTATGCCAAGTGCTGGCATGCAGTCAAGGACATTTTCTCCTTTGTTCCCGTTATGGGAAGGGGCAAGGCTGGAGCTGACACTCCTGCTGGGGGAGGGCTTGTGCAGCGAGAGGAGCCTGAGCTGAGCTTGCTTATCCAAATTCTTGCTCTCACCCAATTCTTACTCCCTGATGAACCAGTCTATCCCTTCCCAGACAGTTTCACACAAGGTAAGATACATAAAAGGATGGATACAGTGGGAGATGAGGCTTTTCTGCTCTTATGCATCCTCAGCCGGGGCCCTGCTTTGGCTGTGGCCTGCGCTAGGCCTGAGCACAGGGCCCCAGCCCAAAGAAAGTGCTGCTTTCTCAAACCACGGTGTTTCCTTGGGAAAGGTGGAGGAGGAACATTGCTTGTTATTTGCAAAAATTCCTCAGCAATCCTAAGCTGCCCTGGAAAGCATGTGGCAGCTTTTGGGTGAAAAATAAGCTAACATCTAAAAACTGCAGACAGGAGTTGGCAACATACATGCACCCTGTGCAGTGGCCAAGTGGGAGTTTTGTTGAACCATTGAGGGGTATTACGTTATAAAGGTTAGAAGGGTTAGCTTTGCTTTCAAAAAAAAAGTGTCTTAAAAGCCCCAAACCTGTAATTAAGTCCGTAATTACCAGGATGGTTTTTAAGTGGATGTTGGTCCAATTTGTGTGAGAGTATGAGTTCTTTCTAAAATGCACATGTACTAGCCCTGTCATTTCCAGAGACCACTCAGACAACATGAGAAGACAGCCTCTAAGAAGGTGTGGGGTGGGTAGTTTGGGAGCCTTTTTATTTTCTTCTCCTGTCACTGTGTCCATAGAACTGGTAATTTTCTCCGAGCACCCACCCAGGTGCTCAGCATGTGTGGGACTGTGTCTGGGAGACTGGGTGGTAAATTTGACAGGCTTTTTATTATCTTTATTTTCATTTAAACATTGACATCACATCTCATTGCCTTCTCTTGGCTGTAATTAAAGATCCTGTGGAATTAAGAAGCATTAAATTCCTTGAGATTTCAGCCTTGGGAATTTGCCCAGAGGCACACAGCTTACAGGCCTTCACTAGGCTTGACTTTCCTGGAGTCACCTCCCCCTCCCCTGCTTCCTCCAAGCCTTTGTAAAAAGGAACCATCTTTTCAATTTTGCTAATTAATTGCTCTTGCCAGCCAACATATGTTTTGTAGCCTTTGAAGACCAGGCATAGTCAGGTTTATAATTTCTGCAGCCTTACAGTGCCTGTGCAATTTGAGCAAGGACACCTGAAGCTCAAGAGAAAGACAGGTTATTAAAGACAGATAAAGAGTTACCGTAATTCGGAAGAACACCGTCCCTGCCTGTATTGGATTGGATAAATATTCCCATCTCTTTACCAACATTTTTAAAGTTCTGGGCTTGGTGCTCCATGGACTGAGAATGAAATTATCATTTAGGAGATCTCATAGAATTATTTATTTATTTATAATTCGTGATCTTAAAGGCCATGGTAAGGGAAGCCACAAAGGTAACATCGGGCAGTGCAGGGGCAACAATTCAGGCGTGATCCCCATGGAGCCAGGCCCTGAAGCCAGGAGAGGAGCTGCTTTGGTTCTCCCTCAGCAACTCTGCTTGCACCCTGTGGGCTGTTTGAGTGCTCCCCCCTCTCTTGTGCAGGGTTATGTGGGAAGTCCTTTGGAAAAAAACTTGCCAAGATTTGTTCTTATTGCTAAGGATTGCAGTTAGTACAGCAGAATTGGTGGGTCAGGGCACTTGCTCTTCCCTCCTGTTGTCTACATTATTAAAAATGATCTCACTGAAACAAACACCATCAATCAGTGCCAGCTGCAGTTTAGCAGGAGTGTAGACAAGGACAAACCACACGTTTGCTGCCTGCAGACAGAGACTGTTTGGGCTGGTTTAACTGCAGCAAAACACTGGAAGCAAACCCACGCTTTTGCCAGGAAGAAAGTGCGTTCTGCTATCAAATACGACCAGGAAGGCAACCAGGCTCCTGGATACAGAGCAGGAATGGGTCAGAAAATGCCACTACTGAGCGCTGAGTATGTCCTGTTAGTGGAAACACAGATCTCACTGCAGTTTTTACTTCCATGTCACAACAGGCCACAGCATCACTCCTGATCTACTGCAGCATCACTGAGAGCAGTCTGGGTTCACTGCAGTTCCTCTGCTGGGGGAAGAGAGGGGTGTCTTGGGAGAATGTTTGCAACCGTCAAAATACTGATGGAAGGAAAGAAAGAAGAGGGTTTTCATTGTTCCTTTTAAAATGCCGGAATGGAGGGTGAGATGTTGTTAAAATTAGGATTGGTGGGAGATGAGAAGGGCTCATATTTAAGAGCAGGCAGAAGAACTGGGGAACACTTGAGGAGAATGATGGTGGTCTTAAAACAGTAAATGAACTCACCCTGAACTATCTCTTCTGCTTACGACCTTGTCACCCATTGCTTTAGCTCCCTGTATCCAAAGTGGTTATTTTGGCATGAATTCACATGTGTTTATTTGCCTCACCTGAGTATATGGTTTGAGGTTAACAGTTTAAAGAAAACTGGGCTGAATTCTGGATTTTTTTTTTTTTTTGCATGGCAGCCACATTTTAGTGGTTTTCACTGTTTCGCTGTTACCCTATGACAGATGCACAGAAAATCGCCATAATAAGGTCAAAAAGGTGTGGTCAAATATGACCATCACAGAAGGCCATGTGAGTTCTGGGCATGGAGAACTGTTAGCAGGAAGTCGTTACCTGTGTTACCACAGGGTCTGTGGCTCAGCAGCATGGACAGGCTCCCTGGCACCCCATCGGGTCTGAAACCTGATTGAAATGTGCATTCAAAAGCAAGAAGCAGGACTCACAGTGACATCTTAGCAATTATAGTGGTTAAAGGGGAAAAAATCGGAGTTGGGATAGTTGAGGCTCAGACCTTATCAAATTCATTAACTTGCGAAGAAGGCCTTACTGATTACTGGGATTAACATGCATGTTCCTTAGTTTACAGCCCTTTTTTAGGCTATCTGGCTGTCCCCAGCCACAGCACTGGCAGGGCACATGCAATCCATGGTCTTACTGCTTGTAGGAGCCAAGGAAGAGTCACTCCACAGTCCTGTGTGCAGGGGGAGGATTGTCATGTCAGTCGCACAGTTTCAGCACAGGAGAGCCAGGGAAAGGCAGAGGCACTTCCTACCTCAGACAAATTTCAATTAAAATTCCTCTTTGAAGAGTCGGCGCTGTATCTCAGGAGAGGTTAACAGCGTGGCATAGAAATGTGAGAGCATACTTGAACAGATCCCATACAGAAATTTTAAGCTCAGCAGACACAGGCTCCTCTTTCGAGTCCAGAGAAAAGATTAGTTGGGTTATGCAATTGCTGGAGCTGGCATAAAACCAGCTGCATGCCAATTACCAGTCCGTATGCAAATACTTGTACTGAAACTCAGGATGCAGCTGGACGTAGGTCTGGGCACCCTTCCAGGATTATTCCAAGCCACATTATGACAGTTTTGAAAGAGAAGGGCTCTATGGAGCCAGTAATTTTTTACAGCCTTTCAGAAAATGGAGGAAATTACCACTACATCCAGATCTTGACTATTTTTTTCAAAGGGAGAAGGAATTTCTGCATGTTGATGCCAATCAGGATGTACTTGAGGCACTTGCACTCCAAGACAGAAGGCCATCAGTCTGTTTGCCAAGTTTAAGGCCCGAGTGCCAGATGTGCTTGGGATAGAAAGCAGCCTGCTTGATTTGTCAGGGACAGTATGAAAAGAGTTGGAAAATACACCACCAGACAATGCCAGAGCCGAAGCTCCTGGGGGTGCTGCAGGGAAGCCCTGCTGCATTCAGATGCCCCTGGGCCTGCCAAGGTGTCTGTTCCTATTGCTGCTTGACTTCCATGTAGAAAGCAGGCCTGGATGCAGCAGCAATGCCAGACAAGCTGCCATGCAGCATTTACTCTCACAGAACGAGCCGAGGCCAGGAGAACAGGGACGTGGCAGTCTCACAGTTACCTATCAGCTGATGGAAGGGATAAACTGAGAGCCACCACCAGCATGCATGAAACATTACATGATGATTGGATCAAAATACTATATAGCAAATGTCCTGACTGAAAGGAGAGGCTTTCAAAATGCTTGGGTCTGTCGTGGCAACACGAAAGTGAATCAGTCAAAGTAGGCAGCCTCATCCTGGGTGAAGAAATCAGATTAATATCCTGTGAGGAGAGAACTTTGCGAAAACTTCAGGGGAAGAAAAGAAACATAAGTCGTCACAGTGCCATTTCTCAAATTTGGCCCACAGAGGTGACGTGAAATGTAAGATAGTCTTCAGTGGAAAAACGGTTTCTTTAAGGGTTCTGTCTGGCTCAATGGACCTCATACCTATTAGGTGACCCCAAGCATCAGTTTCTACTTTTTCTGGCCTGGAGTAGGACTCTCTCTCCACTGCTTTCCCATATTTCTTCAGATTCCCTTGAATGCTGACTACCCACCCTTGACGTCAGGGAAGGAAGGAGATGGGGTGAGTCCCTGATGGAGCAGTAGGACAGTAAGGTTTAGGTGCTTGCGTGTTAGGTGCTTCTGAGTGACAGAACAGCTGGTCAGAGGTGAAGGAGGATGGTTGAAGGATCCATCTGCAGCCTTACCCCCTGGACACCTTGACTGGTGGCTCACTGAAGAGTTTGTGGAGGAATCTTCAGCTGATGGAAATGCCCTGGAGGCCCTGGGAAGCTCTGCTGGCAGCCACTCACGCTGTTGTAAGACTGGCAAGTGAACACACTGCGCCTCAGGAGCAGGAGCCATGCAGCTGGAGAAACACTTCAATCCCACAAAAAGCTCTGGAGAAGTTATGAGGAAAAATGGATGTGAAACCATCGTGGTGAGTCAGGGAGCGTGGTTTGGTTGTGTGCCAGCTGATCACTGTGACGTGCTACAGGGCATAGGTGGCATTTCAAGGTGTCACACAAAGTGACACCGAGGTCTGTGCAGCCTTCACTGAACAAATTTGGAGGGTGCCTGATGCAGAAAACGAGGGTTGTCTTGTGAAAGACACAGGCAAGGCAAGCGCTGATGCAGCTGCTTTGGGTCATTACACCAGATTATGTCCTATAGGATGCTCACTGTTAAAGATAACCAGACAGCAGAGATAAATTCCAGTACTGGGGTATCCATCAGAGCCTCCAGGCTTTCTGGAGCCTGCCGGGACACCAAGGAGACTTTGCCCTGTTGGTGCACCCAGTGCGCAGCACATCATCGCCCCTTCTGCTCCTTCTGTGAACAGGGCAGAGGAGAGATGATTTGGTTTGGATTCAGAAGGTTTTAATGACTTTTGAATGCCCACAGCTGGGTGTCCTTGCTGAAATCCATACCCAGAGGTGTGTTTTTAGGGACAGCTGGGAGGTAAGCACTGCCCAGGAGTGGTGTGTCATCAGAGGACTCTGAAGAGGCACACACCAGCACCCTGCAGAACCAGCTCAGCTCTTCATGAGTGTGCTCCTGTAACTGGGACACAGGTATCCCCATCAGGGAGGGCTGGGATACCTGAGGATCAAGCCATGGCTGCTGTGAATGAAATGAGTGCTCATTCCCGGCTGTTGGCACATTGCTGCTCTTCCTGAGCTCAAGAGTGTCTGCTGGGGTGAGCCAGCGATGTGTCACTCTCTCCCTAGACAGTAATTTGAAACTCATCACTGATTCACTGCAGTGACTTAAATGAATACAATTTTCTTTTTGCTACCAAAAATCAGAAGATTGAAGGGCAGCAGTTTTTTTCATACTGAAAGCTGTAATGGTTCTTAGCCCAGATGTCCCCTTTGCATGAAACAGGGGGACAGTGGCAGTGACATAGGTTCTGTATTTCAGATTCTGGAGCATTTCCTTATGCATGCACATGATGTGCTTTTAAATATACGTCATCTTCCAAGTGGGTGTCTTGCATCACCAAATGCTTACCAGTAGATAAAAGTTTAAAATGAAAATAAATTTCATTAAAATGGAGAGAATGGATTGCTTATGGAGTGTTGTGAGTACGGTGGTAGTAGATGATTAATAATCGTAGAAGGACAAAATAATTTGGGTTAGAAGGGGTATCTGGAGGTCATCTGGTCCAATCTTCTGCTAAGAGCAAAGTAACTTCAGACAAGGATCAGGTTGTTCATTGTTTATTGGAATCTCTAGAGATGGAGATAGCACCAATTCTCTGGTCAGTCTTCTCCTGTGCTTAACCACACTCTCTTTGGGAAGAATTCTTTTCAGAATTCTAATCAATGTTTCTCATGTTGCAAGTGGTGCCTGTTGCCTCTTGTCCTTGGGCACTTCTGACGAGAGTCTGTGTTCCCCTACAGTCTTCCTTTAGATAGAGGCAGGCTGCAATTAGGGGTGCCCTCTCCCCAGTCATCGCTTCTTCAGGCTTGTTCTGCCTCTTTCCCTAACTTGGAGAAACCCACAGGAAGCCCCTTGGATTGTTCCAGTTGTAAGGTTCATATCTGTAACCCCATGAATTATATTGGTAAACAGTAACTCAGGCTCTTGGCTCCTAACACCAGGTTCAGAATTTGACTGGACAAAGTGAGGCAATTAGCATCTCGTCACGATAATTAATATCCCTGTAACAGAGCCAATATATTACAGGAAAGCTCCTCACCTGCAAAGTCAACAGGGTCAAACAGCTTTTCAAAAGCTCATGATGGGAAAACAATGAGGTGGGTAAAGCTGTAAACAGGTAGTGCTGCTCCTGCAGTTTCTGTCTGCAGAGGAAATGGCAGAGCTGGGGCTGCTCAGACAGTGTTATGTCTGCCTGGTTGTTATTTTACATCAAGAGCATGTAATGCTGATGGCAGGGCTGTAGTTAACAAAAGTAACCTTGATTTGAATCTTCCTCATCAAAACAGAGTAATTAGTACAGAGCAGAAAGTCTCCTCCAGAGTGGAGGGGAAGGGGATGGTTTAAATATAAACCTGGGCCTGGACATTTTGGGGAAACAAGATCCAAGCAGGCAGAAGCTGCTGTAGTCATTGCAAGGCGGCTTAAATGGAGAACCACTGAGATCAGTGAATCGAGCAGGATTGGGGCAGAGACCATTTCCTCTAGCACAAGCCAAGTGTATTGAGGGAAAAAAACAATGACACTTCAGAACAGGACTGTTTCTGATGAGCAGAAGCACATCTTAAACTGAGTTTACACCCAAGTGTTTTCTTCCCTTTTGGATGGGTGTAGGGGTTTTGTGTTACTCGTTGGATTCAGCTCTTGCTACTCTTTCCTGTAGGGTTTTGGATCACTTTGTCCGTGCACAGAACCCTTTGGGGCCATGTGGCTGCATTTTGTGCCCAGTGGCCTCGGGGTGCAGGGTGAATTGGGGTCCAGCAGCCTGGCACAGACTTTCACACACCTACAGGCTCTTCCCAGAGAAAAAGGTGATCAAGGAACATTCCTTGTAACTCTGGGGTGCTCACCCCAAAGGGCTGGATGATTTGCAGCGGTTTTTCTTTTTACAGAGTTAACCAGGTAAATGATTTGGTGTCTTATTTTGATAAGACTGTGAGAAGGAAGAATTCAAGGCATGCACAGACAGAGGAATAATCTGAGTATAAATGTCTCCTCTGGCTGAACCTGTTCATGAGACAGATACTCCCTTTGGGGAATTTGCTAAGAAAGAGTGGCCCAGAGCCTGTTGTCCTCTAATGAAGTAGCTAAATGGTTACAAGAACCCTGTGAGCCTGTCTTCACACACTTCTGTGGCAAGAAGGGTACCCCATCTGACTCAGTGAAAGGTAATCAAATGATCTGTTTTTATTTAAGCAGCAAAATAGGTGGCTAGGAGTAGAAGATTTATCGTTCTACAACCCAGTGTTCTTAGTTATTGAGCAGCTGGAAGTACCGACCCACAGGCTGCACACAACACTGATTGCTTTTGATAGAAATAAAGAATATCTTGCTGTTACCATCAAGCCTTGAAACTGACTTCCAGCTAATGACCCAAATAAACTGCACTTGAAATGGTATAATTGAGATCGAAGGCTGTCTGGGGCTTCTAGCTGGGACAAGATTCCACATCCATGAGCTTTTGAGTATGGTCATTGAGCTGAAATGGAGAAGGTTAAAACTCTCATTTTCATTACCAAATTCCCCCCATCTCCCAATACAAATGTGACATTTCAATTTTGCACAGTCCAACTCTTCTTAAATCATCTGTATAAAAACTTCAGATCTTGATTGATGATGGATGAGCTATTGTCTCCTAAAGCACCCAGTTCTCATTACCCTTTAAGACAGAGCTTATTAATGATGGACCTGAAGTGCTTTCCCAGTGGGCCATCAGCAGTGAACTATGCTGAGGGATCAAAAAACTTGGTTTGGCATGAAATTTCCAGGCCAAAGCTGTTTTCAGGTAATGCATTCAGCATCTTGGGTGAAATAGCACAAGAGATCCCCATCTCCTGGGTGCTGATGGTGAAGGTGCAGCACTGGCAGCGTGCAAAGGTGCTTCAGCTCTAGTGAGCCTGACCTTGGAAATGCAGGTGTGGTCAGCATGTGTTGTACAATACCCGTGTGCAGGATACACCTGTATGTGGTGTGGTGTAAAAGACAGCTGCTTCCTTCACAGCCAGGCAGCTTGGGAGGTGTAAGGTGTCTTCTGGTTTGCTTTTGGAGTGGTTGCAGTGGACATGCCCCACAGTTTTTCCTAATTGACTCCCTCCCCTTTCCCTGCCCACTTCTTTTCCCTCTCACCATGCCATCTTCCAGTTCATTGTGCCAGCTGGCTTCATAGCACCAAGAAGAGCTTTTAATTTGCAACCTTGAATAGCAGTAGCCGTTTTATAACCAGTTTTATAACAATTTTAGAAACAAATTCTACAGCTAAATAGATGTTTACAGCCCCCACTGCATATAAACATACATGAGTAACTTTCACTCCAGGATGCATTACAGAATGAGAACATGTTTTGCCAATTTAACCCACATTAGAAATTGGCTAACAGACCATGAGGGATTGCACTGTACACAAGAAAAAAGTCAGTTCAATAAAATGCCCTTTTAACAGATGGAAGAAGAAAAGTGGTTTCCCTCTCTGGTCTAAGCAGACACCGCCCTTGCAGAGCCAGCGTCCCTTTGCCTTATTTGCGGTGATCTTTAGCTTCTGGTGGCTGATAATGTGTTTTCAGTGACTCCAATCAAACTCTTTCTGAGTCCCTTTTTGAACTTGGCAGGCTAAGTATGAACTGTGTGTGGTGTAGCTGTCTGTGTTCACGGCACTTTAGTGTGAGATGCTTGTGTTTCTTGGCCGCTGGAGACCTGCACTTTTCCATTTCTCCTGCTAGTAGTGTGTGGTAGGTTAGCAAAGTCTGTGGGAATGATTCACTAGGCTAATGACAGCAAGAAAATAGCAGCTGTAACAAATAATACATTTTTGATTTATCTTCCTGAGTAAATAACTATTTAACAGAATTTTAGGAATATGCAGATGTAAGTTCCCCACAATCATTTGACAGTAATAAGCAAAATAATGACAGAAGTCAGTGGCAAGGGCAAATGTTGATTTATTTTCATGTAACTTTGGTTGCAGAATTATACTGCTTTTAAGCCAGTAGAGTAGCTCTAATAAGGAGGATGGTAAGATTTGAAATTCACTTCAGAATCAAGTGGCAAAAGCCCTTGGTGCTACTCCTTTGCTCCAGGCATGGGCTGCAGCCCTGGTGCCAAAATAGGAGATCATGGTACTCCTGAAGTGTGACACCTTCCAGGAAGGTGTCCAAAGTTGCCTGGCACCTCTAGGAACTCTTTTCCCAGTGAAAGCTTGTGTGTCTTGTGCTTTGAAATCCCCTTTTGTACCTTGATGTCCCTGGGCAGGATGGAATCCCAAGGGCAGCACTTGCTGCCAGCAGGGTCATACTCTGACTAGCAGTTTTCCAGTGTCACAAAAAATTGTTTTAGAAGACAAAAATACTCACCCCCAAATGGTATTTAAAATATGTTTCACTCTGAGCAGTCTGGTTTTAGGCTTCTTTGGCAGGAACTGGCTTCTTTGTTCACAAAATTCACTGAGAGACTTGGCATTCTCTCTGCTGCTCCAGCCTTGGAAAGAGTTCAGCACCGAGGCACCTCAGGTGTTGCACACAGAAGAAACCTCCTTTTGCCTGGCTTCCATTGCGAGCTCGCCTGCACAGGCAGAGATCCTGCCTTTCTCCTCCTGCTCATTGTTTAACTTTATCTCTCACTTTCAGGGCTGTAAATTAAAATGAGATGATGACTTTATGACGATGGGTTCATTATACTGCAGCTCTATTGTATATTGATTACAGTTGTGCTTCATTTGCTTAACATGTAACAGGGTTTATTAGCTCTTCCCAGCCATTGTTCTTGCTAAGAGAGGGCAGAGGAGTGCAAAATGCATTTTGAGTTGAAGTCAGTGAAGCCAATGCATCTGTGCTGATTTACAGCATAAAGAAAAGTAGGATAGGTTAGATTGGGAAGGTGGAGTGGAAGTGAGTCTGGGTCCCAGGGAGCAGGAAGAATCAAACACAAGCACTCTAAAGATTGTACTAAACTTTGAACTCTGTGTTACTCAATATCCACAAGAGCCCAGCTGTGATATTAGTCGGGTTTATTTGCACCCCAGCGCATCTGTAACTTGGGAACTTTAATTCTGTCACCAGTGGAAAATGGTGCAGTGCAGGGCAAGTGAAGGTACTGCACCCCATTTTTGGGAAAAAGGAGCAGATTGCTATTCAGTGATGAGGCAGCTCAGAGCATTTTTTGTGGTTACTTTTAGTAAATCACATTGAAATCTGTTGACTGCCCTAAAGTATAGAGTACAGTACACTTCCTGGTTACTTTTATGCTGAAAAAAAGGTATTTCTCCTCTAATTGAAACTATTAGAATTACTTTTAGATTGAGGTCCTGCCTGCTATGCAAGAAGGCATCAAAGTTCCTAGCAGGGAAAAAACTTGGATAAGTATTTGTCATAAGAGGATGCTCTGAAACCCAGAAATTATGCCAGTTCAGGTGTAGCAACTGGTAGAGGAACTGTGTAGAACTGTGTGTGTGTTTAAGAAGCTATAAATGCAGATTTTACCAGTTTTCAAGGTTTTCATGTTATTTTTAATCAAATCTGGGCCATAATGGATTAGGGAGTCCCGTGTAGCTGGGACAATACAGAGAAATCATCATTAAGTATGATTTCAAGTGTTTTTCTAAGTCCCCCCTTCTTCCCAGAGCAAAATTATCAACAGATGCTGTATGTTTTTTTTTTTTTTTTTTCTGGGATCATAAGAATATCATACAGACAGATCATTACTAAATCTCTAATCTGGCCTCTTTTTCTGTATAAGATTATTATCATTGTTTTCATTTCTAAGCCCCTTTTCAATGAAAAGCCAAGCTTTTAAACCAGAGGTTTCCAAGAAACAGTAATACTGATTAATATGGTGGAAAGATGTATTTACAGATGATCCTTTATTTAATACATTCCTTGATTGGGGGCTGCCTCGTTCGCATGCTGTGGCCTGTAAACCCTGAATTTTGAAAAAAGAAATAAAATGCAGTAATTCCTTCCTTGGTGTGTGTAAATGTTTGCATTCCCACTGCAGCTTTGAAAGGTTTTCCTGGCAGATGAGGACTATCAGATGGCCTAAATCATTGCTGCCATAGTCAGGAATTACTCTTCACGTCTGTGTGAGAAGTGTGGCACTCCTGGCTGTGTAGCACCACTTAATGTCATTCCAAGGTGCCATTAGTAACTAACGTTCAGCATTTCTCTGCTGAGGCTTGAATCTCTGACACTGAAGGTTTTAGGCTCGTAGCTCCTGTTAGCTTTAATGAAAGTGGCATGGATTGTCACCTGCTTTGGAAAGAAAAGAGACAGGTTAACGAGAGGAACTGTGAATTTGAACAAGGGTTTAGAAGGTAAAAAAATAAGTTTTTGGTCCAGAGGAAATCCTGGTGCTACAACCAACAACTGTAAGATCATTTTCATGTTGAGATTTGACAAATCAAGTCTTTAGAGACAGGACAACAAAGGGGTTTTTTTAAAAACCAACTGCTATAAATATGAAAATAAAAAGAAAACCCAAAGAAACCAACAAAACACACAAAAGTCCCATAGCCTAGGATGAACCCCAAAACTTTCACCTGCTTAGAAACCATCTCCCTTTAACACAAAGCTTCCAGCAAGCCATGTCAGTAGGGTCTTGGATCACGGTATTTGATATTTGGATCGTTGCTATGGAGTATTTGGGTATTTCGGGTGATGGTATTACAGCAGCACATCTTCTCCAGACCTCATGCTGACTGACCCCTTCTCATGTCCTGTAGACTCAGCACAGCGCAGTTCTTTATTACAACTTTTAAGTGTTTCTCCAAATTAATGAAATGCAGTATAATGTGATTGATTGCTTGTGTTTTTAAAGTCATTTCCGTGTTGAAGGTTGTTTTATTTTGTTTTACCCACAAAATACAGAACTGTTCCGTACATGATCACACTGAAATGAAAAGTAAACAACTGTGTGTCAGTCTTCATCAGGTTTGTTTTGCATGTGAATAAAGGGTTCCTGTTGACAAATACTGTGAGCTGCTTGTCCTCCAGTTTTCAGATTATTAAGTGAGATTACAGTGAGAATTTTTTTTCATTTGAATTTCATGCCCTCTTCAGCACTCATTTAGCAAAAGATTTAATCAGCTGCCTGAAGTCTTACAAGTGTGTTGTTCTCTTGTTCTTCTGTGCAGAGATACTGAATGGAGGGGTGTATGTTGGCCAGAACAAATTTCTCTGCTTTGCAGACACCATTCATTGGCAAGACATCGTGCGTAACCCCTGGGCCTCCAACTTCACCCTGGTTCCAACGAATGGCAGCTCAGGATGTAAGTACTGCTTTTATTCTCAGCCCTGTCATCCCCTCAGCATGAAACAGGATAAATGTGGCCACAGGTTTTCACTGATCCTGTGTTACAGAGAACTATATTGGTAAATTTTCCTTTCATTCTTCCCTGCATTTTTCTAAGTTTGTCTACTGCTTAGAGGACCACTTAGGCTCATCTTAAAAACACGGTGTCTGTAGAGAGTATGTGTGAACATCACAGATTTTCTGAGTTTTCTCTCATCTGCTTTCTCTCTTCTGCGTATTCTTTTTCCTCTTTATTGCTAAAGCCACCGTGGTGCTGTGGAAGCACAGACATTCTTGTTTGCTTTGCATTTGTTCCTGCTGCTCAGGCGGGTCCTTGAGTCACAATGGTCTATCTATGGCATCATAATTAGCTGCTGGTGTAATTATGGTACAGGCTCACAGATATTCTGACTTTAGAATTGAACCTCAAAGAATTTTGTTATCTTGTGTGTATATATATCCCTGAAGAGCGAATTTGCAGAGGATGGGGTGTTTTTAACAACATAGCCAGTAATTCTCTGTTTTTATTATGTTCCCTTTATTTTAATGCTTTCCATTCCAAACTTAAAATATCTGTGTGCTTAGAGTTTCTGTGTTTCCCTTCCCTAGAGTTATTTACCTTCAGTAGCAGTTTGATCACTCTTACGATTCTTGCAGCAATAATGAATTGTAGTGAATGGTGGTGACAGGGATAAGGAGCGTTTAAGCAAAATATCCCATAATGGAGTAAAGTGCATTCAGAATGAATGCTGTGCTATTAAACAGTACCCTCAGGATGTACCAACATTGAAATTCAAAGATGGGCTGGGGAGAAGTTTGTATCAGGTGTCAGAGGTGGCACCACCATCGACATATTGTTCTGAGCATCCCGGATATAGGGACATTCTGGATTGCTTTCCATATCTGAAGGTGTCCCTCGAGGACGTGTAAGTGACTGATTGCCTCTCTAGCTTTCACTACAGCCAAGAGACAATTCAATTCTTCCCTTGTATGTTGGGAACTCAGGAAAAAAAAAAAAGTTGAGACACTGGGTAGGGACCATTTGATGAGTCCCCATAATTTCTAAGCAGCAACTGGTTTTTAAGCAGGTGCTTTGTGGCGTAATGGATTTTACAGAAGGCTGGCTTGCTTTTGTGTATCTCACCTGCTCCCCTTAATACCAGAGCACAGGTACTTGAGATAAGGCTTCCTCCAGGAGCCTGCCAAGCTGCACTGCTCCTCCACATCCCAACTCTGGAGCTGAGGCTCATCACTTCTGCCTTCTGGCTGGAAACCTGACATAGTTGTAATGCAGCCAGCTCTCTTATTTGCATTTTAAAAACCCTCATCACTGCTGATGATCAGTTCTAGGCAGAACTGATGAAACCTTTGAAGGTGAGGGAATGCCTGTACCCTTTTATGAGTCATAGCTTCAAGAAAAAGACTTGGTTCTTACTCTTATTCTGTTATGGGGTTTTCTTTTAACCTTTCCCAGTTCTTCAAGACAAATGCTTCTGCTCTTTTAGAAAAGCAACCAATATCAATACTATCTTTTTGAACTAACGAAAGTTCTACTGGTGGCTCTGGAGGAACCGGAACAAGATCCGTTCTGAGTACTTTTGGAATCACACCCTGAAAGCAAAGAAGGCAAATATTAGCTCCCACAGCTAGATGAAAGAATGTATGTAGCAAAGTCCAGTTTTCTTCAAACATTTTTTGATTCCTTTTGAGTTGTTTAGAAGCATAGGGAAGGAACAATTTGTACTTTGCCATTTGTGCTTGGTAAGTAAGATAAACAGCATTATTTCAGTGATGATTGAGAGCTACCTACCAAGGCAGCTTCATTGAGATCACCACCCAAATTTTGCTCTATTTTTCCTTACTTGGGATGAAGCAGGGCACAACTGGACTGTATTTAATTTAATAAACATAGTTCTTCTCCAAGAAACTCGATCCTGTCTCAATTCAATTCACGAGTCCTGTGAAATATGATTAAATTAGCTAATCCAAACCATTTCTGCCTTCACAGCTTACATAGGTGAAAATATAAACCCCATTATACAAAAAGCCAACAAATGCTTAAGAAGGTCCTAAGGCTTTGGGTAACAAAGAACTCAGGTACAGAAATCACCATTTAAAATAGACTATCATTAAATACCAATCCGTGTGGGGGTGCACGCATGTACTATGCACACACACAGGACTTGGAGAAATGACCATTAAATTATAGCCCTGGAAATTGGTGTAGAATGTCGTTAAATAAGGTATGTGCTTCTCAATTTTGGCTCACATGTCACTTTCCACAACCTGCTAGGGAGTGTGGGTGCTTGCTGTGCCCAGCCTTGCTTTTTTTCCCACCGCTGCAAATGATGCTCAGTGCATTACGAAGTTCATTTCTGCACAGACTGTGACTCAAGCTTTTCTCAATCCAGCATGTGTATGTATTTACTGTTTAAGTCTCAGATATCGCCTATCCAATGGAAATCTTGGCTAAATCCACTGGAACGACAGAAGTACGTGTTGCTCGGCATTACTGAGAATATCCTAATGTCAGAATATTTTGAAAAGAATTACTGGGTTTTACTGCTTATCTATAAACCTTTGTCGGAGGGAATGTGAACCAACTAAACCTGCTGTGTGAAACTCAGCAAAGTCCATACCAGCAGTAATTTAGGGAAGTCTGTGGAAGTGCGTGATCCTATAAGACCTGGCTAGAAGCATCGTGTGCCATGTTTAGCCATGGCTGACAGGACTGGAGGGTAGCTCATGCCCCAGGAATTGTGAGGGCTGTTCCACTGAGGGTACCTCAGCAGTGGTCCCTGGCAGAGAATATTCCCAGGGACAGAGGCTGTGAACTGCCGTGAGTGTCAGGATCTGGTGCGTCATCGTTCCAGCAGGAACAGCCTCAAGCACACTTTGGTGCTTTGGCATGGCTGGCGTTGTTTCCAGCCATCAGTAGGGGACATAAAACCTGCCCTGAGGTGTCTGCATGTCCCAACGAGCACGGCCCCACCTTCAGAGAAGACCCCCATGCTTGCTGGGCTTTGGCCATGGCCATAGTGACTCCAGCAGGTTGATAGGAATGCAGTGTCACACCAGGAGCCCCTGGGCACCAGCGCGAGTGTGAGCTCAGGGCACAGCCCTGCCCGGGAGCTGACATTGCAGGTGCCCGTGCTGCTTCCTTCCCCAGGCAGCCAGAAAAGCCGATAATGGTCTGAGTTCAGGGATAATTGCACTTGAACCCTCCCTGCTGCTCCAGTGCAATCAGCAGAGGAGGAAGACAAAAGGGTGGAGTGAAACGAAGATGCTCTGAAGTAAAATCAGTCGCCTGCCTCTGTGTCTGTTTCATAGCTTGGATCTGCCAATTCTGGCACTCTCCTTCATTCACATCAGTACAGAAGAGAATATGGCCAGTGAACTCTGGGAATAAAGCTCCTCTGATTCCCTTCTTCGCAGGCTTTCGTTGTCACATCAGTGCTAAGGAGCTGGTTGAAAAGGCCATGGTGTCTTAAACACTGACAGAAATACTGCAGACATGCGAATCCTGAGTGCTGCTTCTCCTTTTTTCTTCAAGTTCTGATCAGATGCATTCAGAAAAGCTCGTGATGGAGGCCTCTGAATGACACGGTGTCACCGTTCAGGCGCACAGAGGCGGTGGCTGCCGGCGCAGCGCTCTGATAAACAAACCTGGCACCAGGGGCCACGTGTGCTTCAGCTCTCCCAGGACACAGCCTCTGTGCCCGGCATTTTGACTCACACACTGAAATATTTACTGCTTGCACAGCCTTCCCATTCTGGTATCTTGTAGCTGAAGCTTTTGGAATTAGTTGTAACTTGAAAGCAGCCTTCTCTTCTGTTTACCTGAATTCAGCGCTGCCAGCCTGGGGTTTTAAGCTGAGCACCTCGCAGTGGGAATCTCAAAAGCACTTAACTCTCCAAGGAACAAATTTTTCCCTTCAGGTTTACGTTACTAAAATTGTTTCTGCAATGCTGAATATCTGTTTTCTCTCCTCCCAAAAATCAGCCCTGAATTCAAGCGTTGGCCAAGCACGCTGAAGCCTTGCTTTGCAAGAGCCCATTCCCCTGTTAGCACATCCACTTTTTGCATTCAGTCCCTTAACTGAAGAGCTGGAGCTCTGCCCTTCAGAGGTAGAAACCCAGGGTGCAACTCCCAGAAATAAAGCAGCAAAAGAGAATTAGGCTTCTTGCCTAAAGTGCCTCAACATTAGTAGAGCTCTCTGAGCAGCTTTTGGGAGAGTCCAGTGAAAATTTTGCTGCTTTGATCTCTGTCTTGGATGTCCTCCTTGATTTTGTTGTTAGCAGGAGCTGGAAAACTCCCATTTTGTCAGGTGAGCTCTTTTGGAGGATTTGACAAAGACCATAGTATTAAATCAGAATTTTCAGAGGAACTTTACCTGGAGCTTTTGTTTCACAAAAATGTTGTAGGGTTTGAATTGTTGCATTGAGGTCACTTCCACAACCAATCGCATATGTTCAAATCAGTCAATAATGCCCTTAAAAATACTGAAACTATGGATGCATGTTCATGATAGAGCTGGTAACTGTTTGGGTAATCCAGATTTAAAAATCACTTTCCATTTTCAAGTTTTAAAAGAAAAAAGTTGCTTTTCAAGGCATTACTAAAAAAAATGCAAGCCTTCATGTTGGCATGTGCAAAATAAATTCTGTGAAAATTAAGTCAATTTTAAAGTATTTTCCTGAAGGTTCTGCTCAGACTCTGAAGTATAGCGAGATCTTTGGAAAAAAATTCCCTTTGTCAATATGGCTTTTTGACTGAGTGCCTGTCAGCTGTGAATAAAGCTGGAATTTTTGGCAAGGTGCTTTTTCAGGCGGAATAACTTCAGTTCCTTGCTCTTCACAGGGTGGTGCTCCTCTGTCATTGCTTTGTATCTAATTGCAGCCTGTGGTGTGAGAACACCCCAGTTCTGAGCTGTGCAGAAGCGCCGCTGCAGAGTTACAGGG
This sequence comes from Dasyornis broadbenti, assembly GCA_013397935.1. Lineage (NCBI taxonomy): Eukaryota > Metazoa > Chordata > Aves > Passeriformes > Dasyornithidae > Dasyornis > Dasyornis broadbenti. Next base: position 1,431,144 of record VZRN01000098.1, read on the forward strand.
AGAAAAGGCTTGATCTTCAGGGGTGTGCCTGTGACTCAATAAATCCCGTGGTGTATTGCAGGGGAGCACTGCTTGAAAACTCCGCTCTTCAAAACTTCGCTCTTTTTTGCCTATTGATTCATAGATTTTTCAAGGGCAAAAGGAGCCTTGAAACATCATTAGCTCTGTTTCCTGTATGCAGAGGCCTAAAATATCATCAGCTTCGTGGAGCTCAGTAACTTCCCTGGCCACAGCTGATGTTCCAGCCTGGCTTTGAAGGCCCAGCGGCCGTGGGATGGGTGAGCTCAGGGCTCTGGTGCTCTGTGCACTCTCCTGGCAGTGCTCTGGATCTTTACAGAAGTGCAGCTGTCCCTCCAGATGTTGGTTACTTCCCAGTATTAAAAGGAGTGATACCAGCTGCCTTTATCGCTAATCTGAGCACAATTTTCAATCATAGATGTTACATCTTCTACCTTCTCTGGGTGGCTCAAAGAGCTCTCATAGCCAGCTTTTTTTTCCCTGTGTCATCAGCTCACCTCCTGATCTTCTTCCAAAAGCAGGACAGATAGTGGCTATCCCAGAGTAATTTTAGTTGCTCATCAATGTAAACTGTGTATTTTTCGATTTGCTTTTAGAAGGCAGAAGCCAAAGCGTGTGTGGCATTTTATTACTGATATAACCAGTAAGTAAAAATTATATCCTTTGTGTTTCAGCTTCACGTGAGGAGTCTGGTGTTCAGGCAGTTCTGATATCTGTGTGGTTTAGAGACTCCCTATTCTTCCCCAGCAAACAGAGCCTGTGTGTTCTATTCTGAAATATGCAATCTTAACATTTGGCTCTATAAAAGTCATTTGGTGTGAGTGACTCCAGCTTCCCCGCCAGCCTGGCTCACTCTCTGATACTGGCTGCTCCTCACTGTAATTTGCTGGGATTTCACTCTTCCTGTCGTCTGTACACTTTATTGCCTGGGATAGTTTAATAATTTCCAAACCTTTGTCTGGAATATTAAGAAGTGTCAGTCCTGGGGATCCCTGGGGAACAACACCCCAGTTGTATTATAATTGCTCATTTACAGCTACTTTTGGAGAGTCCCCAATTAGCTGGCTCTTAATGCATTTTTCATGTGTTTTATTAGTATTGAAACATAGAGACAAATCTAATTAAATGTTTACCATTTAGCCAGTGCTTTGCATTTTAATTAAAGGCACAAAAAATGGACTTCCCAGCTGCGAGCTGCTTATGAAGTCAGCACTCCGTGCTCCTGGCAATCCAGGCTGTCGGGGACCTTACCTGGGTGCATGTGTCTCTGGAAGCATTACAGCTCAGTTTGACATACTGATCCCTGTATTTGCTTGGTGGGAGTCAGTGCTGGCTCTGTAATTTTTTTTCTTTTCTTTCCCTTTCTTCATTTTCTCTGTCACACTGTCTCTGTGAGTTGCTTTTTCAGGTTAACCTGCCCCACCAGCCCTGGTAACTGAGCGTTTGCTGGGCCATGTTCTCCTGCCAGTTTTCCACGTGCTAGCAAAATGGGTAATAGAGTTTCTAAAATGATACTTCTTTAAAATATTACAGAAATTGGAAAAATTTGGTAAAAACATAGTTTAGTAGAAATGTCTTTATGTCAAACTAGTTTAAGGCCAGAAGCTCCTTACATTTTTTTGTTATAGGAGAAAATCAGCCATGTGGATATATGTACATTCTTTTCAGCATATGTAGTATATTTTTACACTGTTTTTCACCAGAAGCATGAGTTACTATTCGCATGGAATTTTGTATAAGTGATAAGCTTTATATTCTCCCTTGGGTATGAGGAGTCTGTGTTTGGGGCTGCAGTCAAGGGGTGTGGGTGAATTTGTGGACAGCCATTTATTGCAGCTATAGAATGAGGCCTGACAGGTGGGCAATTCCTTGATTTAAAGTTCGGTAGTGACCTTGTAATTCCTCACAGAGCACAGTAACTCAGCTTTTGTACCAGTAGTTGCAGCATCAGAAAAGGATCATTTTTACACAAAGCCACCTATCTGGAAATTTATACTCAGGTCAGACCATTGGGTATTTAACTCTGAAGTAACTATGGGATGGCTGTGAAGAACAGGGGTTTGTCAGATCCTTGCAATCTCTCCAAAAGGCCCGACCTTCCACCAGTTTTCAGGTGTGCTATGCCTAAACTGTATGAAATGCTGTTCATGTGCACACCAATGTTTCCAGCTGGGCCACCCAAACCAGACCCCTGCTGCCCTTGGGAAGCCACAGCCACACTGGTGAAATACTGAGACTTGGATCAGACTTGGATCAGAGCAGGAAAAGGATGGAGTCCTTTCCCTCAGGGGTAAAAAAGCCATTGGCTAGTAAGGATTGAGGAGAAGTGAATGCAGTGAAAATACACAAGGAAAGCTCTCCTTCAGACCAGTGGATGTTTCTGTAACAGGAGACAATTACATGTAAATCCTGAGTATTTGTAAACTCAGTACCAGGACACAGGCGAGATAACCACGTTTTGTCCAGTTACTCCTGCAAGGTATTTTGGGGTTTTTTCCAAGTATGAGGATTTTACTCTCCAGAAGGCCAGAGTAACAGCAGTATATTTATGTATGCTGCTGAAAAGAAAAGCGGGAAGTGACTAATTCATGCTTAAAGCCACCTTTCAGAACAGCTAGTGTATCATTTTTGGTGTACATCTAAATTGGAAACTACCTACGGAGAAAATGGCATTGCAGAAAGTGTACCCTGAAGACATTTGTTATTGCAGAGTTTGTTAAATTATAGCCTTTCATTGAGGTTATTACTTGAAGTTCAATTAACATTTTAAATGTATGTTTGGAGACCAGCAAACGGGGCCTCGGCAGACAGGTGGTCTGGGTACAGAACACGTTCCCTGCCGCCAGCATCACCATGGCAAAGCCAGGAGGAGAAGCTGTTCTTTTCCATAAAAAGCCACAAACACCTCAACTGTTTTGTGAAAGCTCCTTCCATGTGGCACACGCTTCACGGGCTTACAGCGCTGCACATCAGCAGCAGTTATGGTTTCATGGGCATCTCAGTTGGAAAGAAAATTTATATCAGACAGCCACAAAGTCCCACAGCTGCCTTTTGTTCAGCAGACATGGAGGTTGCTTTTCCTTTCATTAAGGAATCTCTAGTCCAGACAGAATTTATTTATTTACCTGGAATTGAAAGACAAATACAGTAACAGAAAAATTTGATTTTAAGGAATAGCTTTTGCCAAGCAGATGTACCTGAAGATGGAGGAATACACGAAATCTAGCGGTACAATGAACTTGGTTTTCATTAGAATGGCAAGCTGAACTGCTTGAAGTTGCCTATAATGTTTTTTCCTCAACCCAGAACAGTGTGTTTTGAATAAAAGGAATCAGTTTAGCTTTCTAATAAATACCTTCAGCCAGCATTTTCAGAAGGGATTTGTCAATTGGTGACTGCCCTTGAAAGAGGTTTGAAAGGCGAGCGGACGCGGCATCTAATGGAAACACGCCGCCTCTCGCAGCTGAGTTACTGAATAAAAAATAAGTAACGAACGCAAATAGGAATAAATAATGCTGTGAGGGACAGAACTCCTTATGCTGCCAGAGCCCAGCAAGGTAACTGCTGCAAAGGTGGGGATCTCTAGGAGTCATGGGCACAGAGAGAAGGGCATGGAGAAAGCCAGCATTAACAGTTTCTGAACAACCTCTGGCATGGACATATCCTGGCACTGAGAAAGACACTTTGCAAAAATATAAACATAAATTACCCAACTGCAGAACCAAGCCCGTCCCTGCCAAAGTGCTGACAGGTTTGAGTATCTTCCTTCTTTCTTTTAGCAGTTGCAGGGTGAAAGTCACCCACCCAGTGGCAGAGGTTACCATGCTGGTGTATAAAATATTACAGTGCTTCTGTAGATAGAGAGTTTAAGCAGGGCTCCACGTAGTGGTGTCTAGCAACTGCTGGCAACTGCTTATCTGTTAATGGCAACCTGTGTGTGTATAATGTATTACTGCACAGCACCTGTTTACGAGCAGATTGGTGTTTAAGCAGTGTATGGCACAAGGGAGAGACTTGCAGGCTGAATGAAAGCGTTCCTCTCCATTACAGGCAGCTTGTTTATCACAAGCACCGGTGTTTCTTGAAAGTAGGAAACGACCCCCAAATACTCTGAATATTTAAAATAGCCTAATTTCATGGTGATTGCCAGATTTGGAGTGAGTGGGTGGGTGGGATTGGTCTCTCACAGCAAGCTTCAGCTGCTCTCACGACCTGCCTTTGAGGAGCTGCTTAGGGAAAGGGGAAGAAGGGTATAAAATCAGCTTCTGAATAGTGTCTGCAGGATCTGGAAGCTGCTGTGTGCCTCCCACCCTGTGTGTCCCAGCCCCCTGCTCAGATGGGCTTGGTTGGTGCCTCACAGGGGTGGCTGCAGCGTTGGCGCTGTCCAGGTGGCTTCTCCCACCATACTGCTCTGCTCCCTGCATCAAACACAAAACCACCCCAAGCCTTGGTTGCTATCACATCTGTGTTTTCTAAAAGATTTTTGTCGTGTCTGCATGTTCTGGCAGAAACTCTCAGAACTGTCACAGGAGTTGCTGTCCTGTGGACAGCCTGGCTAAAGGGCACCGGCCCCGGGTCTGCTCAAACCCAGGGCAGCTTCAGGGTTTTCTTCCTGATCCATTCACACCTCCTGCAGTATACACCCACATGACTGTGCCATCATGCCCAAAGCATCAGATCTCTGATAACTGCAGATTGGCCAGGAAATTGCAGTTTGAAATTTGTGTGGTTATTTTCATTAAATATTTGTGTATAGCAAACACTAAATCTAAATATCAGACTGTATGTCCAACCACTGTTTTCCAACAGAAAAAGGGCTTCTGCGGTCCAAGCATTGTTTTGTAATAATCAGTATGTTTCAAACAGCCAGAAATACATTTTGGATAAGCACATCAAAAGGCTTATCCAAACTTTGCCCAAAACTGGTTTCTAGATTTCATAGGAATGATGAATTCCTTTCTAGTATTTCCATATAATTGACTCAAAAGCTGATTAAAGCATTAGCACTTCCAGATATACCCTGCCAGACTCGAGGAATACTACACGGCATCAAGAAAGAGTAAAATGGATTTTAAAAGCCACTTCAATTTCAAGTTCTGATTTTCTTTCTTTGAGGTTATTACTTTGTTTAAAAAATGAAAACTGTATGTCCCTCTGTTCAAAATTTATTACTGCTTTGGCTGCATTACAGGAACATTATAACAGGACAATATTTTGACTTATGCAGTATTGACTGACTTGATCTGTTTGAGTGTGGAGGAGCTGCTATTAAACCCACACAAGAACACTTCCAGCCGTGTGTTTGAGTTTGCTGAGATCCTCCTTTGGAAATCTCCTCTAACAGTGCAGGAGTTTTTCTCCCAGAACTGCACATCGTATCCCAAAAAAAAAAAGCAACTTGTATCTACATCCTTCAGTTCTCAGCCAAGTTATGCATCGGGCAGCCAGTGCTGCTGCTCCCATGGACAGAGATCTGGCTCCTGATTTATTCCAGGCTCCTGATTTCTCACAGGTGCCCATGTGAGCCTTGGTGTTGGCTTCTTTGTGGATTTGGATTTCCTGTGCTGTCACACCAAAAAAGTGTCAGGGTTGAGAGCCAGTGGGCAGTGTCCCGGGGCAAGGAAGGATGCAGGTGTCAGTGCTGGGTATCGCAGTCATTGCTGCTTAGCCAGGACATGTAGGCACTTGCAGACACCCCCATGCAGAGGGAATGCTGAGGTGAATATAAAGGCGTGGAAAATGTTGGGGTTTTATGGTCTCTGTCTGCTGGAATCTGCAGTGCCTTCCCCTCACAGGCCTGTCTTCTGCTCACACTCGAATTCCCTCACTAAGATGGACTTTTTGCCCGCTTTTCTCTACATTAGCAGCTCAGTTCTTCAGGGTGTGGGGGAGCAGGGTTCAGTTTCCAACCTTGCACCAAGGCATTCCAATCTGTATGCCCTGTCTCTCATCTCCCAGTAGAAACTGCCCCAGGTTGGTCTTAGTTGGGGTCTTCTCTACTTTTCCTGTTGAAATTCTGTGTACTAAGTGATCATCAGGTTAAACAGAGAAACAGTCCTAGGGGTGCTGTGATCCATGGCTCTGCACTGATCACAGCCACCGAGCTGCAGGGCACGAGCCCAGGAATGGTTGTGTGCTGTGCCCAGCACTCTCCCTTCGGGGCTGAAGAGCTGTCTGTGTCAGGAGAGCTGTCCTGGGGAGGGATGGCTGCCAGCTCTGCTCTCCCCTTCCACAGAGCAGCCCCCAGACTGTTTCTTGGCTTGCTGACCCGGCAGGAGAGAGCGAGGAAGCAAAGGAGAGAGCGAGACCCGTAACTCCACACCCTGGGTGAGGGTTCACATACAGGTGCTGGAATAGCACCCTCTCCTTCCCCGTTCCACAGAGGAAAGGGGAAATCAGAGCTGCTCCAGTATTTTGAAGGGGCCTGGGGCCGTGATCTGTGTGCTTTGAGCACGGTCCAGTGGAGAGAATGTGTTTCGTTCTGACTCCAGTGTAGATCCCCGTTAGCAGAAACCGGGCTGCTCTGCTGCTCCTGCCGCTCTCTGGGAGGATGGGCAGTTACCTATGGATGATTTTTTTTAACAACAATGATTACAAGGGAAGGATTCCTGAGGCTTTGTTGTTCTTGATGAGCCTGCCAAGCAGCAGGTATGACTTGACCTATCCTTTTAGCCTTCTGGCTGTGTCTCCCCATTTGCTCAGCATCCCTGTGTGCATGTTCAGGAAGGCATTTGATTGTGATTGGAACTAATTCACCATCACAGTGGGGGGGATTCACTTACATTGCTCCATGCTAACAGCTATAAGCAGTGATAATTAATAGTTCTAATTGCTTAATCAGTGTAAAGTTTTAGACTATGTCATATGTGAAGGTTTTTATTTTGTGTGGATGACTAAACCCCCAATTAATGCATGGAGTCACACAGCCTTACCAATGCTGTCTGCTCCAGACAGAGAAAAATAACCAGTGTCTTCATTACCCCCCTCAGGTCCTTTTCCGTAGTCATTACTGTGGCCTGAAGACATTTTTCTGTAGCAGCTGCAGTAACGTTACAGTGAGCTCCCTATCAGCTCACAGCTGTCAGTGACAGATACGAATCCACCAGTCTGAGCCTGTTCGGTGCTGCTGACATGCTCTTCTTGACTTTCCATTTATTCCTTTACCTCTGGTGGCCAATCTCTCTTAAAATCAAAACTGTCTGCCACCAGTGTATCTGGCAATACTCTGTAATTTTGCAGTTCTCAACAGATGCCTGGTCCCCGTGCACACACGAGGGTTGTCTCCCTCCCACATTACTCAAGGAAATGTATCCCTCTTTGGTATTCAGTTTTTGTTTTCTTCAGTGCTGGCTGAGTTTTATCTCTGCACCCTCTCCTCGCTCTCCCTCACAGTGTCCCCGTATCTCTTTCCGTGCCTGTCTTTCAGGGCGTATCTCTTGGATTGTTTTCATTCCCCAGATCTCTTTCCCAGGCCAGTTTCTTTTCAGCTGCCTGTCCCTGAGTCCCTCTCCATTTGTGTTCGTCTCTTTTCTTATCTGCTGAGGAAGATGAGGGGGAGATAGAGGCGTTGACTGGCAGAGCTGGAAGTCCCTGTTGGAAGTGATCGTGAGCAGGAGTTTGCTTCCACCCTTGCTGGGTTCCAGGCAGGATGCACCCTCCTGGCAGGTGGGGGTGGGCTCTAGGGAACTGGCAATGGATGGATGGATGGATGGATGGATGGATGGATGGATGGATGGATGGATGGATGGATGGATGGATGGATGGATGGATGGATGGATGGATGGATCAACAACAGGTGCTGTGTTTTTCCACATTGTAAGTGCTTGTTGATGAGCCCTGTGTGAGTTTTCCCTGTGAAGGGATCCCATTAATTTTGTGCAGGGTGTCTCCACTGGGCATGGAGACTTCAGGGGAGAAGCAAACATAGAGAGAGGAGACAGAAAGGTCAGTTAAAGTGCTGCCATTTACCACAGTAAAAGTAACAATACCAATGCAGGTACGGCTTGTTAAAGAAAAGCCTGCGTTTTATGGGACTAATCCTATGTTGGAAAACTATCTGGTGATAGATCCTGAAGTGAATTCATCTGACATGAGTGAAAGCCACATAGTTTATTAGCAGTTAGGAGGAATTGACTCTTGGATATCTGTATCCCATAGGGCTTCTACAGAGAGGACGAGAAAATGAGCACTAGGTATTTCTATAACACATTTTCTTCTTTCACAGAAAGTTTTACTTTCTCTTGTGACGTGTCTCTCCTGCCATAAGAGAAGGAAATCCTGGGAAGTGTGAGACTCTCTTAGGTAATTAACTTTCAAATCAATAGGAGAGATCTGAAGGCTAGCACAGGGCGGGTAAGAAATGCAAAATTATTTTTACCTAACAAAGAAGTGTGAATGAATGAAGGAACGTGTGACAATAGGAATAGTCAGACAAGGACAGGGAAAGCATTATGGCCTGATAAAGGCAGAACAATCCATCACAACAATGGTATCTTTAATTCTCCTAAATGCTATGCTGTGGTGTTTGAATTACATTTTGATTTTGTTATCTATTCATGCAAAGAACTAAGGAGTTTAGCTGCCTAGAAAAACAACACACGGGTGTATTTAAACCTTGTGTCCCACCTAAGCCATGCAAAGAACAGCCTGGGACTGTTACCACAGAGTACACCTGGAGTTTCTTGGACCTTAGGGCTGGTTATGTCTAGAAAAATCTCTATGGCATCTCTAGCATTTTTGCAGGACTGAGTTTTTTAGGTAAAGGATGAGTTTATAAGCAACTTACAGCAGCTAATAAATGATTTATAGCTGTTTTGATAGTTAATCAATTATTTTAGACTGTTAGGTAAGTAAAGAGGCTGCTTAAAACAATGGCTTGTAGCCATCTAAGTCACTTTATTTTGTCTGTGCTTATTTGCACTTCAGTATCAGTGTGTTGCAGATATCCTAACATTGAATAATGATTTATCAACCTGACGGAAACCGTCCGTAAATGCAAGTTTTGTGCCAAGCAAGAGATTTCTTCTCTTATTTCTGCTTTCCTTCTCCTACTGAGAGAGGTCTGCTTGAGGCAGCTGGCATGGCTGATGGGGAAAAAGCAGTGTTTCTTTTCTGTATGACACTGAGCTTAGAGCTAAGAGGAGAACGTTATTTTTCTTGTCTTGTCGATAAGTTAATCCTTTGCGGTTTTACTGTTTCTGAAATAATAAAGTCAGTCTGGAGTCAAAGGAAAACCCTTCTCAATTCTCAGGAAAACACAAGGATGAAGTAACCTTGGTCTTTCCCAAGCTAGTGAGCAAACGTTTTCGCTGGTGACTTTCCCTGGCTGGGAAAGCAGAAACATCTACCACAAATAAAACTCTGTCCTGGAAATAACAAGGAGAAGGTGCTCTGCCCAGAGTCCGTAATGCAGATCTGTTGCGGTAGTTTTGGCCAAGGGAAGACAGCCCAGGAGACAAAACATTGGTTTTCTGTGTGCAATTTGCCAAAGCAAAATTAATTCTCATGTTCCAGTGAGAATCTGCCCTTTCTTAACCTAGATTTCATAACAAAGCCTGTGAAAATTATGGAAGCCTCCAAACTGTCCCTGTGTGTGCAAAACAATGCTACTATTCAGGAGCAGAAATGTATTCCAGTGTCCCAGCTGGAATGGGGAGGAGACTTTTGTAGGTTCTTGCCTTCCTTATCTTGCATGGAGAAAGAAAACACAGGGTTTTTCTCATGTGCCTTCCCTGACGTGCAAGAGTCAAGTGAATGGGCCAAGGCTGTGCCCTGCAGAGTGTTTTTTTCAGCCAAATTCTTTTAGCCCTTTCTGCTGTATGTTGGAGGGGTTTAGAATATTTGAGACACAAGGAATAACAGGAATGATTTATTTTATGCCACAAATTATTTCATATTTTTTTTCCCCCAATTCTGTTTCCTCGCAGTCTAAAAATCTCAAGAAATATACACAGGAAGATCTGTGAGTAGCGGTATAATTCCTCCAAGGGCCTCATCAACCTTAGGGACAATACAGTTATTATCATTTAAGCCTGACACACAGATCTAATTGTGAGATCTGCTCCTCACATGAATGCTTGTTATGCTCCTGAGTGCCTATGTTGACTTCCACAGGACTATTTCTGTCTTAGCTTTGCAGACCTGGTCTTTAATGGGTTTCAATCTGTCGTTATTACAGGACAGATTTTCCCTTAGTGGGGAAAACCCAGTGAAATACAGAGGGATGTGAGGGCAGAATCTGGACCAGTTCACGTCGAGAGCAAAGGAAGTTACAACCAAGCCAATATAGATACACTGTTTGAGGGGAGTTTCGTTTTTATTTTTAATTCTCAGTATATCTGACCTTCAAAAGGACACATAACAATGCAATTCAGAGGTGTGCTGCCTGCAAGCTCAGCTCCTGGTTGTGTCTGTACAGCTGAGAAAAGTGAAAACAATGAAACAGACACTTCTGAGTTCCCAGTGAGAAAAAAGGAAACTGGCAGCCTTTTCTTGCTTTATTGTTAAATATCTCTATTTAAATGCAAATCATCATCTGACACTGCCAAACAAAGTCATGTACCAGGCAGCAGGCATGCAAGTTAAAAAAATTTTTAAAATGATGTTTAGAAGATGCTGAATTGCTTTTATTTCCAGGAGGAATAGAGGTGGCTGAATAAATTTTGGCTGCATACCGAGGAGCAGCTCAGCACCTTGGAGCTTCAGACATGAAGATTTGTATTTTAAGTGCAGCTCTTACAGAGGTGTGGGTGGACTCTCTGGTTAGGGATCACTGGGAGGGATGCTGAAGTTTCCTCTGTGTTATCCCACAGCACGTATTTCAGTGGAAAGCCCAGTGTTTGCAGTGTGGTTTGGAAGCAGGGGGAATCCAGGGACGAAAAGGGGAAGGAGCAGCCAAACTGCTGCCTTACTGTGCCTCAGGAATATGTGGTTACAAGTGACTGGTGCTCTAGGGTGCTCTCTGCAGGGCCTCTGGCTTTGTCCCTGAGCTCCAGAGCTCTGAGCCTCGAGAGGCGTGGGACTGGACTCAGGGGAGGACTGGGCATAGAGGAGGGTCTTGCAAGAGAAGGTCCCGTTGTGGGTGCGTTGTGAGCCACGCCAGCAGGGATGCTCCGGCTCAGGTGAGGGCCAAGCACAGCCCACAGTGGTGGAAGGTTCTCTGAGTGTGCATCCATCCTCTCCTCCTGCTGATCAGAAGCAGCTAGTTAATAAAACCCACTTCCAGGGGAGCATTTCTATTCAGTTCAGCAAGTACCAAAATCAGCCAACAACCTGTATCTTATCAAGCCTCATCTGCTAAAATTCTTCCTTTAATTTGCTGTTTACCTCGTCTTTTTAAACTTTCATTCTTATAAATCAACGTGGCTATATTTGCTTTCTGTGCAGGGTTCCAGTAGTCTCTTAATAATCATAATAATCGTTATTACTGATTAAAGTTGCATTATTCATGCCAGATGGAGTGCCCTCCCTGTCAGCCAGAATGAGTTTGCATTATGTAGTTATAGTACATTTGTGATCTAAATAAACAGATGGTAGAACGTGACAGCAAATTATGTGCTGGTGATGTCAGCAACAATGTTTCCCAAGTATAATTGCTCTAAATGAACATGAATGCAACGAGGAGCTGGTAGTTTTAACAAGGTAGTTGGCATGCAGTGTGGTAATTACCAGGCAGCATCATCAATAGCACCAGGAATGCCGAGGGAGGAAAGCTGGCTTTGAAAAATTAGTGACAGAGAGCCCAACTTCACACAACCGTCACAGTGGGTTTGCTCAGCTCTGCAACATCTTCCAGGTGTGGGCACACTGCTAGCAGAGGAGCAGTGTTTGTCTTTAGGGTGATCCAGCCTTGGCTGAGAGACATTTTGCACTTTCTCCGATGCCGTCTCCCATCAGGGCATGTGGCAAGTATTTGATTTAGAGTAATGGAGCAGTGTTAACAGCAGCAGCTGTTAATACACGATTGAAAGGATTGAACCTGGATCAGGTTCAAAGGGGAAATTCACTTAACAGAATCTCAGCAGTATTCAGTGATGGATAAAAGTTTAATCAAACGCAAGGTGGGGTTCCTGCGATCAAAAGCACAGCAATAAGAACTGTGCATAGTCTTCCACAAGCTTTACATTGGGTTTCTCGGTTCATCCCATCAGCTCTGGCTTTATGAAGGGCTTGGCTGCAGGCCCCTCAGGCACTGCCACACCTGGGGCTGTGCCTGAACTCTGGCCACGTCCAGATGGGAGCCATGGAATGGGATCTCCATTCCCTCGCAGCCCGGGCTGGTGTGGGACTGTCCGAGCGCTCCCTCCAGTGGTGTTGAGGTGCAGCCAGAGGAGAACATTCCAGCTCTTCTGCGTGCCTGCCATTCCCTCTCACAGGGGTCAGCATTTTGCCATGACATGGACATGTGAACTCAGCTCCCACTTCAGTCCAGCTGGACTCCAGTCACCAATTCCTAGGTAGTTTACAAAACCTACCATTGCTAACGCTTCCTCGTCCAGCTGTATTTTACAGCGAAAGCACCTACAGTTCTTTTTCTTCAGGGACTAAACCTGTCAGCATGTGGAAAGGTGATGCAGAGCATCATGTCCAAGGCCTGAAGGAACATGAGATTTCCTTTTGAAGCACAACCACAGGTGACTAGAGAAGCAGCATCCAGGAAACAGCAGGTCCTGTGAGCTTTGCTGCCACTGGGGTTAAGTGGTTGCACAGGGCGCATTTCCCTTACCATAATATTTGGCATGCAGACCATGCGAGCTTGTGAGGAAGAGGGGTGGCTTTTAACCAAAGGCGTTGAGTGGTGTATTCCATTGTTCAGAGTAACTGGCCAGGAGGTGAGCAGCTCTATAGCCTTTCCAGCCCAGCCACCTCTTCTCCTGTGGAGGAATCATCAGGTCTTACATAGGCTGTGGAAAGCAACAGTGATAGCACTGAGTGATGGCATTGTTCCTCCGTCCTCCAGACTTGCTCTTGCTTCTTTTTGTTTTAAAATGTCCCAGTCATTATCCATAGCAAAAAGGTATTTAGGGTGTAAAGCACTTAGATAAGTACCTGTATTTCCTATGTGTTTGACACCTGTCTGGTTATTTAGCTGGGCCTTTTTCACAGGCCCTGTCTCAACCTTGGTAAAGCACAAAAACCTTCCAAAGACAAGATGGACTCTCCTCTTCGGCAGCTGCTGGATGTGAAAGGAATGAAAGGAAGCCACATTTCTGATCCCTCTGTTTCTGTCTGTCCTGCAGGTGGTCGATGCCACAAGTCCTGCACAGGCCGGTGCTGGGGGCCCACAGAGAATCACTGCCAGACCTGTAAGTGTGGAAGAGTGAGAAACAAAGGACTAGAAAACAATGTAGCAGAGATCCTATTTGTTTTTTCTTTCAGTTGTGAAGGGATACTATAAATTCTGGGTTCAGTATAACTCTAAAATATACGAGGGGTTTTTTTCCACATATTTTTACCAATAGATAATCTGCTTTTTTTTTTCACCCATGTGAATGATGTTTTTCTTTCCTCTCTTGTGCCTTCTAAAACTGCTTACGCTAACTTGAATTTTCTTTTCCCTACTTGGTGGCAACATGGAGCAGGGCTCTTGAGAATATTGGTGGTTATTTTGGAATACTCTGATATGGATACTGCAGGAATAGAAAAAGCTATGAGATTTGGAGATATTTAATGATGACCTGACACTGCAAAGTTCCTGATGCCAAAATACTCTGTTAATTTCAGTGGTAGCCTGGGAATATTAGTTATCCTACAGAATTGTTCTCTTTATAATAACTTCAGAATGTATTGGAGTTGTACTGAAAGAGAGAATAATAGGGTTTTTGTGAAGGAAGTAGTAAGTGAAGGGTCATTCACAATGTCTGTCTGTCCTCTTGAATTTAGAGAGCATTAAAATGAATTTTTTCCTTGTGTGCTTTCAGCTCTTTCACACAGGAGCTAGAGGTACAGTCACAATATTAGCAGATAATAAAAAAGGAGAAAACTGAGAGGTCTCTTTTCCTACAAGCTTTTTTCTTTTTCCTGCTTACAAGAAGGTGAAAACCAGTTGCTTTTACTGGAGTCACTCTTCCTGGGGAATGAGGTGGTTGCTGGGAGCTCCCCCAGAGAACACTTCTCCAGCCTGTGCTTGTTCCCTTGGCTGAGTTGTAGATGGGAGGAAGGACTGTGACAAATGAGCCACTGCCAGCTGAGCACCCTAAGCTCTGAGCTGAGGAGAGTCCAGTGTCATCTGCCTCTTTCCTGGGACATGGTAGGAACAGCTCAACAATGCCTTTTTTTTTTTTTTTGGTTGGTTTTTTTGTTTTGGTTTGGTTTGGTTTTTTGACTACTTGAAGTGAGAGATAGGAGGGATTTTAGAACTGGCAGACAGCTTGAGGTGAATGTCTGATGAGTCCGAGCAGGAAATCCAAGCTGCCCTGCTGACCCAAGGGACGGAGCCACACACCTGCAGAGCCTCTGCCATCCTGGCAGGAGCTGCTTTCCCTTCAGGAGCATCAGCCAATGCTGCTGGTGAAGCTGCTCACAGTTGCAGCTCTGCTAAAATTAACCTGTCCTTATATTACTGCTTCATAAGGTGCTTCTTCTGCAGGCATGGTTAAAAACCCCTCAGGACAGGGTGTAGGAATGAGGTACAGTGATGCTGAGCAAATTCTTCTTTGTCTGAGTTGAGCTAGGACATCTTCCTCTGCTGGCAGTCTGTATGAAGGCCTTGAGGAACTAAGGAATAGAAGTAGGTTCAGAGTTGTGTGCTGAAGGGACTTAAACCCTAGCTGATGAAATTATTTTATATCATGGTTAGAATTAATTAGTGGGTCTTTTTCCCCCTCTGTCCTAATGAGAAGCTTGTTTGTCTGTTAAAATTGGTAACTTTGTAAGAAGCTGCATAATCCATCCAAACGTGAGTAGCTTTACTCAGGCCTTCTGTGGTTAGCTTATCCAAGAATAAGTTTAAAATCTTTGCAGTTACGTTCCATCAGGAGCACATGATCCTAGTTCAGGCCATGTCTCCAGCCCCGTGGCAAGTCCAGCTGTGTGGCTGCAGAGGTCCATGTGGCAGGATCAGCTGCCATGGCCTCAGCCTTTACAAAGTACTGCTCTCAGAGAAGTGATTTGGTGGATTAATGTAGTAATACCAGGGAGAGAAAAGCTCATCTGCAGTGCTGTGAAGGCAGGAGCTCAGCAGGGCTGCACGGAACGTTGGCTCCAGGAGTGACGGCTCTCCTTCCCTTCACAGTGGCTGCCCTCGCAAATCCAGACAGTGGGGACAGGCTGAGGCACAACCATGGGGTTAAAATAATAAACCAGGAAAAGCCAGAACCCTGCCGAGTTTCAGGGAGATGCACAGATCACGCTCTCCTACTTGAAGCAGCTACTCCACATCCTCTTACCTTCAAGCCCACTCTGCAGCCTCTGATTGTCAGGGACAGGAATTAATTTTAAATCCCAGGCTTCCTCTTTGCCTCCATGACCTCGCTGCACCTTGGACAAGCAGCAGGATTGAAGGAAAAGGCTGGGAAAGGGTATTTCTTCCTTGTATTTTCTCGCAATGTGTTTCCTCCAAACTGTGCGAAGCAAAGAGGGAGAATTTGAGTAAGCACTCAAAACATAAAAATGCAAGTGGGACTGTGCTGTTGCTGCCTTAATTTCTGGCTTTAAAAGACATTTAAAAGCCTGGCTTTCAGGCTCACAAATGTTGTTAGATACAAGCTGGAGACAGGATGAGTGGCGTTGTGCACATTGTGTCTACCTTAACGCTGTCACCTTGGGGATGCACGTCTTTCCAACACATGTAGGAAAACACTCCAGCAGTACTACATCCCCAGTGCCAAACCATTTTGATCCTAGAAACAACTCAGAGTTACATTTCAATAATTTCTTTTTTCTTTCTTTTTTTTTTTTTTTTTATTGAGGATTGAAGCAAAATATTCTAATGAGCCCCCCTCCTAAGATAAGATTTAAATTATTTTCCTGGGAAAGGATAAAAAATGAAGGATCTTAATCCGTGTCTTTCATTTCAAATTACATATGGAAAAAAAATCTAAATCCCTTTGTTTTTTTTCATGAATATCATCTACCTAGCTGCTTCTTATGTTGCCTTCCAGCAACGTCTTTGTTGCTAACTCTGAAACACCACCTGCATCTAACTCTGTTCTAATGTCTCTCTAAATGTGACAAGAAAATTCATGTATTTAAGAAGACAATTAATAGGAAATTTAAGCCATGCTGTTCTGTTAGGAGGTAGAGAAGATGAAATTCCAGGGTACTGTTTTACAAAGCTGACAATCCATTTTTCTTTTTATAATTAAAATATTAGTAGAGGTTAATAGGAAGAATTTAAAATCTAGATGATCTCATTTGTTTTAGTGTCAGGAAAGGCTAATGTGAAAATACTTTAAAAAATACTATTTTTCAAAGGGTATTGGGCATGCACTGAATAGAATGTAAAGCACTTTAAATAAAATCATAATAACAAATGCTTTTGGAAGTCACTAATGAAATTTGAAAATCTGTGGTTAGGCTGTTAAAATTTTTGCTGTTCATGTCTGTTGAGAGTTTCATGTGGAAATTGAAACTTTTACAATTCAGTACATTATTAGTGACAGATTATGCACTTTGTCCAAGAGGAATGTGGCTGAAAAGAGAACAATCTAAATTAGAATACAGACCCAACTAAGGGAATGCAAAAAGACAAATATAACCTGGAAAACCAAACCTGAAACATGAAACAGTTAGCAAATGTCAAGTGCTCCATGACTCTGTGTGTGTACAGGAGTGTGGTCTGAGCCCATGTGTATTTATCCAGTGCTTGTGCAGCTGGTGTTGCTGAGAAGGTGCCAATCAGAGCAGCAAAAGGCAAGCAGGAGCCTGGTGGGGCACACAGAAAGAGCTGAACCAGCAGCTTGGGTCAGTCAGGGAAACCCAGCATTTCTGCTTGGAGCCAGCAGCTTTAATTAAAACCCTTGTATCGCTCTAATAACTTTGCATGTCCGTAACACTTTCATTGATTTCAGTTGCTTCCCTTTTTTTCCTTCATAGATTTACAGTGTCCTGACACAATTAAAGATGAGGGGAAAATATAAAGGAGGCTGATGGGTTTGCACACGTACGTGATGTGGTCATTTCACCCCATCCCCGACACACCTTACTGCTGTGACATACTGGTAGAGGGTGACAAGTGTCTCCCAGAGATCCATCCCAATGCACATTTTTCAGGACTTTGATGTTTGTCCTTTAGTCCTGGCCCTGACTGGGACAGTTCTGTGTAGTCAAACCCTCCAAATCTTTGGGATCACACACATGATCAGTAGGAATCCAGGGAGGTGATTGTGGTGACCGTCAAAAGGTCTGGTTTGAAGCTTGGGGTCTCAGCTGTGGTTAGTGAGGCTATTCCCACAGTTGCTGGGTGAAGATATGAGTACCTGACACCTTAAATGCCATATAGTTTGACATTTTGGGTAATATTTCTATTTCACTCTTTCAGGTAGGTCTTGATTTACAGCTGTAAAATCAGTTGGTTGTATTTGAAGGACAGTGTTTTGGGAAAAAAGCTTGTTATCTTTTTAAACTGGTGCAGCTACATTTATTTTCTGTGAGGTTACCCCCTGAGAATGATTGCACGAAGCTGAACTGGTGAGTGATGTTTATTGGCATCTGAGCAATCTGCTTGTTTCAGGCCTTCAGACAATACACAGAATTGCCTTGTGTTTGTTTCATTTTGGGGAAAAACCTTCCTTTTAAAGTGTCTTAAATTTGAGTCCTTGAGAATATCCAGAGCCCACTAAGCTCGTATCTGTCTTGGTGTGTGTGGTGCCACTGAAAACACCTGACAGGTTCTTCTCAGACCCGGACCTTCAATAGGAGCTATAATGCAAATATGGCATACAGGGAAGCAGGGAACACAGATACAATGTGTTCGAGCCTATTCCTAGAAAAACATGTTGGCATTGCAGTTGGCATTGTTTGTTTTCCCTGCAAAATAAACAACTGGGATAGAACAGTGACAAACCTTTGCTATAATTATTAATTTTGCTTTAGGAAGACCCACAGTGCTCCCTATCCTGAGCATCACCGTAGAGACCCTCATTGAGCAGGTGTCTAATCAGAAGCAAAATGCGCTTTTTGAAGGCATCCAGTTCAAGTATTGTGCTGGAGAGGGGATCGTGTTCCTCCAGAGCAGCCCTGGTGTGAATGGCCCATCCCGAGGTCAAACCCAAAACCTTGGTGCTATCAGCACCATGCTCCAACCAACTGAGCTGTGCCTCTGTCCCTCCTCCATGGGGAACCAGTGTCCATGGACAGGGTGGACATCTTTGCCCACACCAAACAGCAGCTGGTTCTGGGCTAAATAAATCAGAATTTAATTAATTGGGTGGCTCTGATCAACCATGCAAAGGGGCTTTACAAGATTTCCCAGTTTAAGCAAAACATGCAATTGCTGTGGGGCAGCAACAAAGAAGACACAGTGGGCTCTGAGCATGGCTTTGGGGAACAGCCACAGGGCAGAATGCGGCTGTGGCCATGTCAGAACACGAGGTGCCGTGCTGAAGGGCAGGCAGAGAATTTGGGTGGCGTCCCTGTGGCTCCGGGACCAGCTGCTCCCCTGGGCAGTGGCCCAGGTGAACACAGCGGGTTTGGGTTGTGGGGTGGAGTGACTGAATGGCCTCTGTGCCCCTCCACCAAGGGGGAGCCACTGGGAATTGGGGCCCTCCCTCGAGTCAGGGTAAGGCAGGGCTTTGCCTCTGTGTGCGGCCGAGGTAGAGCAGTGCAAATCCTGAGCTGGTGGAAAACAAGACTCAGTCCCGGACTAGAGAAGGTATTTGTTCATTTTTATGAGCCAAGGCTGTCACCACAGTGTGCTGGTGGCACACAGCCGCAGGTGCCATTGTTTCACTTCTGTCTTAATGTTTATCAACATTGTCACTTAAATAAACAAATCCTTTTAATTTGCTTCTGAGGCAGTGTTGACAGCCAAGTGCCTTCACAGAAATTTCCCAAATTTCTCAAATTAGATTGCAGAAGGCACAAAAGCCTTTTCTGTCTGGGGGGTTTCTCTCTAGTATCTGCAAGATGTAATTGCTCTAAAAGCACTTCATTTTGTTTCATAGATTATAGACAATCCCTTCTCTTTAGTTATTTACATTTTTAGGTCCTAAATAAATACTGTATATAGCAAGAAGCTTCAGCATTACCTTAAGTGTTTCAGGCAAGTGGTGAAGGGAGTTTGAATCAGAATGTACTTAACAGAGTTACCTGTAAGTGAAATAGTGAAATTGAGCAGGAAGTTAGATGGAATTTTGTTTTCTCTTGCTTACTGAAAAGTGTTTTTCATAGAGAAGTAATTAAATGCTTTTAACAAAATAGATGTTGAAGGTTAATTGCAGAAGTGTATCATCCCAGCTTTTATCAAAAGACAGCTGAGAGCACGGTAGGCAGTGGTGGTTGGTATAGTCGTGTGGATAATTTGAATTTATTTTTCTGTAAAATAAAGGTTATAGCTGAGTGAGGGAGGGAAGATGGATGCTCCACTTGTTGAGTGTTCCTTGCACAAGACAAAGCCCTGAGTGGTGTGCAACCACAGTCTAGCTGGTAGATCTAGTTGTTTCCCTGTGAACGAAGGCAGGATTGTGTTATTTAGAAATAGCAAGCGGTGTTTCCAAATGTGTCCTGTTCCCATTTGTCCAATGGATTGCCATCAAGGGCAGCACTGGGCTCTGTCTTTGGTGGCCTCGCCCTGAATTTCACTCATTTATTCCACGCTGCTGTTCTTCGTGGGGAAAACTCACACGGAACTGGTGGGCTCTTCTGTTACTTTGTGCACAGAGGGGTTCATATCCTGCTTACAAAACCTGATGACTTGAAAATAACATTCCACTTGAATTTTCAAGGGTAAGAGCGCACACTTTAAAAATTCCTTCTCCACAGCCCGTGACCAACATGTGTGTTCCTAAAGAGGGTATTGTGCAGGCATTCTGGACACAGGTGTCCTGCGGGCACTCTGGATCCAGCACCAGCGCCATTGTGCCCGTTCCCTCACTCCTTGGGGTTCTTCCAGCAAGCTGTGGGTGTTTTCCTCAGGCAGCAGCAGGAGAGCTCTCTGCCAAGCCCTGTTGCTGACGCTGTCCCTTTTCCTGCCCCGTGCAGTGACCAAGACCGTGTGTGCAGAGCAGTGTGACGGACGCTGCTACGGGCCCTACGTCAGCGACTGCTGCCACCGCGAGTGCGCCGGGGGCTGCTCCGGACCCAAGGACACCGACTGCTTTGTATGTGTGATTTCTCTGTTCTTCCTGCCAGTCACTCTGCAGATTCTTAATGCTTTAATCCATGAAATCCGCAATTTCATCCCTTTAAATGTATACTGCATGCATACTCGCAGATTCAGGATGCAAATTTCAACATTTAGTATTTTTCATATTCTATTAACATCATTTATCTACTTAATATTACCCATTAAAAGATCTATGAGATCTGTAAATACAGATTGGGAGCCATTAATATGCCTGTCTCTGTGATTTTTATCTTTTTCTTTTCCAAAATTAGCTTTTAGAGGTGAAAGCAAATTTTTAGAAGCATTTGTCATTACATTTGAGCATGGCTTTTATTAGTGCTCTGTGTGCTTTACATATGAAAGTCAAGAATACTATTTGGCTTCTCTGCACAAGGTGTTCCCTGTTTCTGCCAGACTTATTCTGCTTCTTCATGGAGATGGAAGGAAAGTGGTTCCCAAAACTCTCTCTCTCAAATGTGTGTTACTATGTGTGCTTCAGATGGAAAGAAGAGATGGCTTTTTCTTTAAAGAAACACACAATCTAAACATCCAGGCCCTTAGAAAAATATGTCTTGTTTCTAATCAATCATTTCGAAGAGTTTTAGCAGCTTTGGAACCCAACACTGATCTCAAAAAGTATGTAGCTTATCACACTGGGTTGATGAGACAAGTTTTGCTAATGGTTTTAGGGGAAGCAAGCCTAGGTCTAAAGAAGCCTGGAATTAGAACCTGCACAGAGAGGTGGGTTTTCATACCCACGGGAATGAAGAGACAAATACCTGTGAAACTGACTGCCAGGTAGCGGTATGGAAAATAGCAGATATTTTGAAACTGTGGACAAGTGACTCACAATGAACTGGCAAAAAGGAGTCCTTCGCTGGCTACAGGCTTTTCCCTGACTGTTTGATAGTGATAGGTGTTGTGCTTCAAAACCACACTCTAAATGCTGTTCTTTGGCTGCTGCTGAAGTGCAGCGATGGCCTGACTGAGCCACCAACAGGATTTACTAAAGCTGTTCTCTGTGGCTTTGCACAAGCAGATGCTCAACGCGTATGGTTGATCCAACGCTCCCTGGAAGTTCCGTGTTGGCTTTGAACTGGAGAGATGGGAAAATAACATTCTTTCCTGTGTTAGGTACAATATAAAAAGGTAAAGGGAAGAGGAAAAATGCAGTTATTGTTCCTGAATGAGCATTGAAGAACTTCCTCGGAGCTGATGTGTTTGATATGTGCCCATTTTCAAAGGTTAAGGACCAGTTATGGGCAGCGTAAGTTGTGTAATGCTGCAGCCTGAAAGCTAAACTTCCCGAATTGTGGCAGCCATGGAAATATGTATGCTGAAAATCAACTAGCATGTTTGTTCTGATCCAGCAGAGAAGCACCCAGGGTTTATTCTCATTCCCTCCTGGCCCCAGAGCAATGTAAAAGAAATTCAGCAGGGGTCTGGCAATTTTCAGGACTAGTCATTACTTGCTTAGACACAGTGGGTGAAAAGTGTAACCCTTTAGGCTATAGACAACTGTGCTTAGCTTTCAGCTGAGACACAGAACTTTGTTTTTTCCCTGTGTATTTCCCTGTGCTTTTATTCACAAATTAGCAGCATTTAGCACAAAATGCTAGAAATTTGCATATATTATCGAAGCAATTACAAATGTATATAAAACATTTCAGTCATAAATTTAAAGTTCCCAGATCTTCTAGATGAGTTTTTCCTGAGAATTGCCGTGTCTCCAGGGAGTATTGGTGTGCTTTACTTTATGCATTTGCTAAGCTGTTATCAGAGAATTGTCATGTACATGATGGAGTACCTTTTATGCCAACATGTAAGAAATGGGTTGAGGAAACAAACTAAATTAGTATTTATTAATAAGCAAAAGTACAGCTTATGAAGCATTACAAATCCTTTAGAGCTTTATGGCATCTTGCAACAGCATCCTGTTCTAAATATGGTTTTAATATCTGTAGATAAAATTCATCCATCCTCCTCCATATGCTGCCATCCAGTCATTTGCATATTCAGTTCTAAAAGCAAGACAGTAATCATCAGCTGACATCAATGCGAGCAAACATACTAAAGCAAAGTCCTACTGATGCTTTTATCTCAGTTTCAAACTGGGTCTAGAACTTGAAATGTGTAGGAGGGTCTGGTTGAGTGCTTAGTGGAACCAGAAAAGTGACACAACCCTATTTCTTGGGTGGACTTCCCATCAAGTTCTGAGTAAAGTGTTTTATCTTTGTAATGAAAAAAAAAACCACCTCTCTTTCCGTGAAAAAAAAACTGGCAGGTTTTTTAATAAGCAATTTAAGGAACCAGAAAAGGTAGGATCAGCAGTTTTGCTTAACACATGCTCCATGTGGGGCGGTGCTTTCATCATGGGTCTCCCTGCTTGTCCCTTTCCGCAGCAGATTTTGTCCTTGGTTACATTATTAGCCTCTCCTTGAAATCTTCTGGCATGGCAGGTCCCGTGGTCCTGCTAGTAAAATCAGCAGAACAGAGGAATCTTCTTCACTTTTCTCTCAGTCCCAGCCCAGGAGGGAAGGGGACAAAACACACGTATTATTGTTATACTTGTTGACTCTTCAAAGACACAAAGCCATCTGTATTATAACAACCTGGAAAAAGAGCAGAAGGATTCACTCCTAGACTAGCATTTGTAAAGCAACCTGGATTACAGGTTAGTGGGGAGCCATTACCCAGGAGCAGTGGCTGCTTAAACTGCTGGAGGTATCCAAGCCAGGCTACAGCTTTCATATTCATACAGACTTTTCATTCATGGTATGCTCTGTGAAAATTGCTCCAACAGTTTTCTTATAACCTGTGGTTAAAACCATAGACATGATACGTGCTGATAAGGAATGTCAAAATCGGTGAGCCTTTCTACTCCTAATTACCAGCCTTGCATGGTCAATTGTTTTCCCTGCATCCCATTACTTTTGTTATCCACACACTGCCTCTTCATTTGTCAGGGCCCTGTCCTCTGTCAGCTGTGTGTGGCAGAGCCTGAATGCTAAGTGGGACAAAGTCCTATTTTCTTCTCTCGGTGTGTGAAGCCACTGACCTTGTTAAACTTGCCACTTAGGGAAATGGCCCCCTCCCGTGCTAGCTCAAAAGAAGTTCTTATCCCTCTTGCTTCCTAATTGGGAATTCCGGTTTTCAGCTGGATGATGCACTCATGCTGTAAGAAATCTAAAGGACTGGACCTCTGAAAATGTCATTAGCATTTGCTTAGACGATGATAAATAGTTGCTCACTCCTGGCAGTTTTAGAATGTCCTATCAAGTCGTGAATTAGTTGATTGTGAGTGGTTATGAAACAAATCACAGTGTTGTTTTTGTTTTGTAGGAAGTGTTGTAACAGGCAACTGTTGCCAATTAAGGGGGCTCACCAAACCCCCTAATTTGAAAAGTCACACGTTTGCCAAGATCCTAGCAAGAAATCCAAGTAGCCAAAGTGAACATTAGAGAGCTCTGTATCACATTCCTCACTTTCGCAGCAGCTCTGAAAAATCAAAGCCGTTTTTANNNNCCCACCCCAAAGCAGCAAAAAAACCCACCCCAAAGCAGCTATATGATTTCATTCAATATTTTTTGTCTCCCTTGTTTTGCAGGCCTGTATGAACTTCAATGACAGCGGTGCCTGTGTCACTCAGTGCCCCCAGACCTTTGTGTACAACCCCACCACCTTCCAGCTGGAGCACAATCACAATGCCAAGTACACCTACGGGGCTTTCTGCGTCAAGAAGTGCCCACGTGAGTGCTGTGTTACCTGCCCTGCTATCTGCCTTCTCCTGCACTCATGGGAGGCTGGAGTTGCATTTCAGGAGCCTTAAAAACAGTGAGAGAATGAAAGCTGAGTGCAGAGCACAATCTCTCCACTCACTCCACACGTGCTGGCAGTGACTAAAGGCAGTGACATTCTGTGCTGCTGACACTTCCGAAGGATCCTGGAGTGATTTTCCTAAAGAAAGGTGGTTTCTGTTTTCATGGCCAACTGCTTGTTACGTTCTTGCTTTAGATCAGTACTTGCAAATTCCAAAATAGTGGAAAGAAATCATTAAAGTAGTGGGATTGTAAAAGGGTATGAATTTCTGTTTCCGAAAAATAGCAGTCCTCCACCAGCACCTGCCACCAAATGCTTTCATGAGACTGATGCCCCTCACTTGGAATAACGATGGCTTGACAGAAAGTTACCCTGAGCAGTTCTGCCCCAATGAGGAATAAACTTGTAATACTGACAGCAATGCAGTCTTAAAACTCCGGAGTAAAATTAGAGGGGAAGAGGGAGTTAAAAACAGAAGAATCCCATGCATGTAAAACCCACATGCTTCTGAGATACCAGCCAGATGATGACAAGTAACAGAAAAAATTATAGGGTCATCACTTACGCAGTCTTTGAATCTGCTGGTTTAATTAGAAAGGATAATAAAGGAGACAGTATTCTTGCTCTCCCTTTCATTCCATGAAGGTTTACAGTTGTGCATTAATTATTTTATCCATAAATTACATGTAAGAAGGATGGGTGATCTATATTAAATGGAGCCCTTATTCAAGCGAACCCAAAATCCCAATTTTGAATCTCTGTAGAGGACTGACAGCTGGCAGAGGCTGTGGCCATCAGGGCCTAGTTCTGCCTGTAATAGTGGTGAGTTTGTTGAAGCAAGATTGGTTTATTAAAAACCTGATATATCATGCACTATAAGGGATATAATTCTTTGCCCAAGTACTTCATTGAATTTTTTCCATTTTTTCCCCTTTCTTATCAGTATTAAGGTTTTAGTTAGGTAGGATCAGTCTATATTTTTTTTGGCAGCTGTTTTACAGGGAAAAAATTGAAATACTTGTCATTGTCTTATGCACTGTTTTATCCCAGATGTATATTTGTGTGTGTGCACGAAAAAGACAGGACAGAGCATCTTGTTTTATTTCTCTCCAATTACTGTAACCTTTTCTTCCTCTACAAAATAATAATAAAGCCAAACTGGGGGAGAAAGAGGGATCAGGCCTAACAATTCACGGATTTTCGTAAGTGTCTGATAACGTGCCTGCTTTGCTTATACACTTCTGAAAACACTGAACTTTGAATGTTAATGTCACTGGGAACATGCTGAGGTAACACATACGTATTGACACAGAGTCCAAAAACATGTCCCAACTTTTATTCGCTTTCTGCCAATATCTCCTTTTCCTTTTCAGACAACTTCGTGGTGGATTCCAGCTCTTGTGTCCGGGCATGTCCGAGCTCCAAGATGGAGGTTGAAGAAAATGGTATTAAGATGTGCAAGCCCTGCACTGATATTTGTCCTAAAGGTAGGCAGTGGTTTAGTATAAATTTTCTTGAATAGAGTCGACCCAGGGTGTTATTTTGGCATGAAATGCCCTTCATGACTGTGTTGTAGAATATTAATAGCCTTTGAATACCCACAAAACTTTGAGCTATGTAGGTTGTGTGTCAAGCGTATACAATAGAGTGAAAATTTATTAAGTTGTAATGGTAATATAACCAAACCAATTACTTTTTATTAGATACAAATGAAGGGGATTTCAGTGTTGGTTTTAGAGAAATCTGAAAGAATTCTTCATTGTGGTTTTTTAATGACACGTATTTCCTGGAGGTGTTTGAGCGTTGTCCTTTTGTCATTCCAAAGGGGCCCATACAAAAAGCCCTGACTTCAGTGTGTGGGATGTTTCATATTTGTCACAGCATTAGGTTTCCGTTTAGTTCCTCTGTCTCTGCTTTCCCAGAATCTCCCACCTCCTCTCTAAGTGTCTGAAATACAGACTAGTGATGGCTCTGTTGAGAAGACTGAAATCTGTACGTGACTTTGCTGTCCTAGACTCCAGCAGGGAGACTTCCTGCTTCCTGCTTGAAGCTCTGTGGAGCAAAGCACCATCAGTTTTCCCACATGGGAAACTGTGGCACTTTCAGTCCTAATGGAAACCACATCTGCCTTAATTGTGGTAAATAACTTTTGTTTTTGTTGTTGAATAGATCGTTTTATGCATGAAAACACAGGTCTAGAGTTCCTTACTCTCTCAGGAGGAAAGCTGTCACAGGTTTGTAAAAGGTTCCACTGGTAGTTGCCATTAGAGGAGCCCAGTTAGGAAGACAGAATACATTATATGGTTGAAATCATGAGGGATTTGTTCCTGGATGCATCCCATGTTCCAGAAAATGCAGCTGAATTACGTAGAAAGGCTCACAGAGAAATTTCCTCACTGGTTGCCAGAGTTTCTCCAGGCACCGGTAACTTGCTGGTTGAGCTGATAAAGAATGAGTTATTTGTATGACCTTTTAAAGGGCCTTATGGCAGGGATGGTAAAATTCACAAATCCACCAGAGAAGGGCACCTCTGGACAAACTGAGGACCCCTCAGTTTCTGCAGTGCGTGTTGCACCGAGAAATGGCGTGGCTGGGCTGAGTGGGATTTTGTGTGGTTGTGCCTTTATATGCCACGTGAAATACTTTAACCTGTGTGCCAGGGTTCTGTGGCAGGTGCTTTAGCTTGCTGTTCATTTGAAACTGGCACGTGCTTCTTTGGGAATGTGGGTCAGGGCTGCTGTTCTGATGCCTCTCTGCTGAATGGGGTGAAGACTCGTGTCTGTAAGGCCAACACATTCTGACTCGGCGGTTGCTTTCCCTGGTTCCTTACACAAGCTCCTTGTTTCGGCAGCATGTGATGGCATTGGAACAGGGAGTTTGGTGTCAGCGCAGACGGTGGATTCCAGCAACATTGACAAGTTTGTAAACTGTACCAAGATCAATGGCAACCTTATCTTCCTTGTCACTGGGATTCATGGGTAAGTGACAAAATGTTAAGATGTTATGTCATGGTGCCAGCTGAAACCAATTGCATCCACCTCTTACTGATGGCTGCAGGCTTCTTTTTTGGAACAGCAGATCCAGGATAAATTAGTTTTCTGCCTTCCTTTGTGAAGAAAACCATTGCCTTGATTCTTAAGATTCTAGGAAAAGAAAGGATGGATTAATTGTTTGCACTAAAAAGAGAAAAGACAACTATGGTCTTTGGTTACTTTATGAGGCCCTCAATACTGGCTTGCAATAAAGTCTGGTTAGAGACCAGAAGGGAGAAAGGGAAGTTACCTTCCATGAGTTTGTTTAAATTTTGTATGGCCAGCAGAATAATATGCAGAATATGCAGAGAGACAGCCTCGCTTGGCATAACCTGTCGTGGTCTGGGTGGCTGTCACTGCACACACATGCACAAAAGGTGCCCTCTTGTCAATCAGTTTTGAAGACTCTATTTAAGTTTCAACTGCAGAGGCACACTGAATTCACTGGTGTTTAAATCCAGTATTTTGGTTTAAATTTTGCTTGTTGCAATAGGTCCAGAAAAACCTCGAAGTGTCGCATGTCACATGACTCTGCTTTGGCCAAATCACCCACTGAGAGGCTGGATGGAAACCTGTTAAATCTCACAGGATGGGAAAAAAAATAAAGTAAATGCAAGACAAGCAGCTGGAGCCCATGAGAAACTTTGTGTGGATTAATCCAGTGCATTACATGAAATGTAATTTCGAGTTTAAGCAGAAAGTTAAAATATTCTGTTCTATTTTATGGAAGAGTGGAACATGTAATGTGGAAACTGTGTAGCACTTTGTGTCTCATTCTTGAGGAAGAGAACTCACTTCAGCAAGTCTGAAGTACGAGGGCCCAGAGTTCTGCAACCCTAAATTTTTCTACAGCATGAATTACATTAGAATATGTTAAGAGAAGATGATTTGAGAATGAATGAAAACAGCTATATTTCTGGAACAGCTTTTTTGTTTAAAGTTCCAATTGCATTTTGCAAACCTGCAGTATGAAAGGGAAATTAAAAAAATTAAACTGACGAGACAAGTAGTTCCTTTTACAAATGGACAGTATAGAGCAACAATAATCATACGTGTTTCCTCTCCAACTTTCACTTAACTTTCGTTACAAATTCATTTATTCAGGGTAAACTGCAGCTTTTAGAAGTATGAATTTTTAGTGGCTTAGATTGTAGGGACTTAAAGTCTGGTTCCCTGGGGGATAGGAAGACTTTTTGTAGTGGCAGAGAATAATTTCAGGGAAAGATGCAGAGTGTATTTTCTTGTTGTTGTTTTCATTGGAAACTGTGGTGTTATGATTGATCCTATCCTATTTTTTGATCCTGTGGTTCTGTTGCCTGTCTATCTCTTTCCTGAGAACTTGAACTTCAAGTCTTTGTGAATTTGTAATAATTTATATAAAATATATGTATATGTAATTATGAATTGTTTTATACATGACTATTTATAATAACGAGGATACGCATTATTTACAGTTTTATATGTTGATAAAACGTCAGAAATTTGGCTGTTTAAGGGGTTTAAGTGTGTATCTGCATCTTTAAACCTATTTTCTCTTCAGAATTTAGAGGTGAAATTCAGCAGCCTCATGTTTATTGCAGGCAAGGGTATTCCTTTTTTGATGGTAATGCAGTTTGAAAGCAAAGTGCTGTGTTTCTGTTAGGTAGTCAAAACTTGTTATTTATTTCTCTGAGAGCCCCAAATTGTTAAAATAACATGTGTTTGATGCCTCTGTGGTCCTCTGGGCTTTTTTGTTAAGGTTCTAGAACTCGCTGTGTCGCTGCTGGGCTGGAGTCACCTCAGGGTGGTTGGAGGTGACCCCATCAGTCTGTCACCTCCCAGGCTTGTGATGCCTGTCCCCAAAGGCAGACAGGGGGATCAGCTGCACGTTTCAGTTCCAAGAATGACGTGTCCTGGAAAGCAGAAGGAGGAGAGGAGGAAATGTATGCTCCATATTTGTTGAGGATGTTTCCTACTCTCAGAAAAGCCACAAAAATACCGTAAGAGGGCATTGCAGAGGCATTTTCGTTTGGTTTAAGCGTCTGGTTGACTTCTTTAAATTAGGAGGGGAAAGTAACATAGTAACTAAATGATGGCACTCTCAAAATCAAGGTCAGCTTCATCTTTTTTATACTGTGGCATAGCTAACTTTCAAATTTTATGTTTTGGAGGTTATTTCATTTCTCATTGACAAACTCGCTTGGCAAGGATCTGTGCTTTAGAGGTTCCTTGTTCAACACATTCTAAAAAGTGTGCCCTTCAAATGCCACGTGGCAGGATCTGCTGGCATGCTCTTAGCTTTGTTTTGGTTGTAGCTTGTCACTCCTTCCAGGAACTGCTTTGTTAGTCCTGGTATACAGTATCACAGCTGTACCACTCCTGGAAGAAACACTGAAAATTCATCTTTCCTTTACCAAGGTCACTCATGGTTGTTTAGAATTTCTTAATTTTTCATAGCACAAATACTTGCTAAAACATGAATGAGTTGAACCTTTTATGTTCCTTCAAGATAACGTGGCAGAAGGTAGACACAGATCTACAGGAACAATAGGCTGAAGAAGCCGGGTGCATATCCTCATAAAAGCAAAGAGTTGAGCACCTTAATGCTGTTTCCTACATGGTATGGCTTTGAGAACCTGATCTTTTCTTGTTTAGAAAAGATTTAAATCTTACTATGTGTTTTTAATCTTTCAGAGACCCGTATCACACAATCGCTGCCATCAATCCAGAGAAATTAAATATCTTCCAAACAGTGAGAGAGATAACAGGTAACACACTTCTGATCTCCTATAATCTGCATTAATCAATGAATTAATTCTCACTTCGCATTTATAGTTTTTAGTTGTTGGGCTTCCTGAAGAACACAAGGTACTTTTTTCATTAAGCTCATCAAAGTGTAATTCCTATAAAAGTTTAATACAGAACAACTTCAGTATCAGTCCATACCCACAAGTGTGTTGTCCTTGCTCAGGAACACGGGATGCCCATTATGGCAGATGCTGAGTGGGTAAGGGATCTTGGTCCCGTGTTAGCAAAATAGGACAAGTGTTGCAAGGGAAGGAAATGTGAGGAAAATGGTGCTGAAATGTGGGAAACCTTTGTCTTCTTCACCTGAAAACGTTTGAAAATTCCACTTTGCTTTTACAGCTCCTTCCCTTGGTCTGTCAAGAGATGCTCTGCAAGTTGGATTTTGTGATTTAAAGAAAGATGTATAATGTGTGGGGTGGTATTGACTCCCATGTTTTGTGACTTTTCAGTGAGGCCATAGAACTGGAATTCAGCACTTTGTTTTCTTGCATCTTGCTCCTTGTTGTTTCACCAATCAGGGGACAGGGAAGAAGATACTACAACTCTGAGTTCTCATTTGATTGCTGATTACGTATAAGTAGGGAAATGCAAAAAAAAATGTTCTATTTCATCCACAAGAAAGAAAAACCTTTGGGCACCAGAGCTTGATTGTAGCTGGGTGGAGCTCAGTAGGCTTCACCTCTCAAAAGTTGTGTACTTCAGTTCTGCTTTGCTTTCCTGGAGGAGATGGTGGTGTTTGTTTCTTTTCCTCAAGCTGGCACTGTCTTTCCTTTATAGGCTAAGCCTGTCCGAACTCACATATGGCTGAAATCATTGGTGTTCACGTGTTTGCCTTTTCCTCCTTCAGGGTATTTGAACATACAGTCATGGCCTGAGAATATGACAGACTTCAGGGTGTTTTCTAACCTGGTTACAATCGGTGGGAGAGCTCTCTACAGGTAAGGTACTTCTCTGTTGATGGAATAATTCTTTATTAGTGTTCTGTGATTCTTTGTTCAGTAGCAGAGAATGCAGCATCCTTTGAGAAGGACATCGTAAATTCATGTTTTGTTCTCTGTTACCAAGGTGTTCGTTACCAGTATCTTTGCTCATCAGTTGTTTATAATGGGTAATACCTTCGCAACATAATTATTTAATTTTAAAAAAAGTCTTGATGCATGGCTGTAGCTATTAGCTCATTGTCTGGAACTTACATTTTGTGGTTTAAAATACCTTGTGAAGAAACATAGTTTAAAAGGAATGAATAATATTACTTAGCCTCATTATTAGGAGTTTATGTGATTGCGGTTAGACATGCAGGCTCACATGCCTAAAGAACAAAGTGGATTTAAGAAGAGGTAAAAGGTGGAAGAACACTGAAATCACGGAGGCACCTTGCAGGTGAGGTGTTGGTGAGCTCTGTAGTGCCATTTTTACCAGAGGTGTTTCTGTGTGAAAACTCAGATGGAGAAATTGGTTTGCAGAGAAGAAAATGTGGTGAGAAATACTGGGGGGAAGCACAAGGACGTACCTGAGTGATTTATACAGCAACCCCTGGATCCCC
Organism: Dasyornis broadbenti; assembly: GCA_013397935.1. Classification (NCBI taxonomy): domain Eukaryota; kingdom Metazoa; phylum Chordata; class Aves; order Passeriformes; family Dasyornithidae; genus Dasyornis; species Dasyornis broadbenti. Next base: position 1,462,606 of record VZRN01000098.1, read on the forward strand.
ACTTTGGAGATGGAGTAACTCAGGCACAGGATTCTGTTGGCACTTAAACAGCAACCCGAGCAGAATATGAATAGCAGTGAAACCTTGAGGTTGAATTACAGCCCAGCATTGTGTTCCAAGGCAGCAATTTTTATTTGGAACAGCTGGAAAACAATTATCATCATTAAAATACAATAACTTAAAGGATGCCCAGAAACTGGATATTGTCTTCACTAGTCTTCAGTCATAAAATATGTGCAGTCATTTTCATGTTGCACAGACAATCGTTTACTGTTCCTTTGATGAAGAAGGGCGATAACCACATATTACAACAAAAGAAAAATGAAATGTAGAAAGTGGGCTGGAAAAAATTCCTTGAAAATAATAATTTCTTCCAGTATTACTTGAAATGACATTAATTTGATGCCTGACAGAAGATGTTTTAATACATTCTGCGTGATTTTGTCATTTTCTCCTTAGCATATAAACTATCATGGTATTAACGCTGTTGAAAGAAAAATCTGGATTTTATTCAATTTTCCTAACAGCACATTATCTCAAAAAAAAAAAAATCTGTGATAGATAAAATGAAACTGGTTGAGGAGTTCTGCTGGCCTGCTTGGCCCAGTGCTGTGATGTCTTCACAGCTTGTGGTGTCTGACTCCTGACAGGACTCATCGTTTTCTAGGCAGTAGAACTGGAGGTTGACTCAAAATATTTGTGTCACCACAAAATAAAAGTTTTCTGAACGATTCTCTGTTTTTCCAGAAAGATCATCTTGACACTAGGAACTAATTCTAGTGGGTAATTCCCTACCAGATATAATATTGTGCCTTGTGGAGCTAATTCCTCTTCTCTCTTGTTCTCACCTCAGTGGCCTTTCCTTGCTCATCCTAAAGCAACAAGGCATCACCTCGCTGCAGTTCCAGTCCTTGAAGCAAATCAGTGCTGGCAACATCTACATCACAGACAACAGCAACCTGTGCTACTACCACACTGTCAACTGGACCAGCCTCTTCAGCACCCCCAGCCAAAAGACGGTGATCCACCGCAACAAAAGGGCGGAGAACTGCAGTAAGTACCTGCTGCTCACGGCCACGCACTCACCTGGGGGCTTGTGGGACTCTGTGGGCGTCCGGGGAGCTGTGGTCATTCACAGCATCCAGGGACTTGGCCCAGTCTGAGCGGGAAAATGAAACGTTTTAAGGCATGAACAGATGAAAGGGAGCAGAGAGAGCGAGCTGCTTCCTTGCCGTGATGGGAACGTTCCAATTTCACAAATATGAATTCTGAAGGCTGTGAATGGAGGGTTCATGACTTGACAGGCCTTTCCTTTTAGAGTGGGATTAGCATCTTCTGCTTCCCCTACCCTAAGTGGCCCTATCTTAATCCAGAAAGGTCCCTTTTGGGGCTGTTTTAGGTCACCAAGTTCTCCCTTTTCATATTTGACCTATCTGATAAAAAATACTGCTTCGGGAAAGCTCACATGCCAGTAGCTAGGCAGAGATCATAGTACTGAAAAGCCAAAGAAGGCTGTGCAGCAGATAAAACAACTTGTTGATATAGAAATCAGGCAGCAAATTGCATTAATACAGGCATATTGTAGCAGCAATACAGTTCATCTGTTAGACTGCTTGCAAGAGAGGAGATTCATTGAATTTCTGTATGTTTAAGTGATATTGCTGGGGTGTGTGCGCTGACCAGCCAAAAACGTTTGCTTTGAGTTTTTTCGAGCTGTGGTCCTGTTTTTGACTTGCGCTTTAGTTCTTTCTTTCTGTTGGTTTGTTTTTGTTTTGGGTTTGTTGTTTTGTTTCTTTTGGTTTTGGTTTTCTTGGGGTTTTTTTTTTGGCGGGGAGGGTGGTTTTGTTAATTTTTGAGGAGTTTTGTTTCTTTTTTTCTCTCCCCTCCCTTTGAAGTGCTGTTCTGCTCTGTTTTGAGCGAGTGAATGGCTGCGCTCATCACTGTAGTGTCAGTGTACCTTCAGTGTTAGGTGAAACACAGCTGTAGCTTTGTCTCTGCAGCTCAGTTACTTTTCTAATCTCTCCTACCATGGAAGAGCCACAGGAAGGACAAAGTCTTGCTTGGTCGGTGTCCATGTGGTTTTTCTTGTGTGGCATTTTAATTACTATTATTATTAATTTTATTAGGCTGTTTCTTTACATTCAAGTTAAAAACAGGAGGTTTAAGAAATTGCTATTTGCTGTCACTGCAGACAGTTTTTCCTGTGATCAGGCCTGAGGGTGTAGAGGGAAAGGGTTGTTTCTTAATCCCCAGCAGAGCAATGCCCACTTTCAAGCCGCACCATATTCTATCCTCCGACACAAACTTTGTGTTACACATGGCAGAAGGATGTGCTGAACAGAACTTTTTGGGGTAGATGGGTTTTTTTTGTGTTTTGCCAAAGATGTCCTTGGTGACGGCTGTGAAACCATGAATTAGACCCCGATACTTGAGGTTTTGTGGGAACAGCACAGAACTGGGAGAGATGCAGTGTCTGCTGCTACTTCTGTGGTGAGAAGGGGCTCAGGGTGCTGGACACCCTCGCGCCCTGGTGTCCTTGCTTCTGTCACCTGGCCAGGAGGTGACAAAGGTTGGGTCGGTGAATCCAGTGGTGTCTGAGAGAGCAGCAGAGCTTGCTTCATCCTCCAGAGATGACTGAACACGTGGTGGGAATGTCATGTGGGAGCAAAGCTTGGGTGAAGAGTCCAAGGATAGTCCTGAATCATGGAGTTAACCAGCTGCAGGACAAAGAAGGCTGCACAGTCTCTGTTTCCAGCACACCCAGCCTTACTTGGTTCATTAGCTCCAGTTGCTCGACATCCATGAGCTTCGTATCATTGTCTTAACAGCTTCTGTTCTCCAGGTTTTCTTTCTTTCCATCGCAAGGCTTTTCCTTTGCTTTTAATTCTCATGAGGGTGAAGAGTATTTGAACAGTTCCAGTGTGCAGTCTGGTTTTTTTCCTGCCCCCACATAGAAAGCCACCTTTAAAAATAGAGTATTGATTGGAAAATAGAGGTGCTGCCAAGAAGGAGAATCATATCTGCCCAGGGATGGGGCTCTGCTCTTTGCTTTCCCCTGCAGTGTAACAGGATCACGTGGTGAGGAGCCACCTAGTTCTGTGCTCTAGTAACAACTGTAATTTGCATGTCCTGAAGGAAAAATTAGCCCTTTCAGATTTTCCATATGGAACTTTTTTGGGCTGACAGAACGAAGAAGAATGAAGAAGCTCCATGTTTTGATGACCATGCAAGAGTCACTAAGGTTATATTCCCAGATCCTAGTTGGTCCCTTCTTGCCAGGAGATACATGAACTTGTGAACCTTCCAGACAGCACAGGTTTCCTTTCCACCAGATGAAAAACTGCTTACCTTGGGAGAAAAATTGTGCTCTTGGTGCTTTGACATTTTCTTACATCAGATTGGCTCTAGCTGTCTGATTATCATGCAGCATTTAATGAAAGAACAATCAACTTTCCTTCATGCCTAGACATTTAATATAAAAAGAAACTAAGCAGTAATAAGGTGGAGCACAGGCCTCATGTCTCATACAGTAATGATTCCTCTTTGCTTCAAGCTGTCTGTAACTTCCCATATGTTAGGAGACGATGGGAAATCACTCAGAGGTGAATTTTGTAAGGTGCTTTTTCCCTTCATGCTGCAGTGTCCCCGTTGTTTCACTGTTTTTGAGAGCTTTGGGACAAAATTGAACACAGCAGTTTGGAACATATTCTTGCATTCGTTGTCAGGGCTCCTTTGTCAAATACCTCTTTGCCCTTTCCTGGGATCACTCAGTTTGAGTCTCTTTGAAGCTGCCACGACTACTGAAGCATGGGCTTCCAGAGAAAATGGAAACTGGGATGTGCTGTCACATCATCCTCTCACAATGAACGTCTTGTCACTACATTTGCACACAAAGGGAAAATGTAAACTTTATTTCACCTCTAGCTTGCTGAGGATTTATTATAATAGACACTCATCATTTTCCAGGAAGAAAAATACTCCTAAAGACATTTTAGGAGATTTAACACTGCAGGAATCTTAAAGAGGAAAACAAATCTCATTCATTTCCTTTTAAGAAGTCACAATGTACGCTCCAGTACCAAGGGGGTGGTTTGAAAATGGACTCTAACCCTTGTTGATTAAATGGTCTGTGTATAATGAACATAGGCCAGGGGCCAAGTGGCTCCAGTCGGGAGGCAGTGCGATCCTAGCAGGAACAGTGGCTGCTTCTCTCCAACTGGAAGGCAGTGCAGTCCCAACAGGAGCAGTGGTTTCCTCTCTTTGCACTCTGTGTGAATGAATTGATTAATGTTTTGTGGCCTTTTGAGAGCCAGCATTAGCTGAGAAGAGCTTTGCTGCTGCTTCAGCTCTGCCCGTCAGCCGGCACCTCTCTGGGCTTGGATGGGCTCTGCCTCAGGTTGGATTCTCACTGAACTCCGCAGGATCACTTGGAGCAGAGCAGCATTGGTCCATGGAGCCACATGCAGTTCTCCAGCACCCTTTGGAGCATCTGACATTTCCAGGACAGGCCAACAGGCTGGGCTTTGGGAGAGTTTTCCCTGCACCTTCCACTGCCTGAAGGTGTGGGATCTCCAGGGTTTCCATTTCTGCCTTTCCCCTATTTTGCCTGTTCTGGGCATTGATCCTGCAGATGTTTGGGCACACGCTCACACCTCCTGAGTCACAAATGAGCCTCACCAGAATGGGGAGGGAGATACTGTGAATAAATATTTGCAGGACCAGAATCCATGCCCTGTGGCAAGAAATACTTTCTATTTGCTTGCATGGTAACCAGAAGGATGTGATATGTTAATAAAAATACCCACCAAAAGCTTTTTTCACATGATTTTCAGTCAAGAAACCAGTCTAAACCATGTTAATTATTACAGCCACTCTCAGGTATATTTATTATTATTTCTTTGCATATTTTGAGCCACTGTGACCTTGGGTTTGTTTTCCTCTCTACCCAGTGATGGTTAATGCCTTAAAGCAAATTACTAACTTTATCTATCAATGCGTAGCTCTTCTGAAAATTCATGTAAGAGCTTCCAAGGTCTTCTAGTCACCATTGTATTTAAGTGACATTTATGATCTATCACAAGGTGATGATATCTTTTCCTTGCTGTTTAATTCTGTGTTCAGCTGACTCTACATCAGTGAGGAAATATTGAAAAATTGCAGGGGGAGTAAAATTTTTGTGGACAAGTTTGGTCTGCGTTAATGCTTCTTCTATGAGAAGCATGACAAAACCGGCAAGGCAAAACTCTGATTTTGTTTTTTTTCAATGAAGGAGACTTCAGCCAGTGGAAAATGCTACAAAGTTTTCCAGCCTGCAAAATATACTTTATACTCCTGATACCCTTAATTATTTCATCTTGCTGTTTATGCCACTTCTTAGCAATGTTTAAAATAGTCACCAAATCTTGCACTGCCTCCAAGACAGGTAGATTTTGCCCTTGCTCCATGCTGAAGAGTCTGCCCGTTTTTTCCCCAGCATGGTTTTTTTATGGAACAGTCAGAGGTGACTCATGTGAAATATGAGTACACACAAAATAAATGCAGGAAAAAATGTTCTTTTATCCCAAGTTACTTAAGCAATTCTCTCAGCTTTGGTGACACCTGCAGTGTCAGGTGAAACCTTCCTAGGCAAAGGTTGTTACAGACGTGATTGTTACGAGTTATATCAATCTAGCCACCAATTAACAACTTGAATAAATAATTGCATTCATTATTGGGCATGATGTAAAGCTAATTGAAGTCTACAGGAGCTGTTCTGTTCAGTTCATGGAGCTTTGGATCAGGCCCAGAAGTGTACAGCCAAATAACAATATTTTTTTTCTTTTTTTTAGTAGCTAATTTTCTTGTGTTCTATTCAGGCTGGGGAAAACACTGAACCTTTCTGCTTCTAACCTGTGTGACCCCATTAATAAAGAATGAGCCCTTCTTCTAAAACTCCTGACAAAATCCAGTTCCTGTCAAGAACATTATTGTTCTTTCCTTCCACATGAGGCGGTGTGATGTGCTGGAGCTGCAGAACATGATCAGCCCATGGAAATGCCAAATAATGTGTCAAAAATCGAAACATTTCTTTAGCCATCCCTACAATTAAAGAAGAGAAAGACAAGCAAAATGAGTTTTTATAAGTTGTCAAAACAACCACTCCCTCCTTGCCAAGATTCATTTGTGAAAACATTTCAGGAGGAAACCATGATTTTTTTTTTGTTTTGTTTCTGTTGCTTTTTTCATAACTACAGGCACTGTGTTGGCTACATTTCAATGGGGTAATCATGATTTTCTTTATTGAAAAGCTCTCTTTTTATTTGTATACAGTTACTCTGTATTTTCTGAGCTATCTTGTAATAGTATCCCTTGTTCTTTGGAGGGATATTTTAGTGAAACACTCTCTGTGTGTAAATAAATTCTGCTCTCAGAGTAGTTTGATGGGTGAGAAAAATGAAAAGAAAGGAAATCCCTAGTAGTAGATCACAATTTCAAGTTACAAAAGAAGGTGAGAAAGCAAACAGGAAACTGCCTTTCTGAGATGAGGGTGGAAAACAAAATCGGAAGAGTTATCAATATTCTTAAAATTGAAAATGAGAACAAAGGGATCTCCAAACCAGGTTAAGTTTTTCTTCGCTGCATGACAAAGATGTAAAATGACTTACTGATTAGAAAACAAAACCCATGAAACTGTATAAAACGTTTGCTTAAGTGAAACTAGGATAGTTTCTAGGTTTGTGGGTTTTCCTTTTGTTTTTATTTGCAGGTTCGGAGAGTGGCAGCATAGTGGAACAACTGCCATCTGATAGTTACTATAAAAACTTAAAAGAAAGTTGGGTGAGGACAGTAATGAGAAGCTGAATTTTGTGTCTCTGCTGGTCCTGGCTGTGCTGGAGCGGCTCATTTGGCTGCAGCAGCAGAGCTCAGGGAAGGAGGACAAAGCATCTCTCTGAAACGGCCTCCCGAATCTCTCTTGCTGTGCTGGAATCGGTGATAATTAAAGCATATTGAGCACCTGGAATGACTCCTAAATGTAATAATTTTCTGTTTGGCTGTGCCTGATTTGGGCTTTGAGGCAAAAGGAAAACCAAAAAGATACTTCTGAATGGCTTTTGGTTGTTGGATGTTGGCGTTAAAAAAAAATACGTGTGATATAGAAAGGAAAAATAAATTAAATCCCAACCCTGATGAAACATGTGCAGGCTTCTCAGGCCAGAGGTTATTTGTGGTGTATTGAATAAGAAAGTATTGGAGGAGTGGTAGAATTCAACCAGCACACCTACTTTTAATTTATTATATCCTTTAAGTTCTTTCCAATGGTTGAAAAATCAAACAAGTGTCTGTATTGTTGCCATCTCTGATATTTCAGGTCTTTGCTGGGTTTAATTTACTCAGTCCAGTGTGTAATCCATTTCTGTAGAACATTTCATTGTGCAAAAATAAATTCAAATTAGTTCTGTCCTTCCACATGCCAGAGTTAGGCTGAAAGTGCACCCAGATTTTCTTCAGATGCTGGAGAAATAATGTGTTTCCTTCTGCTCATTTTCTCGATCTGTCACATCACCTAGGTATTTACATAGAGAAAGATTTACATGACATAAAAATACAGACTTACACTCTTTGAGACAAACTTTCCCTCTCACCCATAGTTCATTGAGTATTTTGGTGTGGGCTTGGGGGTGTTAGTATAAAGGCTCTTTGGCTCTCCAGGTGCTTTTGCAATAAATATTTTAAGAATTACACTTAATGATATCTTTCCTTCAACTTTTTCCCCACTATGCATAAGTATTATTACAGGGAGTCCTCAACTCACAGGCAGTGTTTTACATTTTAGTTTAATAGAACTTTCATGGATTTGGACAATTGGTTTTTTGAATCCTTTAAATTTTTGGCACTTGCCGTGTCCTGTATCAGGGAATTCTACAGGTTGATCTTTACCTTCTATGAAGAAAAATCTCAGTGTTGAACCCTATTGGATTCCTGTCTCTTTGAATGCCCACGAGGGACTTGGAAGAAGCAGTGAACAATTGCTTCATGCTTACTCACCTCCTCCGTGCCATTCAGGATTTTAGAAGCTTTAATCACATCCTTTCTCCCCCATCTCTGAGGTTGCTCCTCTGTTTGTTCCTGGTTTAGAAGCTCTTCTCTGGTTTTGATCACCCTTGCAGCACTCTCTTAAATCTTTTTCCCACTCTGTTTTTTCCTGAAAGGAGCAGAGCAGGAGTGCGTACAGTATTCCAGCTGAGTGCTCTGAGTATTTGTGTCGTGGCATGACGGTGATTTTATGCTTTTATTTCCTGTCCTGTTTGTGGAAAATGAAAACATTCTGTTTACATCTCCGAGTGTGTCAGGATGCTGATGGAATGTTTTCCCTGGGATTTGGGAGGGCTGTGTGCCTCACTGACAGCATCCTGTCTCTCTGCAGCTGCTGATGGGATGGTGTGCAATGAGCTGTGCTCCAGTGACGGCTGCTGGGGGCCAGGGCCGGACCAGTGCCTGTCCTGCAAGCGCTTCATCCGGGGCAGGACCTGCATAGACTCCTGCAACCTCTACGATGGGTGAGACATTCTCCGTGTGCTTTCCCCCAGAGTTTCTAACTAACATTGTTGAAAACTTCAATGAGCAAATCATTTTGGGTTTGCATTAATCAGTATCTGGCTCCATTGCAAATATTAGTGATTTTGAGTGAAATGTGTCGTGGGCTAAAATTTAAGGATTTCTAAATCTGGACTTGTGTAGAAAGATTTCCCTGATATTCTGCTTACTAAAATTTTCACACAGCATGATCATGTTGCACCTTCTGCATTGCTGGTAACGTGAACAATTTGATTTAGGCAAAAAGTTACAAAAACCCTCCTCACCATTTATCCCTACTTGATACCTCTATTGAGAATCATCCAGTTATGATCTTTCAGATGAGCTGGATTCAGGCATGTGGTAAAGAAATTCTCCGAGTGAGGGTCCCAGAGTCGGAAAACTCACTCTCTTTTTCGTAATGCACTGTGTGATTGTACACACGAATATAAATTAAAAAACCCAACATGAACTCTTCCCCATTTTCCTTCTGCTGCTTCTGCTGGGGGAATCACTACACAGCACAAGGTGGTTGGATCTGCCTTACAACAGAAAGGTGAAGCTGAACTGAGCCACATGAACTCCTACAAATGCATGAAAATATTCTCAACTCTTCTGTCTGGAGAAGATATTCAAAAAATACCTGTCAGTACGGTTTTATGTGCTCAAAAGCTCTTCTTCTCTCCTCCTCCTGTGCCCCCCAATAAGAAGAAGAGTTGCAGACCCCAGTTATGTTGTCAGTGCACTGGAATAAGTTGGTCTCCCCTTGGTGACTTTTGCTGCCATGGAGCCTGTCACAGTAAGAGCATGAGGAGACCCAGTCAGGATGTTCTGCTCTGTAACCATCTGTGGATGGTATTTGCACTCTCCATAGGCTCAGTTCCATCCTAAATATGTGAAAATATTTGTAACCTGGGACTGGGGGGAAGTTTTTTGTTTGTTGGAGACCTCTGCACATTCATGTTGTAGGGCAGCAACAGTTCTTCAGGGTGGGGTCAAGCTGTATTTGACATCTCTTTTAGTCCTCAGCGGGAAAAATCCGCTCCGTGGGGCAGGGAAGGATGAGCTCCCTCGAGTGAGGTTTCCCTCAGCTCAGTCCTGATGTCCTCAGCAGATCCTGGTGGCTGTAGAGGAATGGACGGTGAGCAGTGACCAGCTGAGCTCAGAGCCTTCACCCTGTACCTGGATGTGACTGGACGCCACTAACATGGGTGGGCAGCACATCTGGAACTGCTTCGTGCAAATATTGTACCTGCTTCACGCAGCAAGATGGGATCCACCTGCAAAGCTCGGGTTGGTCCACTCTGAGCCACCTGCAAAGATTCTGTCTGTCCTTAGTGGGGGAGAAACAACCTGTTCAGAGGTGAATTCATCTCGGCCTAGAATTGTGTTGAGAGGTGGATTGAATTATTCTGGAGGTTTGTGGTGAGGGGCAACTGGCAACTGAAATATTTGATGGAGGAAATTCAACCTGCCGTCACTACTGTTTTTCCCCCCTTGAAAGTGGTTAGCCAAAAAAAAAAAAGTCACTTGGGTAGAAGTTTTTTGTGGATATGTGAAATAAATGAGCAAAAGGATTTGTTTTGATATTTTACAGATTCAGACCTCAGTCTGGAATTGTTACTGAAAACATTATGGAGAATGGGCTTTAAAACAAGTGTTCATAGAGACTTACCTGCAACAAGGACTGCTCTGTCATCAGTGGCTTCCTGAATCCAGCCACGAGTGACAATCCTACAGATGAAAATCAAGAAGTCAGCAATCTTGTGCTGTTAATGCAGTCTGTGTTTGTTAAGGAAAGAGGGGAAACCCGCCCCCGCCACTGTAGTTTTATACTGGTGTAGAAGTTGTCTCTGCTTCACCTGGCTGTGGATGAGGTGGTGGCCTGTCCTCGGCTGCTGTGACAGGCTGCTGCCCTCTGTGCCCCTGAGGTCAATTCCATCAGGTGGGCTCACTTTTGGGATGAAGTTGGCTTTCTCCTAACCTGCCTGCAAAATATTTTCTCAGGGAATTCCGAGAATTTGCAAACGGCTCCGTCTGTGTGGAGTGTGATCCCCAGTGTGAAAAGATGGAGGAAAACATGATCACGTGCTACGGGCCGGTAAGAACAAAATCTGTTGTGTTTGTTAGGTTTTGGTTTGTTTTGTTTGTTATGGTCCAGGGTAACTTGAAAAAGTGTGCTGAAGGCAAGGCTTTGTCTGCCTACACGCTTTAAAGCAGCTACTGCGAATGAGTATTAATAAAAGCAGAAAATATGCGTATTCTGCATGTAAGGAAAAGAACTCTGCTCATGCTAAATCGGTGCTGGGAATAAACTTCCTTGGATCTGCCTCCTTAAGAAAGCTTTAAAAGTTTTCCTTTTCTTTCCTGAGTTGTCCTAATGCTTTAGTGGTACAGATGCACACAATTTTTACAGACAGAAAGCATGCAGTTGTGATTTGAGTGCCTTCTTTTATCCCTGTTTTCTTTCTTTATATTTAGTTCTGTCCTGGTTTCCCCTACCCGCCCCCTAAAAAGGAGGGAGAATTTGTGTCAGTCTCTCAGTTTGAACAATCTGGAGTGCAGAGGTAGGAGATCCCACCAAAGGGCCATGGCAGTGGCTGTGCAAAGGGGGTTCAGTACTGAACAAAGCTGCAAGAAGATTCTCAGTGTTAAAGTGGGCACAGACTTCATTGTGTTCAGCACACCAATAGTATTGAGAAGCGCATCTTGAAGCTGGTATTTAGTCTGGCACTCTGCAGGATAAGTTAATGGCCAAAAGCACCAGGGTTTATGTGCCTGTTGCTCCTTAACAGAGGCTGAAGCCCTGCAGGTAACTCACTGTTCACTGGGGAGAGGAGCTGCTGCTGCAGCTGCTGCTGAGCGTGTGCCAGCGCAATTCTAGTGCAGCAGGAAAAGACAGAGTAACTTCAATGCGCTGCTTTTCTTTCTTCCGCGCTCTCCAGGGACCTGACCACTGCACAAAGTGTTTCCATTTTAAGGATGGTCCAAACTGTGTGGAAAAATGTCCTGATGGCTTGCAGGGCGCCAACAGCTTCATCTTCAAGTACGCTGATGAGGATCGGGAGTGCCATCCCTGTCATCCAAACTGCACCCAAGGGTGAGTGCAAGCTCTGGGCAGGGAGCCATCCTATCCATGCACAGGATGCTTTACAGCCACTGTGGCTTGGTAAAGCACCGGTCCCACTCCTGAAAAGAGAGTGTGCAGTAGGAATTTAACCTTTGGTTTTCAGGTCTCTTGTGACATTCAGGTTTTAGTCATGAATGCCCAGCAGCTTATCACAAAAGAGCCCTTTTGAAGACCACAGAGAAGAACTTTCCACAGCAATGCTCTCAGCTTTCCTTCTACACTGGTTTGTAGCAAATGCTGCCCTTTCACTTAATTTTAGGCCTGTAAAATGACTTTATCTTCAGTATTTGCTCCTTGAGAGATTCTCTGCGACTTGGTATTGGTGAGTTAAGCTGACAGCACTACTGTGAGGCAAAAATGTTACTGCTCTGTTTTTCCTACAGGGACTGATGCACAGAGTTTGAAACCAGACTTTGCACAGGAGCCTGAGACTGAGCATCAATTTCTGAAGTCCTGTCAAAGTGCCCAGAATAACTTGTTACCTTTGGAATAATAACAGCCCATGCATCTGAGCCAGAGTTAAGAACCTGTGCAGCAAAACAACAACAGTCACATGCACACCAATAGTTTTGCACAGGCCACATAAGTTGTTACTGCCTTTTCCATGGGACAGTTCAGAGTGTCCAGGATACAAAGAAAGGGAGAGGTAGCCAGGGGAAAAAGAGAAGAAACATCAGCCAGTGAAATAATCTTCAATGAGAGGCTTTTATTGTTTAGCAGCTAAAATTAAACCAGTAAATTATTCAATGTAATCGTGATGTCAACAGCTGTTGCCATTCAAAATGAGACCTTTTGCTGGTTTTGCAAATCTAATTACAATAGAGCCATTAGGGAAATGAGAGGGAGATCGCAGAGACACAGCCTGGATCTGTTACAGATTTGTCTCCCCCTCAGACCCTTTGAATCAGTTATGCAATAAGAAAAATGCTGCTGCTGTGGAACAAGAGTGTAAGAGGAAACGATATGAAAAGATGAGCTCACTCCAGGAGCTCTGGTCCTGGCTTTCATAGATGGAGGAGGTGCCAGTGCTGATCTAATCTGACAAGACCATGGATGTATGATGGATTTACTGCCTGCCCAGCATAGGAAGTGCCTTGCAGCTCTCCTGGCCTCCAGGAAGCAATACTTGATCCTGTTCCCTCCTCTTTCCTGAGGAGTTCTAACTGATCCAACTATTTCAAGTGTTTGTGGCACGACTCTGTTTCTCCTGGATCAGGAAGGGAGCAGAAGGTTTTCCATGCCTTTCCACTTCTCCACAGGCATTCATGTTTTGCACGTGGTTGTTTATTTTTATCTGCCTGGATCGAGAAGGGAAGTTTTTATGTCTTGTGCTGAAAATGTGACATTCTAGTTCGTAGACAAATAGGAAGGGCATTAGGCAGTTCTAGCTGACCTTGGCAGTATTCATTGGCAACCTTTGCCAGGGTTCCCTTATGCTGAGTTATGTTGTCATTTAATCCTAGGACTTACAATTTTCCTTCCTTTTTGTTTTCTCCCACTGATTAGGTGAACGAACGTCCTATTTAGCATTGTGTTCCCATCTCCAGAGAAGGGACAAGGAAAAGGGCCAAAGCTCTCTCCCCCAGTTACATTCACAAAGGTGTGGTTATCTCCCAGATGAGGAGCTATCCCTTTTCCATTACTCTAACACTATTCCCTGTGGAAATCTTCATCCTCTTACTCCAGATTTAATGTGTCTATTCTTAGGTATTTTTTTTATCCCCTATAAAAACAACGCTCTTCCCCCACCAAATCTGGGTAAGCATGGCTTACTGCTCTTTTGTAGGGTTCCCAGACACTTTGTGGCATGTGATTATGTTAATGAAGCTGTTAATGACTGTCCAGGATGTTTGGGGTTTGCAGGTTGTCCATCTTCTTTCCAACATTGTTGAAAATGCCCACAGAGAGAAGGGAAATCAGTTACGCTCTCCTTTCCTCCTTCAAGGCTGAATTCTCTAGTTTCATACTCTTCCTTTAGAAAGCAATATTGAAATTTCCCTCAGTCATGATTCTTCAGTGAAATAGGTTGTGGAGAGAACACATCTTGTTATTTGCCTCATGACTGAAAGGCAGAGGGAAAATGCAATTCTACTTCATCCCACACCTCTGTTCTCCTGGCTGCCAGATCCAGTGCTGGAATAAAACCCTAACCCTCTCAGTACAGCTGGGGTAGCCTTCAGAAAGGGTTGAGCAGTGCTCCCAGGGTGGTATTATCTCAGTCCTGCTCTCTGGGAGTCAGGCTGCTTGATAAAATAGGTTGTTAGTTCTCACCTGGTGTTTCCAGTTGTCCCCACCAGTTGTCAACAAGGAAGGACCTCCTGTTTCCTGTGTTCTGCCACAATTCCATCCTGGCACTTGGAGAGGACTGCTTTGATAGCACCGTTCTCCTCCCTTATTCAAGTGCAATGACTGCTTCTCCTAATGGGTGTGTAATTACCCAGCCCTGTTAATGATCTTGCATTGAGCAGGAGAACCTTCAAACAGTGGCTTCCTTGGGTGTAACAACTGTGCCCTTGGCCTTGCCTCCCATGACAGGTATCAGCTCCTTGCAGCCAGTTTGGAGCAGATCTGAGGTACATAGGACAGCTATCCCACTTAATTCAGGAGAGCTGGAAAGCATTTGGCACCTCTTCTTGCAGAGCTGGCCAAAATGGAACCCTTCCACAGGAATGGAATGCTAATTATACAACAGCGAGTGACAGGCTGCTTCCTTGCTGGGCAGGACACAAGTGGGAGATCTCACTGGACACTTCCCCTCGTCATCCAAACGTGTTTTGTCACACAGCTTTTTGAAGGGAGTGCTTTACTCCTCACCAAAATTCTCTCTTCCTTCTAAGCCATGACCAGAGGAGTCACAGGAGCTCCAGCAACACTGTGTGGCCCTGAAGGGATTTGAGGGCAGAAGCACCCTGTTGCCTCCAAAGCTTAGGTGTTTAAGTCTGAATTCCAGATGAAACAATATTGCAAACAAGCTCTGGATAAGAAAACCTGTTACTCTTGTTTTGCAAGACTTCCTCCTGCCCCCTGCTCCAGTTCAACGTTGTTCCTCCCCATGAGAGAGACATTCCCTGTTAGCTCAGTAGCCATTGGGTGGAATTGTCTGGCTTTATCCATAACAGCAGCTGGATGACCACCACAGCTAAGGTTTTTTCTGGCCCAGAGATAATCCACATATACTGCTGTAAAGTCAGTTTTGTTTGTTTCCAGTGACAAGATTTTTGAGAATTCATCTGGCTAGGAATGGCTTTGCTACCACCCCACATCTGTGCAGTTAAGGCCCCACTTTTCAATCCTAAGGAAAGTTGATAAAAGATAATATTTCTGGATTGTTTCTGGAAAAAAAAACAACAGTTGTTACTGCAATTTTCAAAACCCCACATTTTCTTTCAGAGCATGATTATCTGTAAAGCTAGGATGAGCTCCAAGTATAATTTTCTGGATAAGCTGTATTGAACTGTTGTAAGGTACTGAATATATCATTAATAAATTGGCATGTATCAATTAACGAGTTCATTTTACAGAGCCAACTTGGAAAAGAAAATATCATCCAGACTGCAAGCAGAAGGAACCCTGGGTGTGAAGGGGGTACCAGCATGATGTATGATTGTGTCAGGCTTATCCTTACATGGGTCAAAAAGCCTGAAATGACGGGAGTTCCTTCCCGAGGAAAAATAGCTGATGGCTTGGTGGTGCAAAATACCCTGTTAATAAATATTGCCATGGCTCACACAGTGCTGTGCTTCCCTGCATGGAATCAGGACAGCCACTGAGGGAACTGCTCCTCTAGGAGTAATGGAATTACATCTGGACAGAGCTTGCCACTTTGGGGAAGGCAAGTCCGCTGAAGAAGATTACAATTTGAAATAAAAGTCAATGATTCTTCAGCTTGCACTGGGTGAGGTCCAAACAGCTCTCTCTTCTTGGACTCAATGCTGTTCTCCAGATGTCCAGATGAGGTGACTCCGACACAGCAGGCTCTTGATGTCCATCTGCCAGTTCTCTGAACTACTAGCAGGCTCTCAGACCTCTAATTTGAAGATGCATTCCTTTTTATTTATAGTAAGAGTCTGAGCTCAGCTTTTCTTGACATGGTAGGAAATGGACAATCCGAGCAATTTTTCAGCCTTCTTCATTGCTGAACTTGTTTTCTCCAAATTGCTGAGAATGCCATGGAAGGAAGAAACCTCGGATGTGTTTGAGATGGGTTAGAATTCTGATAGTCCTGAATTCCGAAGTCCTGACACCCAGGACAGCTGAAATTCCACGAGTTCTCTCTATCAAGCTTTTGAATTGTGTTTAAATCAACCCCTTATATTTATGCATTATCTGGATATTTATTGCATCCTTTTTATATCTGCACATATGCTGGAGGAAGGAACCATTGAGGAAATCCTTCCAGTTTGTGTTTGCATGTCAGAGTAAATGTCTTCTGTAAAAATAAAACATTCAAGTAAACAAACAAGGGGTAAGGTTTACTTCATCTGCTCTCCCTGATGAGCAGGTACAGGGAAATTGAATTCACAGACTTCATTTTATAATGGCAGAGTGATATCAATTTAAATGCAGCAAAAGCTGATGAGTGGCAAGTGATGGTGAAGCAGAAAGAAGATCTCGTGGGAGCATATTTGAACTCTCAGATTTTTTGACATGCATATCCTTCCATCAAAGCCAATCTTAAAGCAGCAAACTTTAAAAGAGTTGGGGATCACACCTTAAATTTAAAATGCCTCAACAGAAGTAAGTTGCAGCCGACTGATGTGTCAGATCACCTCTGCCGCCTGTAGCAGATGTACAGCCAAAGGGCCTGTTAATAAAATGGCTCTGAGATCTTGATAAAGAGTTGAAATAAATGATTTGGTTTCCCTAAATGCCGAGGGCCAGATACTCCCCATGGCTAGAGGGCCTAGCTGGACGTGCAGCTCTGTAGGGGGTCAGGTTGTTTTAACCCCTAAAAGCTTTAGGTCTCTGAGAATCCTGGCTGCTGTGTAAGTGTATAATTGACTTGCTATTTGAATGCCAGAGACCAGGGCACCGGTTCTGCCCTTCATGGGGGCAAGGGAAATCCACACGTGGCCATGTTGTGCAAACTCTTTTCCATGGCTGTGTTTCAGTGGTGCTGCATATAGTGATCCCCTGCATTTCCGTTGCCTTGGGTGAGCACCTGCTGATTGTGCAGGTGGAGGACTTTTGGCGGCATCTAAGGAAAGCCAAGTAAAATGTCCCAGTCAGCAGACACCATCTTGCTGTGGTTTTTGTTGCTGGAAGTTGATCTTTGAGCTTCACTGTTAAAAAAGTATAGCCAGCTTCCAAAATATTCTGCCAGTTGCCCTGGCTGGGAGCTTAGAACAGAATGAACAATGGCATCATTTACAGAAAGAAAAGCAAGTTCTGGATTGTGCTCCTGGAGGTCTCGACTTGCAAATGAACAGCTTTTGTGCAGTAATCACTGGTTTGATGACTCAGAAAAACAGGCAGGAAAAGCAACTCTGTTGTCAGGACTCCCACGCACGCAGGTGAAACCTGCCTTAAGTGTTGTTTGAGCCAAGATACGGCCTGCCTTGGAGTGTTGTTGCTATTACCGTTCTTCTTGTCACAAGCTATAATTTTGGGTGACTTAGGTCTCTCTTCAGAGCTAGAATTAAGAACACAAAGGGGATTCCCGCTTCTTGGGCGTTGTAAATAACAGATGTCTCTCTTTCTCTCCCTGTTCCCACTTTGGATTTGCTGCAGGTGCATAGGGCCACACCTGGAGGACTGCATCGGGCTGATGGATAGGTACTGGCTGGGTGCTGGCTGCCTGTGTGTCTCCATCCCGCACGTGTGGACAAGGGCGCATGCGTGTGCATGTCCAGGGCGTGGCAGTGACGTGGTTTGTTCTGTAATTGCCTGCAGGTGTAGAGGCCCCGCTAGTCATGACTGCATTTACTATCCCTGGACGCGGCAGTCCGCTTTGCCACAGCACGCTAGGTAACATCCATCCCCACCCCATCCCTCCTGCCCCGCCTGCCCCAGCAATGTCATGCTATCCAGTTTGTCTGGAAAAACACAACTTGTCCTTAAGCGAGATCTGCCTCTCCACATCCAAATCTGCTTGTCTGTTTGAAAGCAAATTAAAAATTCTGCTCATTTAGGCTGATTAGAAAACTCCTTTTCGTATTTTATTTTTAGCTTAAATCAATAAGGATTAAATTCAGGAATTTCCTGTAGACGTACATGTTTCTAGATTAAATTTTATTAGATGGTGAAAACTCAAATTTACTTGATTTCTGTTTGTTGGGGGGTGTTTCATGGTTTTTGTTTGAAAGCAAATCAATTTCTTTCTTCCATACACCTCTTGAGAAAGTAAATGTTTCAGCAAAACCAAATTTCTTCCTTAATTCACGTAACACTATTATTTGGAGGTTTTTTCTGCTCAAAAGAAAAATTGTAACTTCACAGCAATTTTATTTTTCAATAATGACAATTGAAACAAATTAATGTTGGCTTTACTCTGCATTCTTTTTCATGAAAGCCCTACGTTGCCTTTGAGTTTGTTCATTTTTAAATTCAAACTGGTTAGTATGACTTCTAGGCTTTGGGATTACTCTCTGAGCTAAAACTAGATGAAAAATGCATAATTTCAATCAAACCCACCTCATTAAGGATTTCAATTTGATTTTTTTTCTTGTCCTCTACAAAAGGTTTTAAGGTTGCCTTTCCTTCCTAGTTGTGTACGTAATGTGAATATTCCAATTTCTAGCTTATGAGGGAGAACACATTTGGACTTGAAAAACTGCACTGTAAATGCTCTCAAAGGGTATATTTGTTTATTAAATCAGTATCAGTTCTGACTTAATTCATGAACCAATGAATAAGCAACAGAAGACAAATGAGTTTTAAAATATTTCAATGTTTTGCTTTAATTGTTCTGATCTGGGATAGCCAGTTTGAGATAGTTCTGTGGGGCCTCATTTTCAGGCGAACTCATCCAAATTTCCCCAGTTTTAAAGGTCCCAATTTCATCCACTTTACTCAAAGCACAAATACAGAAAATGTATTATTATTATTATTTCCATAAGTTTCAAGCCTTACCAAACTACAGAAATGAAAGCAATTGTTTTACTCTGCTCAGCTTTTCTGCTCCTGCTCCATTCCTTCTGAGGGGGAAGGCCCTCAAATGTTTCCTGTTTCCTTTGGATCTGATGGATTTGTTTGTTTGTTTGTTTCAACCTTGCTGAATTTGTTTTGGGAAAATGACTGCACTGTGTTTAAATGTCAATATGTATTCTTTCAAGGCAAAGAAGGAAATTTCATATCTCTATATTAGATTTGTGAAATTGTGCTTTTTTTTTTTTGTGAAAATGGTTCATTCTGTTTGGTCTAAAGGTGGGCAAAACTGCACTGGCAAAGTGACACTTTTTATTACACTAGAGTCTGTAAATCAAAAATGGATGTGTTTAACTTTAGATAGAACCTTCTTCATGTCCCTTTAATGAATGTGCACCCCCCTGGGACTTATAAATCTTAAATTAATTAATAATCGGTCTGATCCTTATTGCTTATTGTTCCATTGCTGTGAATTGTCAGTGAGTTGAAGGGGACAGGGTTTTCTGCTGTTCAGGCGGCTGAAAGTGAGAGCAGCGCTTTAACCCAAACAAGATATTCCTCATCTCCTCCTATTTCCATTTTCATATCGGTGTTGCTTTTCTTTCCAGTTTCTTCAGTTTGCAAATTGTTTATGCCATGATCCATTGACTTGAGGGCTTTCATAAGAGCCTGGTAGAATAGCTAAGGAATTCTTTCTGTTGTGTTTAATAAAGATGAATCAGATGTGCATCGCATGGCTTGTCTTCCAAATGACTGCTGAAACTTCAGCTTTTCTGCTTATCTTTAGTCACTAAACTTTGCAGGGAAACAACCTTAGTTTTGGCAATGCATTTCTTCCTGCATAGTTCGGTTTTGGGGGTTTTAACTTTTAGGTTCAATAGAGTTCTGTCCAAAAGAACAGCTCCTCGTGCACCTTCCTGTATGGATTATTCCTGTAGGGCTTTGGTTTTGGTTCCACCTTCCATACCAGGCTTTCCTAGAAATCGCCAAAGTAAAGATGGAAAGCAGAAGAAGGCTGGAATTTCCCAGGATGCCCAAAGGAGTTATCCATCCTCCTTTCCTGCCTCTTATTCCAAGGCTTCTCCTCCTTTTGCTACCTTCTGGCAGTTGCAGTCAGTGGTTTTTGTGGTTGGAATAGCTGGAATAGCACATTATATTCACATTCCAGCATATTCTGGAACAAACAGCAAACAGATGAGTACGGCTGCTCCCAAGGCTGGGATAACTGTTGTCTGAAAGGAAGATTCAAAAACTGTACAAATAATGCCCTGCTGTTCATTAAGAAAATATTCTAGACAGTCAGGAAAGTCTGGTTCTTCTGCACTCCCCTGCTCCCAAGTCCTCCAGAAAAGTTTGCCTAGTGCAGTTATTGGAGCGAGACTGGACAAAATTTTAATTGGTTTATCCTTTATTGGTGAATTTTAATTGGTTTATCCTTCCTGTGCTTCATTCACCTTAATACTAGGAGAGGAGATGTCATCAAAGGAGGAGCGAAGAAAACCAGGAAGTTTTCTGGCGTGTGTGAGATTGTGTATCTAAAGATTTGTTTGGGTGCATGTGTGGATATGATAGGAAAGAACCAGCACCAGCACTGGTGTTCCTGGTCTGAGTAAGCTGGTGTCTCTGTTTATGCCCCAAGAAAATTTCATTTACATTTCCCTTTTAACTAACAGAAACTAATTAGCCAGGCCCACCATTGTCAAGTGCTTAAACAGAATGTTGTGCGGAAGTTAACACGAATTACAATCCTGTTGCTAGCTTTGTATCTGAAAAGGACATCCTCTCAACAAATCCATCACTTCCTCTACAAAAAAAAAAAAAAAAAAAAAGCTGGGTTTATGTACTGCGTGTGTGTACAAGAGCTAATTAGCAGTAAACCCTGTGTAATGCAGGCAAATCCTTTCATAGCTGTTTTGTACCCTGTCACAGTGTGACTTCAATAGAATTTCACAGCAGCTCTCTGTATTTGGTGGGGAAGGGAAACCACCTCTAATAAACTGCTCATGTTTGTAGCGTTTACGGCGCTCGGCTCCGTTGCTTGGAGGAAAGCACTCCATATGCTCTGTATTTTTATAGAATAATTAGAGTTGTTCTGGAGGGGCAGAGGATCTCTGTGTAAAATAAGAGGGAAAACAAGATCTGTGAGTACCAGCTAAGCCGTGTTACTTGGTTGGTAAAAGCGGCTACTCTTGAGAGACTCTTTATATGGAGCTTTCTGAAGCTGTGTCAGAACGGAGCAGTCGAAGAAACAGATTTATTTTTTAAGAATCCAGACTAGAAAAACAATTTCAGATCCTTCCTCTGTGGGTTGGATAGAGCTTACATGTGATCTGTTTAGGACAGATTCACAGAATCACAGAATCAACCTGGCTGGAAAAGACCTTTAAGATCAAGTGCAACCTATGACCTAGCACGACCTCATCAACTAAACCATGGCACTGAGTGCCACATCCAGTCTTTTCTTAAACACTTCCAGGGATGGTGACTCCACCACCTCCCTGGGCAGCCCATTTACCCTTTCTGTGAGGAACTTCGTCCTAATGCCCAACCTAAACCTCCCCTGCGTCCTCTCGTCCCGTCACTGGTTGCCTGGGAGAAGAGACCGACCCCCACCTGGCTACAACCTCCTTTCATGTTCGTGAAAGAGATTGATAGAGAAATCCCAGTTCTGTGGGAGAACTTGCCTCTGCTGAACTGGTTCTCAAGCCAGATCTTTGCTGAGGGCACTTTCATTCTTGCCCTGGCATTTCCCTGCCTGGAGCTTTGGGAGGAATACATTTGGAATACCGCTGTGACACGGATGAAAGTCCAGTCATGCAGTGATCTTGTGAGCTCCTCCGCTTTTTACCACCTCCACTTTTTAGGACTGGTCTTCCTGGGAAAGGGTGGGTATTCCTTCTTTCTTGTTGTACAGATAGAATCCTAGAAGGGTTTGGGTTGGAAGGGACCTTAAAGCTCATTCAGTTCCAACCCCCCCTGCCATGGGCAGCGACACCTTCCACTATCCCAGGTTGCTCCAAGCCCCATCCAGCCTGGCCTTGGACACTTCCAAGGATCCAGGGGCAGCCACAGCTTCTCTGGGCACCTGTGCCAGGGCCTCACCACTGTCACAGGGAAGAATTTCTTCCTCACATCTGACCTAAATTTCCCCTCTTTCAGTTTGAGGTCTGACCACAGTTAATAAATCTCTCATTGTGTTAAAGTTCCTGTTCTATACCACGTTCAGAAAGATTTGTCTGTGATCGGTGGAGGTTTGTGCTTCACCTGCTTTGCTCACCAGAGTTGGTTGGTGTGGATTCACAGTGTGCAAGGATTTAGTAGGGTCTGCTACTACAGGGAGAAATAAACTCTTAAGGTTGGGAGAGTGAAAGATCTGGAAGCAATTCTCACACAATGCTGTGTAAAATCTGTCACTCCAATAGTCTGAGGATCCTGTTGAGAGAGCATAGGATAGAATAAGGCCAGAAATCTGATGTTTGTAGAAGCTTGTTATACAAGGAGTGGAAAGTGAGAAAAAAACTCTTGCAGGATCTTGAGACTGTTGATACTCATTGACCAAGTTTCTCAGCGGCTGTGCTCGTTTGATGAGAAAATTCTTTTTTCGGAAAACTGACTAAATTATCTTTACTGAAACTATGAGCAGAAAAAAGGATGAGTGATTAGGCCAAATGTGATAGGTCACTGCTGGAAGAAAAGAAGTGATAGGAAATCCAAATGAATAAATGATTTGTTAGAATGGAAAACAGCACCCAGTGCCATTGCAGAGGTCACTGCTTTTCTTTACCATCACCCTTGTGTTGTTGCCTGTATTGATTTGGCTACACAAATAATATACAATGCAGAAATAAAATTGTGCCATGAAGAAGTGACCTTATTATACAGCAACAGTATAAATCTCAGCGCTCTCCAATGGGTTTCTCTCGTGTCTGGAAATGAGGATTTAATTTAGATTTAATATTGTTATAAATTAATTATCTGTTATTAAATATACATGTGTAGAGCTTTAGAAATGTGTAAGATGTAGGGTTGTTTAAACCTCAGTGAATGGTTTCTTAATAATTCATTAATATTTAACATATAATACATCAGAACTAAAGCTTGTGGTCTTACTTCCAATCTACCTGTGCAATGTAGGATTTGTCGCTCTTCCTTAGTTAGAAAAATTTACATGACAAATGTACTTGAGTTGAGAGTCCAGCCCAGACTTAATTCTCTGCAATCTGGCTGCCTCTTTGTGACCTTATTCAGGTGTGAAGGAGCTGCAACTCCTGCAGATAAAATGGGAATCTTGGCTGGGGTTCCTTAGAGCAGCACATCCCCCCCTGCTTGCTCTTCATTGCCTGTTTGACACCAGTTTGCTGGAGTGATGGAGCAGTGATGTAGATGAGGATTTGCATTTGAAATCTCTAATTGTCATTACCTTTTTGGTTTGTTTTACGTACCAGAATGCAAGTTCTACTTCTCAGTTAAATCCCAACAGCTTTTCCAGCACTGGATCAAAACTAGCAAATAACTCGTTAATGATGATAGGATAGTTGTCTGTCAGTCTTTTCCGTTCATTTTTGCAGGAATGGAAGTAGCAGTTTTCAATTTCATACACTACTAGTGTGTAGCAAACACAGTGGTAAATGAGTTAAACTAATTAAACAAGCTGTAGATTTCAAGGACTTAACAAACTCCTGACTTTGGTGCTATGTGTGGGAAGTTGTACCTCAGCCTTTACCAAAGGTGGAAGCATTACCACAAATTCCATCAACCATGCAGGAAGAGAGCATTAGTAAATCAAGCCATCAGACCAAATTACTTAATCTTACTATAATTTTTTTTTCCATGCTGTAAAGTAAAGTAAGAGGGTGGAAAAATGTCATAGAAATTATCTGTACCTTTGGGTAGTAGTTCCAAATAACTAAATTCAAATTCTAGTGGGAAAGGGGGGCTAGTACTAAACTCATTTCCCATGCCATGCCCTCTCTGTTAGTTCAGCTTCCTTCCCATCTCCTTTCCATAAAGATGTATTTTGCCTCTTTTTTCCCTTGATGCAGTGGTAGTGGAGAGAGTTGAACAAGAATGTAGACCCTGTACCTTCAGAGAGTCTGACTGTTTTCCCAGGAATGTGTGTTAGAGAGGCTTTAGAGAAGAACCACTGGGAATGGTACCTTGTGTCTTGGAGTGAAGTTTAGGAACTCAAACAGCTAAAGCTTATTATCCTCTAAAAGTGCACAGGTAAGGAGACAGAGTTTGGTTAAGGATGGCACCGAGTCCAGCAAACTGAAAAGGAGAATTGGGTGTCTGTTAGGTGCAAAAAGGATGAAATCTGAGAGACGTTCAAAGAAGCAAAATGCCGGTGCGTTTCCAATGAAGGTTATTTATCCCTGGAATGATTTTTCATGGTAATGTTCTCTTCTCCAGCACCAGACTTGTGAAATCGGGACTGGGGATTTTTCTTGCAAGCAGGACGAGTTTGTGCCGAGCCTGGAGGCAGGGGGTGGTGTGGCTGCTCCTTCCAGGTGACAGCACACTTCCGTGTCTGTGGCAATGGTTTCCAGCTGTGATCAGCTCTTGGCTCACGCTTTAAGACCAGAACTTCCTTTGAATTTTGATTCTGAGTACTGAGTTGGACACAGACAAACAAATCCAGCTGCAGAATCCTGGGCTTCGGCTCCTGTCAGCTGTGGTGAGACACAGAGTAGGAGTTCCACATGAATTTACACAAGATTTCTGTTCTATTGATATATACTAGCTCATTAGAACTTAGGTCAGGTAAAACTGAGTTTTCAGACTGTCCTTTGCTAGGGGAGATGAGAAACTCACTCAGATCTTATCTGTACTTTTGTCAAAAGGCTTCACAGTTTTTTTTTCCAATCTGATGTAAATTTTTAATGACACCATTTTCACTTGCTGGTGAACAAGATCTTTTGCAGACATATTGGCTGTTTCATCAATAGAAGATAATGTCGAAAATCATTTCTGTAGTTATCTGAGATTGAGCAAATGATAAAACAGGCAAGGAAAGATAATGGGATAATGTGAAGAGCAGGTGCTGGCTAGTTCTGATTGAGCTTTTCTTTGGCAGAGGGTTGTGAAGAGGTAACTGTGTATTTGCCTGCTGTGGTACATTTCTCAGCAGAGCTGCTAGTCTCTCCTCCTGCAGAGTTGTGGCATTTATGCAGAAATCTGAGAACAAATACAACCTCATCATCAGGGCAAGGGGCAGGCTTTGGTTAAACATGGTCCAGTCATGATGTAATCCCTGATTTGTCAATGATCCAGGAAAGCTCTCTGAAATGCAATCAATCTTTTTGATAAAAAGTGTGAACTTTTTCCTCAATTTGTCTTAGACTCCCAATACCCTGCCTGTGACATGGCATATCCTTTGGAAACACAGGATTTCAAAGCAAAGAGAGGGTAGTTTTATTTGTTGCCATTTCTTTTGCTCCAGTTAATCCTGCAGGGTTAGAATCTGCAGGCCTGGTGTCAGTGCGGGTCATGCTGAAGAGGAGACAAGACACCGCAATCCCTGCTTTTGGTGATACAGCGTGTTCATCTGAAAACTGATGGGAAGATAATGCTGGGAGCATGGACCGGGGTATGCACGTCCTGTGGGCTGGTTGGTCAGAAGCAAAGAAACTGCAATGACCTGGTAGACTGGAGGGAAGAGGTCTGATTCCAGAAGGGCAGTTCAGCAGCACAGCAATGGCCAAACCCATCTCCTCTATGTTCCCTGCAGGCTTGAGTCAGCCATGGGGATATTTTCAGTTCGTGCCAGGGGGGTCTGTGTCCTTGGGCATTGCTTTGCTTGGGCGAATAACCTTCCTTAAAGAAAACGTGCAAATTTCAGAAGTAAATTACATCTTTCTTGGGGCCCCTAATGGACCAATGAAGGGAAAACAAGAAAAACTGAGAAGTATTCCTGCATTAAAATGGACCACTGGTTGTTAATATGCGTAGTCTCAATCACAGCAAGGATAATAGACAAAGAGCAGATTGAAGAGATAATATCCATGCTTTAAAACTGTCCCATCTCCCGTAGATATGCTTTTCCCGCCCTCATGGCAGGGATGTCCTCTGCATGTGAATAACTTGTATGCAGGCTAAGTTCAGTGCTGTCTCACTTCAGCTCTGGGTGGATTTTCTCTGCTTTGATTTCCTGGGTCAACCAGTGGATCAGGGCTGCAAATTCCAAACTTCGGGATTTTAAGTCAAATTTTGATCAATGGATTTTTAAAACAGGGGAGCAGTTTCCAGGAAACTTCCAGTGAGGTAAAGGGTATCACTAAGAAAGCAAGCCAGAACCTGTAGCAGTATCAGGATGTTTGTACATACTCTCTCAAGATTTCATCAGCCTTTTCGTGCTGCTGATGACTTAAATACTTCAAGTACATATATTTTTGAAGTGAAATGAGAAGCAATCTCTCTCTCCCTCATGACAGAGGCAGGGGAAAAAAGGTATTGAACCCTTCTCTCTCTTTGTTTTTTATTTTCTTGACCCCTAATGACCTTCAGAAGCTGGGAGACTTAAAAGGCACAAAAAGTCAGCAGGATCCACTACCTGCCAGGTACTGGTACTTCGGTTTTGGGATCTGGTGACATGGGGAAAGGAAGGGGTCTGTGAGTGAAAGAGGAAAAAGAGGTTTTTAAGCTGGATCACTGTTTCCCCAGATGCTTGACCTGCTCTGATCTGGGATTTCAGCAGCTGTTGGAAGATGAGTTTCCTTAACATTCAGAAGCTGCATGGATAAGGCAGTAAATTCTGGAATCTTCTGTCATACAGAAACTGGGGAGAAGGAAGAGCTGTTTTACTAAATTTATCATTGTCCTCGATGTGGACTATACTTTACTACAAAATAATCCGACTAAAAGAGCAGTTGGAGAGTCTGGGTTGCTCTGAGCCGTGGCCTCACCATGCAGTGACGGTGGAGATGGTGGGAGGCTGCCGTGTACGCAAACAGCCCCATCGTCAGCAGAGCTGAGAGCAGGATGATGCTCACAAAGGCTGCCTTCCCTTGGCTCCTTCACAGCCCCGTGAGTGCAAGAGATTCCTTTGGCTGGCTGTGCGTATGGAGGAGAGCAGTGGCAGTGGGTGAGTTTGGAGCTTCTGTGCTGAACTTTTCTTCTCAGAATGGCCTCTGGGGAAATGCTGGCAGTGGGGTGATGCCTGGAATTAAGGGGAGTTGCAAGATACTCCCGAGTTTCTCTCCGCTTCACTTGGTAACATAAAAATGACTAGGAGATGACTGATAAGTTATTAACATAGAAGAACTCCCAGGCATAATATCCTCTAAGAGATGATCCTGTATAAACCTGTGTCAGAAACAGGGTATCAGTTTTATGTGAGCTTTTTCCCCAATAATCAAATGGGATTTTCTAATGTTTGATATAATTTGTGTAGGATGTTTAGACAGGATGCTATGCCTGTGAGATAATAGTGATAAATCCAAAAGCAGCATCAGGCATACTCAAAGAAATTCCTTATACCATGCTCTTTATCTGCCTTCGATTTTCATCTGTATTTATGAGCACTGGCTGCATTCATTCCCTGCTATGCTCCACAAAGATAAATTCTGCATATTTAGAACTCAAGTGATGAGTAGCTAAAATCTGTGTTGAAGTTAACAGCATCGTAGCCATTACTAGTGTTCTAATAAATATCTCAAATGCTATATTTATGCCATTACTAGTGTTCTAATAAATATCTCAAATGCTATATTTATGTAAACATTTATGCCAGTGCAGAATGAAGTGTGACTATTTTGATTTAGGCTTTGAAGAAGAGATTTGTAGTTGCAGGTGTGCATGTAATACATGAATGATACATGGGTGCGTATCTCCAAATGCTACAAGTCCTCCGTGCACTCTCGTCTCAAACATAGGGCCAAAAGATGCTTTAATGCCACCACTTGTTAAAAAACCGCAGCTGAAACCCATGTAAGCTCTTATTACAGAACAAATGGTTGGATGTGACAGAAAACTTGAAGATTGGGAACACAGTGTGACAGTTTTGTTCTCATCTGTTTATCAGGTTCCATTTTGTTGTCATAGAATCTGAGAATGGTTTGGGTTGGAAGGGACCTTAAGGATCATCCCGTCCCACCCCTGCCATGGGCAGCGACACCTCCCACTGTCCCAGGTTGCTCCAAGCCCCAGCCAGCCTGGCCTTGGACACTTCCAGGGATGGGGCAGCCGCAGCTGCTCTGGGCAGCCTGTGCCAGGGCCTCACCACCCTCACAGGGAAGGATTTCTTCCATAGATCTAATCTAAATTTCCCTTTTTTTCAGTTTGGATGTTTGGTTTTTCTCTTTTTCCAGTGTCCAGTGCTGAACCTTAGTCTGACTGCTCCCTTTTGTGCAGGAGCTTGTTCCCCTGGGAGAGGTGCTTGGGCAGAGTTTGGAGCTCCCTTTAATGTTTAATTTGTTTTCATAAAGGAGAAACGTAAAGTCATAAAGATTTCAGAGGAGAGAATCTGGTTCAGAATGTCACACTTGGTCCCCAAATGCAGTCCTTGAAGGCTATCTACTGTGAAATACTCCTGCAGCTTGAGAAAGCAAATGCTTGCTGCCCCGAATGATTCAAAGCTGGAACAGGAAAGAGTCCAGTGTTCTCAACCACTTAAACAAAATATCTGCTCTGTGCTCCTTAAATCTTCTGAACAATTACCTTCAGGAAAGACTGGCGATCCAAAAGAGCAGTCAGAAGAGGCAGGTATAAAAAGAGAGGTCAATGCATTTTCCGAAGAAAGATGATGATTTGGGAAAGAAAGTGAAAATGAAGGGCATGAGGTAGAGAAGCCTTCCTCTTGCAGCTCTTCAAAGGTGGACAATCCACCTGTGCAGTCTGCAGGTATAGTCATGGATGGGTTTGGATATTTCTGATGTTGAACAGCTCCATTTCAGCAAACGCTTAACTGGAACTTAAGTGATTACAAGCACTTTCCACCAGTGGAATTTGGACAGCGTTTAAAAAAAATAACAGAAGGAAGAGCGCAATATTCAAACAGTTTCTTCTCCTAACAGTTATTTAAAATATCCCTGGACATTCCTTCATGTTCTCTAATCTTTGTATTTATGAAAATCTGCCACGGACACCCACTGCAGAGCTAGATGTTCCGGTTTTGTGATACACTGTGTATTCTCTGTGTGACCCAGCTCCCACTGAATGCTTTGGTGCCCCCAGATTTAATGTGGGCTCTCCCATGTGTTTCCCAAGCCATGGAACAGGCCCTGCCACGGGCTGTGCTGCTCCGTGGTGCTGCCGGATCTGACAGTGAATGAACAGCAAGCGGTGCCACCAAAGCAGGGAGTGTTTCTACTGGAGAAAATCGTTTTCTTGATGAATGATTCCATGTGCGCAGGCATGATGAGCCAGCTGACTGCCGCTGGTCGCTGAGAAGCAGGCTCATTTGATTGCTTCTAACAGGGATTCTTTATGCAGAGAGAAACTCTCTGAGCTAATGCTGGTAGTTTTGGTGTCAGAGCAGTCCATCAGCACCCGTGGTCATTACAGCTCTAGTTTCCTTTATTTAAAGCAAAATATTACTGTTTCCAAAGAAAATGGAGTTATTGCTCTTTTACTTGCTGAACTGGCTTCACTTGTGAGTCCAGTCTAGTGGGTTTAACTGGCTTTGTGTCACAGA
This sequence comes from Dasyornis broadbenti, assembly GCA_013397935.1. Classification (NCBI taxonomy): domain Eukaryota; kingdom Metazoa; phylum Chordata; class Aves; order Passeriformes; family Dasyornithidae; genus Dasyornis; species Dasyornis broadbenti. The sequence continues at coordinate 1,492,005 of VZRN01000098.1, forward strand.
TAAATCAATCTGCATTATATGGGGCCTGGCTTGGCATATTTTAGAAAGAATGCTGATCTGTTTATTTAAAGCACAAGCCTCGAAACAGAGTCACTGTGCAAGCTCTTAATAATAGCATTCCTTTTTTAAGTTGAGGCAGAAAGGGAAAATCTCAATTTAAAAACAGCAGGGGTGCAAGAGATTTTATTGGAACTTCTCAGTTTTATTGGAACTTCTCAGTTTTAGAGGAGGAGAAGCCCATAAAAAGCCTTTGTATTGATGCTGTGATCCCAGAGATTTCAGTAGTTGTTCCCAGTCAGATACATTAACAGGGAGTTAAAATTGAGAGTTCTTAGTAATTTATAGTGAAAACATAACAGAGTGGTAGTTCTAAATTATGCTATTCGGGTTTAAAACTAATTTTAAAGAAATCCATTGTGCACTGTGTGTGCCTAATGGTCATAAAAGATGCCATCGATTTTTAATCAATACATATTCATGTCTAGAATGTTAGGCTGTAATCATTTTCAAAGCTGTACTTAACAATTTTTCTTTATCCTCTTTTACTTTGCTGAGTGAAACAGGAAATTCTTTAAAAGAAGAGGTGTGAGCAGAACATACTTTTACAGGCATTGATACAAGAGCCAGTGTGGGTAAGGAGAAAGCAATTTCGACAACAGGTACCTGTTTGTCCTCATGAGCCTCGGCCAAGTGAAAGCTGTGTTTGCTTTTTAGTTTTTTTTTAGTTTAACTGCTGAGTGGACCCAGACACAGACGGCAACCCTGAGGTCGTTTTGCATATTGGAAAGTTGTGGCTAGTTGACAGTTTTCCCATCTCTGGATTAAATGTGGAATTGGTGGTAATTGTGCAACTGTGAGATCAGCTGTGAGTTAAAATTTGTGTTTACTCGTGATAAAAACTCCTAATCTGCACATAAATAGGGCCATTTGTCAGTATTGAAACACCCTCAGATTAGGAGGAGAGAGGGGGAAGGGTGCCATGTTCTTGGAAAAGAAGAATATAAAGCAAAGCAGGGTCTTGATGTGAATAACATCAGGGGAATCCAACCCTGGGAGCAGCGTTTGGTGAGCACCAGGCACTCTGGAAGTTGTGGCTGTGGAGCTTTGCACAGCAGAGAGAGGCTATTGAAACATCCACTGATTTGCTTCCCAGCCTGGTTGTTTATCCTGTGTGTTTTAAATACTAAGATTACCGTTCCAGGGTTAGCAGAATCCGTCACATCTCTGAAACGGCAGCTTCAAAGTCGGCTGAACTGCCACTGATGGAAAGGGTGAGGAATGCTGGGTGTGGGAAGCGTCCATCAGGAAAGAAATAATGCCTCAATAACAAGGATTTACAAGCAGGAACTACTTAGGAAACACTCAAGGTTGTAATGAATCCTGTTTGGATATATAGATAAGAACTCCAAGGAGGGGAAGGTTGAGACAGGAACTTGCAACCCTCTAAGAGCTTGAATTCAAAGCTCAATTTCTGTACATGTCCTACATGGTGGGTCAATGCCAGGGATGGAGAAACAGGTGGTGTTTGTCAGCTTTGCTCCATGGGCCACAACTCGATTTCCTTTCCCTTTTCTGCTGCACTCTCCAGTCAGGCGTGTGAGACCGACCGTGTACTCGTCTAAATCAGCAATTAGGCTGAAATTCCCAGTCTCAGGGCACTGTGGGAATTGCAGATGTCCTGATGTTTTGGAGTGGATGGAATGTACAAGCCCTGCTGCTGAGCATCCTTGTCCGTCTTGGAATACTAACTTTGAACTCAGCCTCAGTTTTGGTGTGCCGGAGTGGGTGTTACGTGTTTCTGAGTATGAAAACACAGTACACATTTAAAAAGAAATACATATATATTATTCATTTCTCCTAAGGGAATAATGGAATCTTTCTTTCAACTTCTAGCCACAGATACACAGTTTCTAGTTTAAGAGGCAGGATTTTCATGTTGTGGTTTTATTTTTCCTCCCACAGCCTCCCCGGCTGATGCCTTTTCCACTTATTAATTGGGTATTCTGTCCTCAGCTGAGGGAGGGATGTGGGATAGCAAATTAATTATATGGGGTTGAATTATGATTCAGGGCCATGTTTCTTGGACTGCTGAGTCTGTTCTGATGAGCATGAAAATCCAGAAACACCTTGCAGAGATTGTTTCCATCCTCTGGAGTAGATTCCCAGTGTGTAAAAGAAAGCAGTGGCTGTATCAGGAGGTTCCAGTGGTGGAGCTGTCAGAATTGTGAGCTAGGATTGACTTTTGGCTGTCCATTAATTATGATGGACAGGCAGGACTGACATGGAACTGCCTCTCCTTGCTTGGCTCTAGCTTTTCTGAGCCTTTTTAGTCCTCCATGCTTTTAAAAATTACTTCAAGATGATGGGGGCTTTTGATTTTTTGTCTTTTCATCAGCACTGCTCATGGAATTAGGTTTATGTGGGCAGTAGTCTGAGGTGGTCAGGAATTGCAGTCACGGAGGTGGCTGTGCAACAGTAGCGTAGCAAAAATAAGTGGATTAAGCCCTTAATGCCACTAGAGAAAAAAAGATTTGTGTGTCCAGCTGCCTGTGAAGCCAAACAGTTTGTTAGGTGCATATGCAAAAAAGGATTGGATTAAAAAAAAAAAACCAAAATGGGAGAAGGTTTTGTGACTTCAGCAGCGGCTCTGGTCAGTGCCACCTTGCAGGGATCCGAGCTGAACAAGCCCAGCAGTGGCCCAGCAGAAAGGTAAACAGCTTAATGGAATTCATCAGGGTATTACAGGTAAGGCTCTGCAAGCATGAAAATGGTAGAGAACTGAGGCAGGAGAGCTGATGGTGTTTCCAGAAGAGAGAGAAAAAGAAAAGTCAGCCCAACAAACACAAGTGAAAATCACCCCAGTGATGGGGTGGCATCCTGAAAACTGGGCTTAGGAAATAATCCACGAGTGGTTGAAAGCAGTGGTGAAGTGGTACCAGGGAGCTGTGGCTGCAGGGACTTGGCACCTGGTCCTGGAGCAAATAAACCACAGGATTGTTGACTTTGGGGCTTAACTCAGCAGCAGAGCGAGAAGAAGCTGCTAGGTATGTGACCACATCCAAGGCTGAGATGTTTGGGGCTGGCAGGAATTGATGCAAGGGTAGTGGATTTGGGAGTCAAGGCAACTGATCGCTATTTGAGTGGAAAATAGAGCTTTTTCTGTATTTCACTCGTTTGTTTAGCATTTAAATACATTTTTTTTTCTAGCACATTGTGCTGTTCCTTTCATGCCTCCTTTTTAAGCTTGCTTGACAGTGTGTTTAGGTGGTACCTCCAGAAAATTCAGGTATAATATAGCATATTTCACATATACAACTAAAGTTCTTGTTTGATGGTGTCATTGAAAATTATTTCTTTTTTTAATTGCCTACTAAAAATGAGGACATTCTTTTAAAGTCAGTGAGAGCTGACATGATGAATCACGAAGATGCATTTTGAACTCTCTTGTACTCTATAACAATAAAAGGGCGGCAAACTTAATTTTATTTTCTTCAATACTTATTATGTCCCCTTTAGAACCATTTCCTTGTTATGGTCTATTATGTAAATATTATTTGGACTATTTTTAGAGTACACAGTACTATAAAACTCCAGTGACTTACTTTGACAACTGTTATGCTCATTTTTAATATGCACTTTAAAGCTGAGAGTTCTCCTGCCTGTTTAGTCAGTGGTTTGGTGGTGTTTGTTAAAAAATATATGGCTGTTCATACAGCATAAAAATGAATTAACAAAATTGCTCTGCTCAAGAGCATTAGCCAGTACAAGCTCCATAGAAGTATTTTGGTGGCCAGTGTGTTTCATAGTTACCTGTGAAATTTGCATTTTCTTGCATCAGCAATGTAGAAAGGCATGTAAACAAAGAGGAGCATTGTTTGGGGTGGATATGCCAGATTCTTTAAGCTCTGCACTCAAAATCACAGAGTAACCACTGGAGTTAGAAAGGGGCCACGTGTTTTAAGGCCAGGCTCCATGGAGGAGGAGAAGGTGGTACTGGACTCGTGTTCCCCAAACACCATAACCCATTTCCCAGCCAGACAACGTTCCCCTTCCTTTGTGTGCAAACTTAGAGTTTCCATCAGAAGGCCTGTGAACTGCAATAGGCCTTCGTGATCCTGTGTTTTCCCTGGGAAAACGTGGTAGAGGTGCTTTCAATACTGGATGTGGGAGTGTGAAACTTTACCAGAGGTTATGTGGGCAACCTTCATGCACCAAAGCAGGTGAGGTGGCACTGCTTCATGAGAGGTTGTAAAAAGAAGAACAAAGAGTTAGATAAAACAATTCGATATTTCTGAGGGAGACTCTGAAATTTTCAGTAGCTGTGTGGTACATTTTTATTTATAGGCCGTAAGGTACCTTTCATCATCATTCAGATGTAACTGAGGGAGGCTTTTAGAGCACAGCAGTGACATTTCCACAATCCTGACACCAGTTAAGCTATTTCCTGTGCTTACCAGGCACTGGTTTCGGCACCGTCCATACTCTGCAGTTGTCATGCTGTCTTTTTACCCATCTTTTCAGCAACTGTGCAGCCATTGTTGGAAGGATGTTAAATGGCTCTGAGTGTGTTCATGTTGGTAAGTTGTTGGTATGCTGTGAAAATTCCTAATTTAAGGTATTGCTTTGGGTTTTTATTTGGAGGGAGCCTGATTTCTCCATTGCCTGTGTAGATGATCTCCAGATTTTACCAGTGAAGTTCCCTCTCACTTCCTCCATACTCAGAAAGGCACATTATATTGATAGTCTGGGAGCTTTTCATTGATTTGGCTTCCCCTAAATGCACGAGCCCGTGAGTTGATGTAGGTGGAGCCAAAGTCAGCATAGGCAGAGCTCTCGCAGGAAACTGCAGATCCCTGTGTCCTCATTTTGCCATTGCAGATTTGCGTTTGCCATCAACGTGCATGTTGTGTTTCCTTGTCCACACGACTCCTCCCATGTGCATGGTGGTTTGTCAACAAAAGTAGAATTGTTACAATGATTAAAAACAAGCAAAGTCCTACCATGTGTCAGTGTGTTTGCCCTGACTTCCATTTGGGCTGGAATTCCAGCCATAAGGCAGTTAATGAGCTTTCCAAGTGGTTGTGTTTTATGCACCCAAGCACTCTTCGGTCTCCCACCCTACCTGAAAGTAAAGTGTTTGATTCCGATTGCTAGAACCCCCCTGATCGCGGCGGGAGTTATTGGTGGCCTCTTCATCATCGTCATCGTGGGCCTGACATTCGCTGTGTACGTTCGGCGCAAAAGCATCAAGAAGAAGAGAGCACTGCGAAGGTTCCTGGAGACTGAGGTGAGCCCGGGCTGCTTCTCGCAGGCTCTTTGGAGAGATATGCAGGGCTGTTCTGCTTTATGTTAGAGATGTCCTCAGGTACCAGAGAGGCCTGTAGAGATCCTTCTGCTAACTCATGCAGATTGAACTGGTGGAAAGAATGAAGCTATTTCAAGAGGCCGGTTTCCTGCACAAATACAGATTCATGGCTTCTGAAGACCAGAAAAAGTTCCCCATGAACATTGGCAGGCGTGTCCCACCAGATTGCTGATCTCCCATCCTGCTCTCCACTGAATTTCTATCCCAGTTCATCAGTCCATTTAGCAGTCCTCATGCTTAAATATTACAGGGTTTCATTCTGGGCATACTTGGGTTGAGTTTTAAGGCTAAAGTAAGTTCTTTCAGCAAGCTCTGGTCCAAACTGCATGCTTAAATGCAGAGATTGTGACCTCCAGTTGTTCCCAGTGCCTACAATGCCTTTGTGGTCCAGATTTTCTCAAAGCCTGTAGTAAAGATCAGTAATAATAACGTGTTTTATTAAGCCAAGATACTTCCCAGAGCTTAACCAACCGAAATTCACAGTTCTACAGGCAAAAACACACAGTGGAGCTATAGCAGAGTGCTGTGACCACTCCATCCTGCTCTTTGAGGGGCCAGTAGTGGAAGGGGCAATCTAGGAAGTATATTTAAATATCACATTAAATGTGTATCTATCAGCTAGTGCAGAGGTGATTACTGCCATCTCCTCAGTGCCGTACTTGAGACACTTTGCAAATGATGGTATTTTTAAATTAGGGTGCCCCTTTGTAAGATAATAAAGCTTGGAAATGCTGTTAGCTAGTGACTCCTTGATAAGGCTTTATTAACAGTGCTCTTTTCTCTTCTGTTCCAAGGGTTTTGCTCCCACTCATCTCCCCTGTAGAGCCTGGGAGTAAATGATTTATGCATCCCCAGTCTGTTTGCACAAGCATCTTCATGTTTGGCTAGAATTTGTGTTGCTTGTTAAATACTGTTCCGCTGTATGGAAAGCTTAACAATACTCAGTGCCTTTAGATGAATAAATCTTGCCATTGTATCAGCCCCTCCTTAAGCATAAATTATTTTAAGCAGGTAGTCCTCATCGCATTGGCTTTGAAGTCCAGATCTCGTTCTCCATTTGGCCAGATAAAAGCTGTGGCTGGCAATAGTCCCAAGGGGCCAGGGCCTCCTACTGAACATGTGTGGAAGCTGCTGTCTTGGCTGAGAAACTGGAGATTAAATCAGGAGCATCCTGAAATAAACACACAAGCAATTAGCTTTAGCTGAAGTCTCTCTTTCTAGCTGGAGGCTGTAACAGGACTTATTCTTTCTGTAGATCATTCTCCACAAAACTCTACAAGCCTGGTTTCAGAACCCCACAACACATCTCCCTCTCCCTGCCTTTCCTGTGTTGGCTGACTGTGGCACAGAGCCTCTTTTCATCCCTCACAAACTGAAAATACAGAAGTGTGCTGCCAGTGTGCCTGATTTTCTTTCGCAGTAAACCTTTCTGTTGTGGTATAAATACTGGACATCTAAAGTGGAAAGGAGGAAAGAGAAATCACTCTCAAATAAAGTGCAGCCTGCAGATCATTTCTGTGATAACCCAACTTGTTGTTGTTTGGTTTTGTTACGTTTTGCTACCCCATTAACTTCCAGATACTGGTTTATTTTTACCTGAACAAAACTAATTAGTCTGGTCAACTAATTAAGCAGTTCATGATGCTCGAAAAGCCGCAGAAGTTCTCAAACTGCAGGGCATGGGGCATTTCAACAGGTAGCTTTGAAATGCTGCAGTGGTTTCAAACCAATTTGAGTAGGAGGAGCCCTGAATTATTTTCCTCATCCTGTAAAGGAACAGAATGTTTTTCATTGTTTGGTGTATTGTCCTCTTCACGTATTTTAAATTTATTTTTAAAGAAGTGTTGTTTTTCTGGCAGAGATGGTATGAGATCTGAGAGCATTTTTAACTGAATGTGCTATTGTGGCTCATTTACAAAGTTTCTTGGGACATCTTGAGCAAATTGTTTAATCGCAGTAAATTAGTGGCTGTTATAAATTAGTTGTCTGCTCTAAGGTGTTTTCTCCCTAAAGCTGTCCTCCTGTGTGTTAAAATGGAATTTCAGAAAAATTGTCCCTTCCTCAAAACAGAATAAGAATGTGATGAGCCATTTAGTCCAGGCTATTAAAAAGATATATGGCCAACTTAAAAGACACTAAAATGGGCAAAAATAGGATGTGGTACACTGATAATAAATGCTATATTTCTGTCATGTAGAAAATATTTATGCTGCCTCCACTATCAAAAGTCCTTGGATGTGTTACCCTGACACCAATTCAATTTCCAGTTCATAATTCCATCACGCAATTTGTGGTGGAAATTATTACGTGTTTGAGTGAGGACTTGCTTTATCAGGTCTCTTGGATTCGTGGTGTTGCTCGTTTGCTTTTGAAGATGAAAAATCCCTCCAAGAGTTGGCAGGGCAGTGGTCAGTAGACCCCCACCACTGTCTCGTTCCGGTATTTAGTTTGATTGGTTGTTCTCAGAATAAACTTCTGATGAGTCTTCGTGTTTAGCAGTGTTTGAGACTGGTGGATTTTCCTTCGCAGCTTGTGGAACCCCTGACTCCGAGCGGCACGGCGCCCAACCAAGCACAGCTCCGCATCCTGAAGGAAACGGAGCTGAAGCGAGTCAAGGTGCTTGGCTCCGGAGCCTTTGGAACGGTGTACAAGGTGAGAGTCTTCCCCAGGCTGCCGTGAGTCCCCTCCTTTGACTTTGGAGCAGTCAAGTTCTGCATTGCAGCAAAGCAGCCTGTCCTGTGGGTCGGTTCCTGAGCCCTGGGAGGGAAAAGATACTGGAATTGTGTGCATCAAATGGAGACACGCAAATATTTCTTGGTGAGCAAAGACGCGTCAGTCCCAATCAATGTTCTGCACAAGAGGACTGCGCAGGCTGGGCTGTCTTGCAAAAAGTGCAGCACCAAAGTTTGCCCTTCTGTTCTTACACAAGAGCAGGACACTTGGAAAGCTGGATTGCGGTGGTTAGTGGCATGGACTTCACAAGATGGTGATAAGCGAAGACACTTTATTGCAAAACTCCAGGGTTCTTAAACTGTTACATTGTTATGAGTGTCCATACTTGTGAGGCACAACAAATGCGTTGAACCAACCACCAAAAACCACGATAGGAACACGCATCAGGTGTAACCAACCACCAGCCCCACGGTGTGAGCACTTATTGCTTCTACCAATTGTTTTCCAGTTCTGTCACTTGTTTTTCATTTCCAGTTTAGCTGAGTCATTCCCAGAATGCTCTCTGCTCAGCCCAAGTAGCAGAAGTGAGCAAGGATTTTACAAGGGCAACAAGGCCCTCACTTTGTAAGGCCTTTCTGCTCCGCAACACTGGATAAATGTTGTCTTGCATTTCACAAGTGTCGCATTGGTCTTGTAATAGCAGTAAGACCTAGTAAAGCAATGTCATTACCTAAAATGGAACCCCTCTCGTGTCTTCCATTTAAATAGAAAAGATGAGTTTTGTCAGTGCACCCTTTACCAACTGGGATGTGAGAGCGGAACCCACAACGGAAAAAGTGCTTCTATTAAAGATGTATTTATTTTATAAGATCTGTTGGTCATGTCCAAATCTCAGAGGCAGGAAGCAGGGCTTAGTGGGCGAGTCAAACCAATTGCTCAGCCCTTTGGGAGCAGCCCAAACCTGCCAAACCTGCCCAAACCCAAATCAAGGTGGTAACTCAGAGCACCTACATCTGTCCTCAGAGTGGGGAGGAGAGGGAGGAAGCACAGATCAGGTCACTGTAGCTACAAGGTCATGGGAATAGATTTATGAATAACCAGTCTGAATATGCTTAGGTGGTAATAAAGTGATAGAGAAGGATGCCACAAGGTTGACTAGAACACAGCAATAGCCAAAAAGGATGGAAAAGTAGCCCAAGACACTCACTTCGTGAATTTTAATTTAAAATTTCCTTTTTAGCCACGTAAGTTTTTGATTCTCAGGTATTAATTAGACAAATAGCCCCTAAATGTTTTGTTCTAAATACATTATTCTCAGGGTGTTCTGTTCCTGCAGGACGTTATGACCTGGTGATAATCAGTTTTGCGAGTTTAGTGATACTTTCAAATTTGAGCATCAGAATCCAGACAGAGAATCCAGATTTTATGGATTTTATGGATCCAGATTTTATGGATCCCATTTTATGGGATTTTTATTATTTTATAACTTTGTGCATTCTCAGTTCTGACTCTCATAACTGATCATAACGTGACAGAATGTGACAAAAAGAACTGTAACTCTGAATCAAGGTTTTCTGATTGTTGTCTTATTAGTCTTCTGTCACTTTTTCTTCTTTTCCTAGGGGATCTGGGTCCCTGAGGGAGAAACAGTAAAGATTCCTGTGGCCATTAAGATCCTTAATGAGACTACTGGTCCAAAAGCCAACGTGGAGTTTATGGATGTAAGTGAGATACGATCAGTGTCTTTGGGTTTTGGCAGGGGTGGTGTCTTTCTGTAGCCCACAGAGGTCGTAAAGAGAAATTCCTGCCAGTTTTCTTTCCTTGTATTTAGATTGCAGAAGGAGGCTTGTACACAGAACCTGGCAGGGCTGGGTTTTCCACTCCATGTGCCTCAAGATACTGGAGTTTTCTTATGAATTTCTGTCAGTGTAAGACTAAAACTCCTCTGTCTCATGGTTCAGGTGCTGTATCTTTCTGTGGCAGAAAAGCCATGGAAAGGAGAGAAGGAGATGCAGGGGAGCACCTTGCCATGCATGCGGGTCTGTACTGGTGCAGGACTCACAGGAACAGAAATTCTGCTCAGTGCTCCCCCACTTTGGTGTTCTGAGAATCCAGGAGCTGGCAGCAGCAGCAAAGCCTAACAGGGAGAGGGAGAAAATTAAAATATGGTGGATTTAAAAGCCTTTTTGCTTTACTAATCTGAAATTCCCTGAATAAGAGGTCAAGGTGGTAATTTCCATGAACGTTCTATGATCACAGAGGCTTTGCACTGTTTTTACCTCTGCATCAAGATCAAGGCTCACTGACATCATGAACGTCTGTATCTTATTCGGTGACAATTTTGTGACAAGTCATAGAAATTTGCACTCTTTTTGTAAATCCCTCTTGTGAACTTGAAAATTACATAGGATTTGTAAGTCTTGCAGATCTGTTCAGTGTATGGGCCTAATTTGTTAGCATTATCGAGACTGTAAGCCACAAGGAGAAGGTACTCCCATTATACAGTCTATTCTTCCATCTAGAAGTGAACAGAAATGTGCAGTTACGGATTTATCTGTTCCAGGCAGCTGTTTCACGTGTGGGTTCTTAGGCAATTGAAGGAAGGCTCTGTAGAGGAAGGGATTTCCTGCGCTTTTGACAGCGCACTGCACATTTACATTGGTTAGATCTTTTCCAGCCTCGGTGATTCTATCATTCTGTGGTTCTATTGCATTCAGTAATCCTTTTGCACAAATACTAAATAAAAAGGCAGTGTTGGCCCTGTTTAAAAGGAATTAATTGCACTAAAGATTTAACAAGTATTAGGTATTTTTGCTTAATGGACAAAGAGTGTTGCTAATAACAGAGCTGCCCAAAGAGGAGAGGTGGGATCCAGTGAACTGCATGTCAGTGGTCAGTGAAAGAGCTTCCAGCCTAAAGGTGAGGGAATTGTTGTCCCTGTATGAAAGTCAGTGGAACTGAGAACCTTGCACCAGCTCAGGATCTGACCTCTGATCTGACAGAGAAATAGTGGCAATATCTCCTCCTCTGACAGTGATTAACCTTGAAGCAAAGAAAGCCTAAGGTCCTAGGCAAAAGGCAAAGTTGCTTGTCTGAGGTTTCACAGCTCAGCTTAGGTCAGTTTAGTTCACTGGACCATACTTCCCCCCAGTGTTTGCATCAGAACATCTGATAAATGGCTCAGGAATGAAGGACTTTTGGGAACTCTGGAGATTTTGATTGAACAGTTACACTAGGAAAGGTTTCTCTTTCAATTAACAGTTTCTTGTGAGTCTCTGACCCAGTGGTAGCAAGGTGAGAGAAAAGTTAAAGTTGTTTTTAGTTCTTGAGGTTAAAAATAACCCGTAGGTTGTCTTTAATCATAATAAAAAATAATTAGACTTCATCATTAGGTGATACAAGTGGCAATAAGAAGAAATACGTTTTCTATCAATGCTGCTTTTGATATATGTGCAACGGTCTGTAATTCTTTTCTGTACTGCATTGATGAAGATGATTAAATTTCATTCTTGTGAAATAATTGCTCATCCAATTGTACAGACGTTCTTGCCATCCTTACCTCCTAAACCAGTTGTTTAGTTCCTGAAATGATACATTTTTAAAGAGAATGACCTAAGCATTATTTATGGTTTAATGTGACTACTTCTTCCTGTCCCAAAAAAGACATAGTTTTAAATGTTTGAAAAGCGTAAGCCAAAATTTGAATTATGAGAAGATAACCTAAATATCTTCCACTGAAGTGTAAGTTAGAGTTAAAAAATGTGTTTTACTCATTCTCATTCCAAGACTTCAGTCAGCATAGCTATCCTGATAAAACTGGATACTGTTTACTGGTCTTACTTTCTGAGGAAAATTTAAATATACACTGAAAGCAAAATGCATCAGTTGTACTTCAGTAAAAAGAGAATTATGAATAATGATGGTTGGTTACAAGCACGTGTATCAGATTTTTAGAGGTATATAGGTGGCGAAATGCCTTTATGAACACGGTGGGGTTAATTCTTTCTGAAATCAGGGTCTGACATGTTGGCAGTGAATGGGAGGAGAAGGTTAGTGGGAAGGTGTCATTAAATGAGTCACACCCTTGGCTTTCGTTTTTTTGTCCTTGTCAAGTGCGGGTGTGCTTTTGTCAGCAATTGCTTCTTCCTGGATTGGGAATGTCCTTGTACTCGTAAGCAAAAGTTAGCACTCCTTTTGGAAAGGAAAGGCTCTGGGAAATGGAAAGCCTTTGGTAAACAGCAGTTTGTGCGCAGCGGGAGTACTCGGGACACTTCAGTGCCCGCAGAAGTAGCTGGTGTAGATGCTAGTGGCACTGCCCATGGATATGATTAAACCTTCTAATGTTGGCAGAATGCGAGTCTAAAAGTGCTCTGTGAGCTCCTGAAATTCTGCTAAATGTTACGCGGACGGAGTAAAGAACAACAATTTGGCTCCTGGGCTGTCATTTCGGCAGCCTGAAGCCCTGCTAATGGAGCAGTAATGACTATGATGATAGAATGCCTGATGTCAGCCCTGCTCCGGCCAAGCACCTCCCCTCAGGGGAGGATGAATTGGCCATCACCCAAAAGCACAGCCCTTATCTGGGCTTTTTCTTGAGGGAGCCGCAGCAGAGCCTATTTTCCAGGCTTTCTCCACCCCTTCCCAGCTAGCCTTTTCCCTTTGCTCCCAGTGTTCGTCCCCAGCTTTTATCCCTGCAGTGGGTCTGTGTCTGCTGCAGCAATACAAGCTGGAGTCTGCAAAGTAACCTGGAGCAGGGCAGAGCCAGACTGCACGGGAGGCCTTCTGTGGTTTTAGTGTCACCACACACAGGCCGCTGTTACTGTTTTGTAAAATGTGGGTTTGCACTATTTCCCCACATATTTCTTGGTGCATGTTGTGTCTGGGATAATTTCAGAGTCTGAAGGATTTTCCCCTCAGCATGGTTATGTGTTTAAGTTGTGGGGCACGGTTTCTGCTCTGGCTGGTCACGCTTCCATGTCCCCAAAAGGGAGCTGGAATTTCAATTCAGAGTGCGAGTGCTCTTGCTGCTGCTCTGCCTGCAAGTGTGTCTGGGAGGGAGTCACCAGCAAGACAAAAGCAGCATCAGGAGGGAGCTCTATCCTGCTCCTCACCCTAAGGGTGGTAACAGAATTTATGAGGGTCCTGAGTTTATGGAGGGAAGAGAAACTTACAGTGAGGAAAAAAGGGAAATGTGCAGCTAAGAGGCTGCTTGATAGTAGAACAGGGGCTTACAATTTCACTTGGGAAAACAATTTCACCTCCTCAGCCTCAATTTATGTGACTATTATGATTGTCTGGTAAGTCAAGTAGCCATTGGCCTGGTCAGATGGTTTAACCTCAACCCAGATACTCGACTGGCAATGTAATAAATTCTGGTCGTGCTGCAGTTGGAGAGCATAGCAAACAGCCTTTGAGGCTGAAAACATGTACTTAAAAAACTTGTCATGGGGAAACAGACAGTTTGTGAGGGCCTTTCCTCTAAGCTTGATGTTTCCAGGAAGTAATCCTGTGAGCTGTGGTTATGTTCAGGATTTTGATCCACTTACAAGTTTAATCTATCCTCTCTGAGCTTAAATGCTCCATTATCTGTTAGAATATAATTAGAGGCTTCAAGCACAAGTCAGCATACACAGAGTTCCTTGGGAGTCCCTGAGCTCATTGAGATGAAGACAGTTTGACTGATGGTGGTCAGCTGATATTGGGCCAGAAGCTAATAATAGAAGGCAGCACTGCTTAGCTAGGTGAGAAAGTTAACTTGGGAAAAATTAAACTGAAGGCTTTGGGATTTATGGTTGGAAATAAATTTCCCATTCTCATTTGTTTCCTGGTAAGAGAGCTTCAGAGGCAGTTGGTTTCTTTTATGGTTTTATAATTAAGATCTAGGGGCTTCCTGGCTTGGGCTGTGCTCGCTGCAGTTGCTGCTGTCTGCAGTGGCAGCGCTTGGAGTGTGGGAGGACATTTGTCACGCCAAGTGCAGAGGTGGTAAGTGACAGTGACCTCCGCCAGACATGCAGCAAGCAAATTAAGGCTGCATGTAGGGGGCTGACACCCACATCTTTTATTTATGTCTGGCCTAATGAACAAAATTAATAAATCACTTAGATGTGCTGCAGAAACAGCTTTTTCTAAATTGTAAGCCTGTCTTACAGTAAAGACAAGTCCTCAGCTTGAGGATATCAATATCGAACTTATCTTCAGTTCAGAGGATTGAAGACAAAAAACGTCATGTAGCTGACTAGAGAATTCTTTCTCCTGTTCAGCTGAAACCCCACAGAGATGTGGATAGGCCTGGATGCTTTCTTTGTTTCCTCTGGTGTGTCTAGATGGGAAGTACACTGGAGACACGGCTAGCTAGTCAGGTGGGGGAAAAGGGTGACTTACCTTCTCTTGGTTTCCACCGTAGGAAGGTTCTAGGCTGAAGCTTTTTGGTTCTTTGCTTGGCCCATGGTGGTGTTCACAGAGCCCTCAAGGCTACAGACACGCTCTGTGATTTACCATTTCTCAGCTGACACAGGTGCATTTGCACTCAGTCTCCTTGTAAGATCCTGCCTTGTGTGACTATGTGGGTGACTGGAGAAGTATTTGTAATATGTTTTAATATTTTTAGTTCCTTGTACACATCATGCTCCTGCCCAGCCCAGTGTTTGACCCAGGTCTTCAACAGACCATGTAGATGCTTCTGAAAGTCTGAAAAGATATTGCTACTCACAGTAGCTGGATCCAGACACTCCACACTCATTCCACTGACTGCCTGGCTGCTTGGGAGATACAACAGAGTTAATCTTGAACCTCAGTCGAAAGGGCAGGTTTAGGATCAAATGAAATCCTTTATGGCAGCAGAGAGACATTTTTCCTTATCCTCTTTTGCTGTCATTTCTGCACACATCCTCCTTTCTAGCTGGCAGAAGGGGGCTGTAAGCACTGCCTGCTCTGTGCTCCAGCTGCAGTTCAAACAGGTTTTCACTCCATCATGTCAGGCTGCGGGAGGTGGGGGGCGAGGGGTGACCTAACTCCTCTGATTGTAGAGTCCCTTTTGTGCAGCCTCCCCCTGCCTGTCTCTCGTGCACGCTCTAAGTGTGAGCAGAGCCACTTAGCAGGGGGAGCTGTCTGCCTGTCAGTCCCAGGCACAGGAGCTCACTGTGATTGCAATTACAATTTCCAGCTTGTCCAGAGATGCCAGAAATCAGGCTGTCCTTGAGAACACTGCATACCATGCACAGGCCCCGAGAGTGCTCAGCCTCTGCAGAAGCTGGAAATCTGATCTCTGCTGAAGGTTAACTGCTGTTAGTCATCTGAAGATTAACTGTTTCAAGGCTACATTTCTGTTATTTCCATCTTAAGCAATAACTTTTCTTTAAATGTTTGCTTCAGGAATTTTCCCCTCTGTGTGTGTAAGGGTAAGATGTGCGGGGGGGAGTTAATTTTCCATATGCAGGAGCATGTGGCTGTGTGGTGAAAGTATGTACACAGCAAGGATGAAGTACCAGCACAGACACAGACCAAGCTGCTTGGAAACAATTCTCCTGGAAGAACACTCCAACTGGAAAATGCAGTGAGGGAAAGTGAGCTTGCCTACCCCTGATGATGTGGGATTTCTGAGCCCTACTGAAATCCATGGGAGCTGTGAATTGGCCAGTGAATTCAGCAGGGCCAAGACTTCACTCCGTCACAGGTTTAAGGAAGAATCGCATGCTTTAGTGAGGGACTGACATTATGAATTTTTCTAAATGAGTTAGGAATTACATTCAGATGCTTTTTGTTATGGCGGTTGCAGAATTCCTCATTTCAGGCTTGCAATGCTTTATGACTCGGAAACCCTGCATGAGGTTGGGTAAATTTGTGAGTGGGGAAAAGATCAGGTGGGAGTGTTCGTTTGTTCACTGGAAAATATAGCTGTGGATTAAGTGAAAGTACTAAAGATTCTAATCAAATCCAAGAAAAACTTTCGGCTGTAAAGTGTGTGTGTATAAAGAAAACATTTTGAACCGAAATCTCGTATTACTCTCTCTATTTAAATGTATAAGGTATCCCAATAACAGGGTTGATGCTTGTCTCCTTGGAGTGTACTTTTGGGCCTGGTTACTGAAACATGAAGTGAGTTATTTGCTTGGCTGTATGTGTAATTGTTCTGAAGGTCAGGATCCCAGAGTTGCCACTGTTTTATTAGGACACAGTAGGAGAGAAGCCTTTTGAAAAAGTGTTTAGAAACTGAACAGGCAACAGGCAAAGGATGGGAATGTTTAAAAAAAAAAAAAAAAGAGGCAGATAAGTGGTGCTATGAGTGTGGTAGACAATAGTTTAATTAGGGCACTTAATCAGGAGCTTGTGGGATTTGTATTTCCACTATGAGTTTTCTGTTGCATTCAGTACCACGAGGGGCTCGTGCTTTGCATTGTGCTATGTTTCCACCCTTTACCATGGCTTAGATCTGGACCTGGGCCAGAATGCTCTCCTCCAGCTTCACATCTTCCCTGGACTTAGTGCTTGTATCTGGATGTGGGCTTTTAGGAGAGTAATCTTATGGACTTCCATAAAAATTTCTTTTGGATGCTGAAAAGCCATGAATTTTGGGGACTCATCCCAAGAGGATAGAGTGGGTCTTTTCATCTGCACAACCAGTGGGTGGTGGTAAAGGCAGAGTGGGAACGCACCTCTGCAGGCACAGGTCCTGCTGCAATGGAAGGCTGTAGCTCGCAGGTTTGTTGTTACAAACATGAGGAACAGTCTTCCTTAAACACCAGCAAAGTGGCTGGGAACGCTGGAATTCTTCTCACAGTCTTTCCGAAACTCAGACGCAAAGTGCAGGAAAAAAAGTGTCAAAACACAGTAAAATTACTAAATTAAAGAAAATAAAATTCTTTAATAACACATTCTTCGATGCGTTGTGAGAAGAAGCTGACACAGATATCCAGTGTTAAAGCAGAGTTTGGCACTGAAAACTGGGTGACAAGTGCTGCCTCACCACCAAAACTGAAAACCTGTATTTAGAAATATCCTGTAGCTTTGCATTCTTCCTCTGTGCCTCCAGCTCCCATTAGCAATATAAAATAGGCACATGTTAATGTTTAAGTTCCTAAAGGGCGCTGTGTGTGCCAGAGTGTTGCCACACTGATCAAAAATGCAGGGTTTTATGGGCCCCCCGTTAATAAAAGAGAGGTACTGTTTCCACAGGCTTCCCTGTAATGCATCCCAAACAAGCCATCACTGGTTTGAGGTTAACGACAAATCTGATGAGGTGCCAAGTCAACTTAAAGTTAAGGGAGAACAAGGTTTTTTATGTTGCAGCGAGAAAAATAAATTCCATGTATACATACAAATGATCATGCCGTGACCATTTTTAATAGGAATGTAAGGGTACAGAAGCACAGGCTTATAGGAGCTGAATTTGAAGTATCACTGCTGAAATGTATTTTACCAACAAATACTGTAATCTGCAGGACTTCTCTCCTAGTGCTTTGTTGCGGATAACACCTCAAAAATTAAGTGTTTTCTGCACCTCGGCACTGATCCAGACACTTCTGATACATCAGCAACTGTCCCAGATTTACAAAAATAATTAACATCTGTTTGCATTAATATTCCACCTATGATTTACAAGTGACAGTCAGATGTCCCTACTGCTGCTTGTCACACAGCTGTGATGGAAGAAATAAGACAGGGAAATGTGGCTCCTGACTGGCTTGCTGATAATCTCTGCAATATTCTGCCAATACTTTTTAGATGTCAGTGCAATAACTGGGATCAGCAGATAGATTTGAGGTCACTCTGGGGCTGGCAGTCCACAGAGCGGCAGATGCTGGTTTGAAATGCCTGGTCCTTCAATACCTTTAATACTCCAAAAATAAGGAGATTTTGCGGAGCAATACTTTCCATATTAACTTTGGTGTTGCTTTCTGTTGTAATATACGGCATCTCTTGGACCTGTTGAAAATGTGGTGAGCTTGTCCCTGCCCTGAAAGGCATTCAATCAAGATAGACACAACAGATACAGGGGAGAGGAATGATTGTTACTACAGCAGTTTATAGATGAAACTGGATTGCAACACAGATCCCATAACCTCTAAGCAAATTACTTATTTTTTTAATTGATTTTTAATTATCTTTGGGTTTTAAATTACCTTGGGATGTTTATGTAGACAAGCAAATACTATATGAGGCATTTTTTTTTTTTTCAGACAAAGCTGTTTTATCTACTTATCCGTTGAGAATGTGTCTAAAATGTTGTTTTCAAACATCTCATTAGCTTTTGCCTAGGTCAGGTGTTTTAAAGATGCTGGACGGTACTTGCTGTATAAAGCAAATTGTGTATTAGCACCAGGAGAGAGAGAATAGATATTCTTCCCTCTTAGTTACTTGCAAGGTGTTTACAAGTGTGTCCTGAAGGTTTCTGCTTCCTGTAGAATATCAAGCTTTAATTACACAGGCAAACACACATTGTTCAAAATAGAATTGCATAAGTTTCTCACAGGCCAGGGCCCGTTTTTATCTTCATGCTTCACGTGACAAATGACACAGGAATATTTAAGAAAGTACAGTTAGGTAGATTTTTGAGCGGCGTTGGCAAATTGCGGCTTTGAAGGCTCTCAGTGATGGACTTACAGAGGTAAATTCTGAGATGTGGCGCAGCGCAAAGGCGGGAAGCAGCTGAGGTACAAAGAACAGTTTATCTGATGGAAATGTAAGACCTCAATGAAGTAGGGGAATGCAGGACAGGGGCAGTTCCCAGGGCTTTGATTGGCTGAGCCATGCCAGTGGATAGGCAGACCCTGGGCTGAATCCCTTTGGGAACATTCTCCAGCGTCAAGGATCTTTCTGCTGGCTGGGCAGTGCCCTTTGAAGGAGTTCAGTGGGATGATTTGTATACATAGAAGCAGAATTTAGTTTCTTGTTTTTTGAAGCCAAGCAAATTGTTTCTGCTTTTTAAAATGAAATCTGGTTGGTTTAGATCAGTAGCTAGAGTCACCAGCTAAAAACACAAGTCCCTCTGAAAAGCTGTTTTGGAAACCAAAGTATTTGGAAAAAATGGTATTTGGACTGAGGAGAGAAAATAAGTTTCCTTGTTGGAATTCTTTTCTTGGCAAAACATTGAACAAATATTTCTTGGTAAAACATTTATTAACTTGCTGAAACTAAAAGGAAGAGTTTCTGCTGAAGCTTTTCAGTGGGAGATAAGTTCCAGTGAATTCCTCAGCCAGGAGATGTTTTATGAAATATGATAGTGATTGAAGCTCCTGGTTTTGTCATTTTCAAAATGAACTCTGGTGATGTCCTGCTTTGAAATAATTCGTTGTTTCAAAATTCAGACTATGTTCATTAGGCAGGGATGTTGTCCAGTCCAAGCTGGAATATTAAACACTTTGCGCATGTGATTAAGTCGTGGACAGCAGGTAACCATTTTCCAGAACTAGGCCGTTTCTGAGGATCTGAATGCTGTGTCCTGCCTGGTTTTAAGCAGGGGTGGGAGATGTGTCTGGTTGCTCTGGGACAAATCTCTTCATCAGGTGAGTGGCACAGGTGGGAGTGAAACTGCAGACCATGGAAGGTTATTGCTGTCGGTGTTAATGTGACAGCTTGGCAAGCTTTCAAAGTGCTCTGGAGCTCCAGAAAACACCTTAAACCACGTTGTGTCACTATCTAAATGTTTGCAGCTCCACTCAAACTTGCAGATCAGCCCTCTGCAAAAAAGTCAGGGCTGCCCCTCTCAGTGTTTTGCTGCAGCTTGCTGCGACTTCGGTGTTTCACTGGCACAGAGATCCACTAGAAGTGACCAAGGAACTGACAAGTGATGTTGTTTTGAGCTGCCCCTCAGAGGTGCAGCATCATCTCTGGTCCCAGTAAGGTGATCACACCATGCTGGTGTCAGGTCTTTTAAGGAAACAAAAATGTGAAGGCATGCAACAAGGAATAGATGGATTAATTATCTGTAACTATACTACTTTATAAAAGTCATACCAGACAGTAATTGTGTTGGTTAGAAAGGCTGGTGGTGGAACAGCTATGGATACTTTTTCCTGCTTTTTATTAAATATCAGCCTCTTGACTACTGATCTTGGCAGTGAGACACAAAATAGGTGCTGGCAGACAAAAGTCCGCAGTGTGGATGGGGTTACTGCTTTGCGATCAGGGTGCAAATGGACCCTGCTTCAGATCACGCACTCAGCTGCTGTGGATGTGTCTCTAGCACTAACTTTGGCACAGGGCTAGTGCCTTGGGCTTCCAGGTTTCCTAACAGTTCTTCCTGTGCCTGAAGTTTCTCTGGCAGTGACACTTAGAAAGAGCCTTTTCCACTTTCTTTCCCAGGCAGCTGCGAGGCTGTTGAAAAATTCAGATTCACCCCAGTTGGCCTTGTCAAAGTTTGCTGTAGGAAATGCTAGGAAAAAAGGTTTGGGTTTTGATTTGTAGAGTCCTATTAGTTGGATAGTCCTTTGGAAATACAGGATCTGTGATACCAGGCCATCTAATGAGCATAATTAAATGGTCTTGGGATTGTGGTAATTCACAAAAGAGGATGAAAGCATAACATAAATTATTATGTCACCCTATTTGTGCCATCTTCAAATTAGATCACTTATAAAATAGCCATTCCCCACTGCAAATTTGAGTGGTGTTTGTCTGTAACTTTGCGCTTGGCTTCTGTACTTCCATGAGATTTTTCCTTTGCAAGAGCATCTGCACAGGCACAAATAAAAACTCTTAAATGCAGTTATATCTACGGATTTGACTGAGGTGTTTGTATTGGTAGCAGGCAGCCACTCATTGGAACATGTTTGGATTGGGAGTTGTTTGGCTCGCCCTGACAGATGCCAGGACCTGAGTATGGCCCTACAGCAAAGATCTGACATTGTCTTTCATCTGGGGGTTATTGTAGATGCCAAGATTTGATCAACATGAAAAAAGGAGTCATTATTATCATTATTATTATTATTATTATTATTATTATTACATTGTTACGTATATGGGGACATGTTACCCTGACAGTAGGGTGTCCAAATCTTGTGGCAATCTAGGGGTCAATTTATCTGAATTTATTGCCAATGAACATAAATATTTTAGAGCTGACCAGGTATCAGCAACCCCAACCACAACCACACCCGTATGCTGTGAGGGCAGCCCCGGCCCTTTCCCTGCTCTCCCCACCCTGCGCTTTGCCCTTTGAGGGCCATGAGTTCATTCAAGAGTCTTTTTTAAGAGGTTTTTCATCTTCAGGAGAGGAGTAGGTCAGCAGGACGGTAAAAGAAGTAGGGAAGAAAAGGTGGGAGGCAGAGCTGTAGAAACTTCGGAGGAAATCACAGGCAGAGCGATGCTGATGTGACACAGGAAGCAGGAGGCAGCTTTTGAGGACTTTGTGGCTCACTGATGCCAGCTTGGTCAGGAGAAAAAAAATCTGACAGTGAACCAAGCAGTCCAGTGAAACTTTCCATGTTCAAATATCCTGAGTGTGAGGGTCTTGTGCAGCTGAATATAGATGAGGAAAAGGCAGAGATGTGTCTGATTTGAATTCTCAGTTGCGAGAGATTAAATACCTGTGTTCCAGGCAAAATGTATCTTTGATTAAAACAATTCTTAATGTTGATTATACACTTGATGAAATAAGGTTTTAATCTGATGCTATCCCTTTAAATTGATCGTGGAGAAGGAAGAGGCTTTGAGTGTGTGATTATAAAGTCAAGCTTTTCAGTGAAACCAGAAAATATCAAAGCAATGCCTGAAGACTCTTCAGAAAGGAGTGAGAACTTGAATTTTTTTTTCCCATTCTTGAGACCTTGCCATCACTCATCTTAAATCAAAAATCAAAGCAATAACTCCCTCTTTCTGAAAGGTTTGTGCAGCCAAGGCTGAAAATATGTATAAGCTGGTCACTGATAATATCTGTTTACCCTCCTGTTTGAGCACTGCTGAAATGATGGCTTTGTTAGACTGCATGGGTACAGCTTCAAATATTTTTTTTTCCTAGTTGCATCAAAATAGTAAGAAACAAATCGCTTTGGACAGCCTGCTCTGAAATAATGACGCGTGTCACGGGCTGTAAGTAAAACATTTGTCAGAACAACACGATATTTTTACTGTTAAACCACCTGCTCCTGATCTGCAAGGTGGGAATCCCCACTGTTGCTTCTCCTGACAACTTTCCATGGAAACAATCCTGGTTGCCCGAGTCTTTGCCCATCATGCATAAACGTGAACTGAAAACGGGCTAGATTTTGCTCTCTCATCACCATGATCAGTGTTTCTGGGCAAGGTTCACAGAAATGCTGGTGGGAGCTGTCCCCTGATCAGATGTTTGCTGGAAAATCTTCCCTGGGTTTGCTGCACACTAGAGGCCTGTTCCTTTAGAACTGAGATTCCTCCTCTGCTAACTCAGGCTCCGAGGAATTGAGAGACTCAGTTGGCACAATGCAGGGAGATGTAAGAAGCACGTGGTGTGGGGGGTTCTACCAAATGAATCTCCTACACTTTCAAGCATTTCAGCGTTAATTCTCAGCACCTGAGCCCTGTTGGAGTCAGCACGGTGGCCCGTGCCCTCAGTGTTTGCAGGAGAGTGATCACAGTACTGGTTTTTCTCCTAATTTTTTTTTATGTTGCTGATAAATATACAGCGAGGCAGAATTGCTTCTGCAAGTGCACGAAGGTGTCTATTCCTGCATGAGTAGAACCTACTGTTTCTCTCAGGCAGGCAGGAAGGTTTGGCCCAGCAGTCTGCAAATACGACCTTCAAGAGGGAGAGCTTTCCCATCCCAGATCTGTGTTTGGAGGAATCTGGGGCATCTCTCTGATGCATTTGAATCGCATGGGGCAATCGCCGGCTTTTGAATTCAGTGTCAACAAGGCAGGCAGTGCCTGTGAGGAGTCAGTCAGGCTGGGACCCTCTCTGCTCTCCAAGTGCTCTGAGGCAGGGCAGCCTCAGAGGGTTTGCCTGCTCTGAGAGATGCGGCACATTTGAAGACACATCACAGCTCCAGAAAAGGCTCTCAGCAGCGAGAGAGGAGCCAGAGAGCAGTGATAGTGGCAGGGCAGTGGAGAGCACGATGCTCCAGTGCTGTGCCATGCCTGGCTCCTCACCAGGCTGCAGGACACTGACCTGGGGCCATCTTCTCCTGATGCCACTGGCTTGACAGGAGCCAAGTGAGTGGCACTTGCCTGTCGCTGTTTCCATCACATTTGTGCATGAACAGACTGCAGGGTATGGTCCCTGAAGTGGAATTTCATTTTTGTTTTATTTGTTATTCTTCGTTTTTATCCTAGAGAGTTCTGGGTATAGTGGCACACCTGACAGATGGATTTCCAGAACTTTCTGAACAAGTTAGTCTCACCATTTGATGGTGCAGCACGCTTGTACTGCAGGCTAAGTGTGCACTGACTACCCAGTGAACCTCTGCTTAAGCTCCTCATTGAAAACTCAACTCAAAAAAGCTCAATTCTCCTTACATCCAAAAGATATGAAGCCCAAAACCACCCCTTCAAAACCTGATAAAAACACCGTAAACGGGTGTCACTGCCATACCACCAGTGTGGGCATGTGTGTTGTTAGGTGTATATTTGTGCTGTCTCTGAGCTGAAGGAGGTGTGCAGACTGCACAGGCTAAGGCAGCTCCCACCTAAACAATTCGTAAGAGCTAGCAGGCAAACAAAAGGCATTGAAATATATGATTTGCTGGGCCGTACTTGGATCTGCCCTGCAGCAGGTCAGACGTGCATTCCAGACAGGTGTTTGCCCCAGCCACTAGAAGAATTTTAAAATTAATGTAGAAAGCAGTGTATTCAGTGTAGTGTCTCTCCTATTAGCACAGCTGTGCTTTCAGAAAAATGCGCAGCGCAGTATGAAGTCAGCTTTTAAGTGCATTTATTTACTCGACAATTATTAGGGGAAAACAGCTGGGTTGTTCTTTTCTGGCGTCTTTTGTTTTGCTTTGTTTGAGGGCATTTTATGGCGAGAACATTTAGAAGCAGAAGGTTAGGAAATCAGATTTTTCAGACTTTTTGCCTACTTAACTCTTTATCAGGTGAGTACCATCATCTAGCTTAAGAGCAGCAGTAACATTTGTTCTGGGCTTGCCAAACTGGGGAAGCAGATCTGTGATGTTTCCCTGGAGCAAGGGGCACATTGCTCCTGCCCAGGCTCTGAGGGGAGAACGTGTGTGGAGCACTGGGAGGGAACATTGGCTGCCTGTGGGTGAGTGTCCCCCAGTGCTCTGTGTATGGCCACTGGTGCTCAGGGAGCTTTTGTGTTAAAGAACAAGCCCTCAGAAGGAGTTCCTTTTTCCTTCTGCCACATATTTAAATCTGATCATCAATATTGCTTCAAATGCTCATTCTCTTGTTAGATTAATTCTGCAGCAGCGAGCAGGGGAGGTGACCAAGGGCTGCATTAGGTGCTGGGATCCACCACGGGGCACAGGACTCTGAAGGACACGAATTACATTTGTTAACATTTCAGAGCCTCTGTAAGCAACCTGGAGAAGGGCTTTGAATGATTCTGATGTCCAGATTTCCTTTAGAGCACGGAGTTTGACCCGGCAGCGTGATGGCAGCTCTGCCTGGTTCCAGGATCTCAGGGATCTCGGGAGCTGCCATCTCCAGCATCTCAGGAGAACTCTGGCCATGTACTCAGCTGATGTGCTAATGAATGAGGGCATGAGCTGAAGAGAGTTGTGTGTGCCCCGGGACACTCTGGGAGTAAATAAATTTTCAACATGGACCTAAATACGGCAAAGTGTGGCATTCTCTTCCTGCTACTGCCACGTGCACCTTGCTGAGTCCACTGGTTTACAAACCACACGGTCAGAGAAACAAAACCAACGTCAAAGGCTGTTTTTCAGGAGCCATCATGCTGGTTAATATTTATGTTCTGTAGCCAGCTGTAATTGATAGCAATAACATATCAAAGTAGGAAAGGGGGATGTTAAATACCAGCTTATAAGATGTGCTGTAGGTGTACTCAGAGCACTCTCTTCTCACAGTCTTGAGAACTGGGGGGTTTTTTTACCCATCCTGTAAGGCCGAAATGAAAATCATGTTTTAGTTGGATTTTGAGTTACCTTTCAGAAACAGCAGTCAAATTAAAGATATTTCAAACATGACTGCAGAGTATGGATAGATCAGGAGACAGTTTTAGGTGAGATTTTCAAATTGCAATTGCACTTCCTCAGAGCTCTTTTGACATAGCTCTGCTGACAGAAACCAGTCACAGGTCCGGTGATTGCTCACTGGGACCTGCAAACTCACCCTTCTTTGGGCTGCTGTCTTGTTACTTAGTGCACATGGCAGGCAGATCAGTGTGAACCATTAAAATAACATTTATGTCATTGTTTAATGTGACTGTTTAATACAGGCTTGTGTGTATAAATCACAGGAGTTGAGCTTAATGGAGCAATAAAGTAACCACATTGAGAAGGGGCAGAAGAGAGGGATGATGGACGTGACGTGGTTTCTTTATACAAAATAATATCTGAGAAGGGCAGCACTGAGCTGAACGTGGAAGGCTCAGCTGAAGTCACCTGTGCTGAGGCTGGGGGGACACAGCCAGGCTGCCTGCAGGCTGAGCTGCCTTCTGCATCCAGGTGTGTCCTTGCCAGCCTTCCCCTCGGATTCTCTGGCACCGCAAGCGCTGCTGTGAACAGAGCATCCAGGCACAGCCTTGCTGTGAGTAGCCCATCTGAGCCCCTGCAGTAGCCCAGCCCCAGCTGGGCAGGCTCTGCACAGGCTGGGCTCCAGAGCCGTGCTGTGTATGGCTGCCATGCACTGCTCAGCCCATAACACCTGAGCAGCAGCAGCAGCAGCAGCAGCAGCGTGAAGAAACTGCAGAACCAGTGTGGCCAGAGAGTTGCCCTTGTGATAACTCAGTGCTGCTGCAGGCAGGCGAGGGAGGGTGCCTGGTGTCCAACAGGAGCCTTTCAAAGCTGTCACCGCTCCTGTGGTTTCTCAGGTGCCTTTGTGAGCACACGATGTTACAGAGACTCTGGCTCCTGGGGGAAGATGAAGTGCTGGATCTTAATCATTTCTCTCCCCTCCATCCCTTTGATATTTCACAGGAATTCTTTCAGGAGAGAAAAGTAAAGTGATCTGGAGCACTGTTTCCACTTGTGCTCCAGACTTCCCGTGTGACTGTGGATAAAAAGTTGTACGTTTTTGGTAACTTAGTTTTCTCTCCATTAAATTAGAGTTTCAAACTCATTCCTGTAACTGTGCCAATTGAGTGTAGAGTCAAGAGCTGCAGACACAGAGCTACCAAAAGGTCCAGAAAACTGCAGAGGTTGGTTTTGAAAGGTGCCAGTGCCACCAGCCGTGTTTGTGAGTTTAGGTGCCTCACCTGCTTAAATGTTTTAGACAATTATATTAGGAACCAGGCTGCTGAGTGTCAAAGCACCACCAAGACTGCAGCTCTAGGGTCTTCCATGTCCAAAGAGGTTTGAAAATGAGACTTGCATTCCTTATTTGCTGAAGAGATTCTTAAAATACTGCTAAGTCATAATGTTTCTGTTGTTGTTTGTCTGTTTTGTCTAATTAGGCTCTAGCAGAACAATTGCAATCTCTTTTACTTTGTGTTTGTGCTGTGCTGGATACACATAGCCCTGATTTTAGTTCTCATGTAGATGCAAGTTCAATAAAAATAGCAATAGTTTTACTAATGAGGATAACTATGTGAAGCCAGCATTCATGCTAAATTAGTATCCATTAGTGGCTTAGGTCTATAATGAAGATTTCCTTGCTCTCTGTTGTGTGTCTCAATTCATTACGGAGAACTCCATAATATTTTATTAACAACATTTTTATTTTTCTTCCTGGAACTCTTGCCCAAAACTATTGGAAAAGCATGTGCTTTCCTGTAACATCAGAATGAGACAAATGGCACTGCTTGCTTTTATTATGGTGCAGAAGTGTTTTTCCTTTGGACCCAGACAGACTTGGCAAAGGAGAGTAGCTGGAGACTAATGGACACGAGCTTCAAAGCTTTCTGTCTGGCCCTTGGTGGACAAAAAAAAAAAAAAAAATCTGGTCTCTGTTCTAATCAGTCCTGATTATAAAGAAAAGTACTCCAGCTCCAAGCTCCTGGGGAACTTCTTACCTTTACTCAGAGAGGGAGTGGGCAGCAAGTGCTGTCCCCTCATGCATCTGCAGGATAAAAATGAATGGGGTAAAAAGGAAAAAATGAGGCAGAGTAATTTTGTGCTCTGGAAACTGGATAATTCATCTGTCTACAGGTATTTATTCTGGTGACCTTTAGGGACATTTTCTAGTCACAGCAGAAGAAAGGCTAAAATTGTTTCAAGGAGTTCCCATACTTAAGAGTGAAGTGAGTGGGAACTGTATTAATTTGAATGTGAGCAAAAGTAGTTAAATTCAGATCCCTTTTCTAATTTGTTGCATCAGAATCTTTCTCAGATCTGCTCCTCCATTATCCCATCAAATAGCCCCTATTTATTCATTTATTTATTTCTTCACATACATTGAGGAAGAAAAGGGAAGGAGTCGCTCCCCCCAGTGAGGGCCATCTGCTCTTTTCTTATTGGGAGGGAAAAAACCCTACAATTAGTGTCTTGTTCATCTTTTTGTTTCACCAAAAAAAGAGAGGGAAAGAAAGTAAAAGAACTATTATGCAAATATCTGCAATTTGGTTTCAAATATTCTTTGTACTATGATGAGCAATTTCCTTTAATACAAACTCAGTCTACTTGCCAGAACCAGTTTTTTTTTTTTTTTTTTTTGCCTTAATATAGGGAAGGGGGGAAAAAAAACCCCTGATTTATGAGTTGGGGGTATGATGTGTTCCTCTGGTGGCAAATTTGTCTCATCCTTTTTTTTCTTTCTTTCTTTGGCACTATTACAGCTGTTATTCTGTAAGTTGTCAGGAAGATGTCATATAGGGTTTTTTCGAGGGGAAAAAGAAAAACGAAGAGAGCCAAAATAGCTTTACAAAATAGCTTTACAAGCCACAATTTCTTCTCACTTTTCATTGTTCCATTGCCACGAAGAAGGCCTTGAAATGGAGGACTCAATGAATGAGAGGGAAGAGCTTTCTCCTTGCTCCATTTGAATGCTTGTGATGGCAGCATTACCTCTAAGAACAGTTCTGTAGTGTTTTTATAAGGAGCCCCTGCGCCACTGGTCAGGGCTATGAACTTCAGGGTCAAATAGCATGGCCAAGATTAAACCTGCTGGTCCTTGGTCCTGGACCAGCTTGGAGCTGAAACCCAGCGTGGTAGCTGAAAACTGTGGTCTGGAAAAGGGAAGTAAAGTCTTTTCTGTGTGAAAAGCTGAAGGGTGGAAAAAAACCAAAATGAACTCATCCAAGATGTGTTGGGAGAGGACCGGGAAGAATCAGAAGCTGAGCTAAGAAGCTCAGATTTAGAAAGCTGCTGCTTCCTGTAGTGATTGACTTGTGGATCAGGAGACAGAGGAGTGCTGCTGCCCCTGGGCTACAATTGCACTGTCACAGCCCCGGGTTTAGGCTCTGCTGTGCTGGTCACGTCCTAATGGCTTCACAAATCTGACTTTCAGTAGGACTTAGGAGCATCAGGCACATTGGAAAAGCCCACACTAAACCTCCTGGTTCTTAACTCTTTGCAGGCTGAGCTTTGGGAAAGCACGAATCAACATACAACTGTGACATGCGTCCGTCTATAAAACACTGAGCCTAAATTCTCCGACCTGTGCTCTGATTTTAGCACGGTTTCATCAAATACCTTGCCACAAAATCATCTTGCCATGCACGAGGGGCATAGTTTGCTCGCGTAACATGAAGATGATGCCCAGTGGATTGACCACAAGTTGGGAAAAATATACTGAAGCAAAATTACGGAAAGTAAAACAAGACCAAGGAGGCCTTTAAGTAAAGCAAAGTGTGTCACACCCACATCTTCGTTTCCGTGGCTGCAGTGCGACAGGGAATGTAGGGCAGAGGGGAATTTTAGATTTGTGCAGATGGTCTGACTGTTTTTTTGGGACTCAGGTCATCAAGTGTGCATTATATCAGACTGGGTGCTCCCTAGGTATGCGTAGCACTGGGTGGGCAGGAATTCATGGTGCTCAGGGGACACTGATCCCCTTTAGTCACTCCATGGGAAATCTTGTGCGTCGAGTCTTTGAGCACACCGGAGTAACTTTTGGGTCATTTTTATTGTTGCAGGAAGCTCTCATCATGGCCAGCATGGACCACCCACACCTGGTGAGACTCCTGGGCGTCTGCTTGAGCCCAACCATTCAGCTGGTCACTCAGCTGATGCCTCATGGCTGCCTCCTGGATTATGTCCACGAACATAAGGATAATATTGGCTCCCAGCTCCTGCTGAATTGGTGTGTCCAAATAGCTAAGGTATGTCGCTCACGTCGGTTTTTTTAGTAATTTTTTATCAGTTTCAGAACTAACTTCAAAATCCAATGTTTCTTTCTGTTTGTGTTGGGTTTTTTCCAGGCCTGACTTTGCTTTCAAGAAGGTTGGGTATTTCTTGAAATACACACTATTTTGGCTGCTTACAGTGTTGTAGATGACTTCCCAATAGGTGAACCAATGTGTTTGTCTTGACTATCTTTCCAACTCAGTGTTCCTGAGGGGTAGGGGCTGCTTTTTGGGGGCTGAGTGAGGGGAGAAGCTCCCATGGGACACATCTGGGACTGAACGCAGGGTGATTTTTCAGCCTCTTCTGTTGTTCCCTGTTCATACATACTGATGTAACCTGATGGTGGCTTTCAGCCCTTCTGGATCTGCATTTCCAATTAAACTCTGACATGCCATCAATTGTCTGCCCCCACGCTGCCAGAAGGTAAACATCTCCTTCATGTCACTCCTTGGGTGGTGATCCTGCTATGTTTGGGTCACAAACCATCCTTGCCCAATGGTTTGCAGGTGGTTTTAGGTGTGTTTAGGTGTTCAGTGTCACTAAGAACAAGTGCTCAGTACTAAGAAAATTGGTTGCAAAGAGTAACAAGATGTGGTAGTGTAGAAGGCCATAACTTCTATCCATTTTAAAGTCTCTTTTGAACAACCAGAATTGTTTACAATGATGTTACTATGAGTGACAATCTGGAGGCTGCTTTTTACTTTGAGTTATTTGGAAGCTGTTTAAAGTTTTAGGTTATTTTGATGAAAATGCTTGTTACAGACGTGTTCCACAAACTCCTACCTTACATTAAATCTGCAGCCTTAATTGAATTTTCTACGACATCTATGAAAAGATCTTGTTTCAAGTGGTAATTTTAATCTTTTAGCTCTGAAGAGAAACCTGGAGATTCAACAATTGTTCTGCTGGACCAAATATCAAGTAAACATTTGCCTCTTCTGAAAACTTAAATACAAGATGTGTTCTTACAAAAGTAAGAAAATGAAGAAATTCAGCTAGCCCTGAGTTTTTCTTCAAGGAGAGCAGGAGTTTGAGGTGCATCATGAATAGGGACTGTTTTCTTTCCAGAATCAGATCTGGTGTCAAACCTCGCAGATAGAGCAACTGTAGTTGCTGGGTAGAGGTGCTTGGTCCATGAAGCGGTGGGGGGAATCCAAACCCCAAATCTGACATTGTAGCGTTTTGTGGATGTGTGAATATCTCGTGCCGTGGTGCTAAAGCAGCCAGAGCTGCCTGGGAGTGCTGGAACACACTGGCAGGGATTGCCTGTAGGGAGATTTGCAAAGGTTTTTTTTGGGGCTGTTACCAGACCAGGGAAGGTGGGAGAGAAAATCCATATTCCTGTTTGAGTGCTTTCTCTCAACACAGCCTCCTTCCCATCTGTTCTCCACTCCCTTGATTGATAGTGGCTGTTATTATTTATTGCAAAACATTTACACAGTGGCACCCGTGCAGGGGTAATCCTCCATTATTTTCACTTTGTGTGTGTGTGGCCCTTGACTCCTTGGCTGGCTGGCTTTGCTGTGGACCTTGTCGTGGAGCATTCAGCCTGATCCATGGCTGACAGAGCTGGCAGATCCATGGAAGGGCCTGTGGATGGTGGGTCATGGCTTTCCCACGGTGATTCCTACTGAAGTGAAGCAGCTTCTAAACTGATTCCCACTGCAAATGGTTTCAGCTTAATGCAGGGTTTGGATTCAGGCACACTCCCTGGAAAATTGTTGCTTCCTGCTTTTCTTGATCACCCCTGTGATGTGGGAGGAGAAGATGAGGTATCACAGACACTTGAGATCTGAGGTGGCAACCAAGCAGTGCAAAGAGCTGAGATCATACGTGTAATATCAACTGATGAAGCGCCAGGAGGAGAAAGGGAGTTCCTTCCTAAAAAAATATGGCCTATTATTGAGAGAGTTTAGTGAAGCTTAGCTAGTTTATTGAAATTTAATTAAATTTATCTCCTTACGCATCACAATAATCACGTCAGTTGGGGTGAGAGGGTGTACACAAAAAATTGTTCCAGAGATGGTAAAAGGAAAAATCTTCGAGATCACCAGACAAGGAATTCCTTTATCCCACAAAGTGGAATAAAAGTAATACTTGTTTTGCATTAATCTGTCACATTTAAGAATGACTAGGAATCAGTCTGCTGCCTGCAGACAGGAAAGGTTCAGTTTGCCTTGAAATAGACTGGTCTGCAGGGGAATGAGTGCAGAAGGCAGCATCAGGCACAAATTCCCATTCACTGCAGGACAGCTCTCTGTGTCTATCCCACATTCCTGTATCCATTGTGCTCCTGTTTCAGGCACTCCCATATGGCTTGAGAGTGTCTCTCCACGTGTTGCTTTGCATGGGGAATGATTCACTGTGTCTTTCTGAGAGGTACCAAAAGCCTGATTGGCAGAGTAGTAAGAGGCAAAAATCATCAGTGACTTCCCAGTTCTGTTCTCTGCTCCCTGAAGCAGCCCTGATGCACCGTTCCCTGTTTTTATGCTGAGGATTTTCCCTAACCAGAAGAGGACTGAAGGCACTGGAAATGCCTCAGATCTGAAGATCAGGCTGATTTTTACAAATTGTTTAAAATCAAGTTGCTGCAGCAACACAGTCCCTCCCTAACTGCGCTTTTCTCCATCTGCCAGTGTGCAGGCACTTATTTATCGAAGTCATTGCTTCAGAGTTCACTTGTTCTGCCAGGCTGTTCATTTCCATATGTCTCTACTTCTGTACAACTAGATGCAAAACTAGTTAGGCACCATGCCTGGTTGCCAACCCACATATGGCTCTGGAGATAGCTGCTGAAGGTTGATGGCAGGGCAGTTATAAAGTATCATCTACTGCCAATTGGAAAAAGCTTGGGTGCTTTTTCTCTTTGCTCATACAGATTGTGTTGAATTTATTCTGATGTTACATCATTGTAGGGTAATTGTGTTCTCCTTCCAGAAGCTTTAGCTTCTTATTTTATGGATGAAAGCTGTAAAAATAGAGTAGCCCCCAAGCGTTCTGCATAAAACATGGTTGTTAGACAGCAGCTGTGTCTGAGGGGGCTCCTCCCTTCTGCTTTGCAGATACACAAGGCATCTCCTGGTGTCTCACTTTGATGGGTGCTGTCTTGCCTGGAAATGAATGTTTAACCTTTTAGCTCTGAGATCAGCACAGCAATTCTGTCTGCAGCGTGCTGTCCAGTAAAGCCGTGAACTGTGCTCACATATCGAGATACTCTGTAGTGGGAGCAAGAGTGCCCAGCTTGGTGACCTCAGGGCATGGAAGGATGGGATAATACTTCATGAACACCCACAGTGTTGAACTACCTGAGAAATGGATTGAGATTCAAACTCTGCAAGGATGGCACAAGCCTGGAAGTGAATTCTCAATGGGTGAGTCGCATCCTCCTCAGCCCGGGTGTGACGTAAGTCAGGAAGTTTCCACAAACAAACAGAAATAAAGTGCTTTGTGCATTGATATTTCAGTGTATTTGATGGAGATTCTCTCAGCAAGGGCTGCCCCAACACACCCACACACACAACTTGGAGGGGTGAGGGTGAGGACGTTCTTACAGAAATGCCTTCAAGAAGGGAAGACACATCTGGAGGGTTTTAGTCAGGAAAAGCTGGTTACACTCTGCTGCTGGATGAGGTTATCTAAGTCACCTGTATTTGAGGCTGTATCCTCCCTCTGGTACTCCAGTGGAAAATAAGCCAGAGTTCTGTTGGAATTATGATTGTGGGCCTTTATGCTGTGCTAAACTCTCCCTGTCTCTCTCAGGGGCTTATAGAAATGCAGTTTCGCTTCTGTAATGTTGCATACAGCACGTGCTAACTTCAACATAGACCTGGGCAGTCCCATCTCCTTTTCTACTGTTTTTTTTTTTGGTTTTGTTTTTTTTCTATTGCAGTTACAGTTTCATTCTGCTGCTGTAGATTTGCATTACACCTGCACCCATAATGCTGGGCAGCGTTTGAGTGCAGAGGAACTTTTTCTGCCCCGAAGAAGTCAAGGCAGAGGAAGATTCAGGCAGCAATCTTCCTAACACGAAGTAGCTTGCCTATGATCACCTAGGCTGTGGAGGAGAGCTCAGCTTTCCTGGGTCTTAGCAGGGCCCCCATTCTGTATCCCCTGTATCCCACAGGGGCTGCCAGACCTGTTTTTTGTGTTCTGAACTATAATAATTCTTTGACAACCCCTCAGAATACTAACGAGGCAAAGCAGAAGTAGGTTGTTACAATGGAATGTCGTGGAAGGAAAACCAAGTACTTCAGGGGATTACTTTTTATACCTTTTCAATATAAAAGAATTCTCAAATTACCTTAACTAAAGCCCTGCACAGCATCGGTTATCCAGGTATGCAGGAAAACAATGTTTGAAAACACTCTAGGAAGGAAAAAGAGAGGGGAACTTGGGGATCAAATTTTAATGAAGCAGATGCACATCTTCAAGTCTGCTGAGTGTTATTCCAGCACACTTGGAGTCATTGCTGTCTCTAAGGATTCCCTTCCAGAGGTACAGAGCTGCAGCTGGAAGCCTCCAGGAGCCACCAAGCCAAAGGCAAAGCAAAGCCTCCTTGCTGCTTCTTTCTGCCACCCTTAAACTGGTCTGCTTAGCTGGTGTCCCCTGCCTGCTCCTGAAGCCCCTCTCCACGTCAGGCTTTTTGGGAAGGCGTATTTCTTACTGCACTTCCCAGCTGGGTGTAAACTCACAGGCTGTGTGAAGTTCAAAGGATTGATGTTGATTTATGCAGCTGAGCAGCTGATCCAGAAGCTGGTTCAGTGCTCACCTCACATCCTAAATCCAGTGGGTTTGGGCCTGCACTCATGTCCGGAGAGAGGGAGGGCCGGGGGCAGGTGAGGTGAGGAGCCCTTCTCTTCCATCAAGGCTTGATGGATTAGGAGTGACTTGCTGGAGACAGCTTTTGTTATTCTGCTGCAGATGGTGTGAGAGAGAAGCTGTGTGAACTGAGAGGAGCTGGGGATAACTGGACAGGTTGGGAAGAGGTGGAGGACAGTGGCTGTGGTTCAAGGTCTTTGTTTTTCATTAAAGAAGCCCACCCTGCAGCTCAGCAGCTACTCCATCCTGCAGTGAGCAAAGGAGCTTAATGACGGTCATCTATCAGCTGTCCACATTCTAAACTCCAAGATGTGTCTGATCCCAGAGCTCCTTGCCATGACAAGGCTAATTGTACAATCATGATGCCATTGCAGCCCCTCCTGCCGTGCTGACACTGGCCAGGAGCAGGGCCAAGGGCTGCGATAATTATCGCTGCAAGCAGGTCCATTAGCATAAATGGAGTTTGCTAATGGGGCTGCTCCGTGAGGAAGTGCAGTGTGCAGAAGAGTAGCATCTAAACCAAGGGCTATGAAATTAAAACCATATTGAAACAAGGCTTTAATTTTGTGGAGGAACAAAATCAAAATACATGGGGGAAAGTGTCATTTTCCTCTCTTGAATCCAATCTACAATTTCCTTTTTCTGTTGCTATTCGTCATGACTATTTTTCTCACTCAGCTGGAAAGCTTGGATATTCACAGATGGAAAGGAAAGCTCCTTTTCTGGTGTCATTGGAGAGCTCTTGCTCTCAGAAAACATTATGCCATCAAGTCTCAGAGGGGCATTACCCAAACTTGCCCCCACCCAGGGATTTTTTGGTACCCTGCTGGATGGCTCCCAAAAGTTCATACAAAGTTGAGAAGCCCTTGCAGCGAAATTCAAGTGGATCTTGCCGAGTTCTTCATCCCAGCTTTTAATTTCCAAGTGGTGGAAGGGTTCAGATTTCATTCTTGCTGTGATGGGGTTGTGTGAGATATTGAGGAAGTTTCTTTTGATCCTCTCAGATATTAAGATTTTTTTTTTTCCCCATGCAAGGCAGGGCAGTAAGTCAATGCAAGGGCTTTGGTCTTCACGTCCGATCTGCCATGCTCAGATTGATGTGGGCACCTTGAGTGCAGCCATTGCGAGCAGGCTGAGACAGAGCATCAGGGCCTGGTGACCTTCCCTTGACTGTGGCTGGAAATAATTCTCCAAATAAATCAGGGAATTGATCCTTTTAAAAACAATTGCAGCATCTGTGCACTTGTGTGTTTCCTTGGCGGGCACAGTATTCCGTGTTTTCCTGCATAACTCTGTGCCTGTTTATAGAGAATTCCACACAGTTTTCTTCCCCTTTGTTCACCAGTCATTTCTTCTGGAGTATTGAACTGGTTTAGGAACTTTTCCACCGAGCACAGTAGTCCAGACAGGTTTCCTGTGGAAAGCATTAAACGAAGGCAAGCACGAGAAAATTCATCAATGTAAATGCTGAACAAACTCTTCTCATTTCCCTTTCTCCTTTCATCCCAGACAGACTATCCACTCACTAAATTCCCAGTCATTCTTTCGCTGTAATTTTCTTTTGCTTTCTTCACTTCTGCCTTCCCCCTACTTTTGCAGTGCTTTGTGTCAGCTCCTGTTTCCTGTTGCTTTTTCTCCTTCACTTTCATTCCCTGGCTGTGTGGCTCCCTTTCGGTGCCTGCTCCATGCTCTGAGTGTCGTGCCTGCCGCCCATCAGCGTTCTTATGTTCTCCTCTCTCACTCCAGGGTTTGGAAGGGACTCAGTTCCTTCATTTCTCTCATAATCATAAATAATAAATCACTGGGGTTTGAGGGTTTAAATACCAGCTCACTGATGGCTGCATGAACCCCATTGCTTTTCCAGTTTGTGGGGGAGGGATCTTGGAGGCTGGAAGATTGCATCAGAACCACAGGAACAAAAATCTGACTCCTGGATCATCTAGGCTTCCTCTTCCCTCCTCCGTGAAAATCCAGTGTTCCCAAAAACAATTCCATGGTTCGTGATTGTCAGGGAAAAAACAAAGCAGAATTCCCAGTCATTTACAAATCACATCAGCCCTTGCAGAGGCACAGAAATGAGCGATTTATTGCACAGAGATAGACAATTTATTGTTTTGTTAAATGAAAGGTGCTCTTAGCCCTGACATTTATGGGGTTTCTGATATTAGAGACCTGACAGCCCCGGGCTGCAGAAGCTCTGGAGGCTTTGCCTCGATGCCCCAGCATTCTCATCAAGCACACTGAGCTGCATTTGGGGACACGGGACGCACTCAACATTAGATTTTCCCTAGCAGTCCCCAACAGACTGGCTTGGGAAAGCATTATTGAAAACCACTCCTAAATCAAATTTGAGATATTATAGGAGCCCCTACTAGGGTCTGTCAGGATTTCCATTATAAGCACATATTTTTCAGGTTTATAACTCAACCATAAAATTCTGCAGGACTGTGACTTGGCATAAAATGTCTCAGCCCAAAGCATTTTTTTTTATTATTATTCCAGAAATGTGTATATTTGGCTATTTTTTAAGTTGCAGAAGTTCAGAAACGAAAGCTGGATTATTCTCTTTATATACCCATAAATTGAAATGCATTTTCCCCTAGTGAGTACCTTTCTCTGAGTATTGTATTTTATAACAAAACTGATGCTGCTTGGATAAATACAAAAAAAAGCAAGGGCCAAGGCACAAGGAACACATAACATATATATATATATATATATATATATCTTATGTGTTATATAATTATTATCATTATCATTAATTATTAAATATAATATGTGCAATTATATGCAATATGTATTATTGTATAATAATAATAATATATATTAATTTATATACATAGTCCATGGGCCAGAATAAAATCCTGACTGCTTCTGTTTTTATTTAATGCCTGTGTTAGCAGAGGAAATCGTATTCCACACTCCTGCAACACATTAATATCTTCTGATGAGAGAGGAAATAAAGCTGGGTTATGTGTCCCATGGAAAATACCAAGCATTAAAAGAATGCATTGCCCTGAACTGAAACAGTTCTGAGCAGCTCTGAATTTTCCAAATGAAAGGGGTTTTTTTGAAGACTGTTCAAAACTATTTGAATTTGTATTACCTTTTTTTAAATTAATGCTTAAAATTGTTCTGAGAGAAAACAATCCAGCTGTCTTTCAGAAGAATTTTTGAGCTGTATTTTCCAAAATGGTATTCTGTCAGGTCGTTTCACATGAATAAACCAGGTCAGTTTTAGAGAAGGCAACTTTATTTTCCAAAATTTAGGGTTAATTTCCTAACCTTTGAACATTTTTTTCTTTCCACAAGGCGTAAATACTATTTATATACACAAGACAAATAGAGGATTTGGTGTTTCTGAACGGGAAGGTGACTCTTTCTGCAATGACTCTGTTTTGGTTTTTGGTTGTTTTTTCTTCTTCCATATTTTTGGACTTAAATACAAACTTTGTATTCTCACACAGAGGTAAATATAAGTCTAAAGTACACCAGCCAGGTCACTTTAGATGTAGACAAGGTGTGTTGTCATCACTACGTAAAGCTCTGACTTTACCTCCTCTGGATAACAGTGAAAAGCACCCACTTATACCCAAAAAATGAAGTCAAATAGTAAAAAGCGCAGTGGTTTGGGGGGGGCATGTGAGATTCATCACAAGAAAGTTTAAATGTTCGGGTGTTTTCAGTCGAGCTAAATGCAGTTTTGTATGCTGAGCCTTAGCCATAAATTTAGCAGGGTTAAATACCCAAGAGGAAAACAAGTGTGCAAGGTAAAAAACAGCAGCGGCGTGAGAATGAATGAGTCTTAACTGGCTGTGAATAAATTCAGAGTGGAGATTAGGAGAAGGTTATTGGCCGGTGTGAGTGGTAAGGTTCTCAAACCCAGCAGGAATAATGCAAAATCATCAATGACTTTTAAGATGGAGCTAGGTAGGTTTATGAGGTGAGCGTGGACTGAATGGCGTGGTTGCTTTTGGGGGGCACAGTTTGATGGCACCGTTGCTTTTAGTTCCCTGTTTTGAGGTTGAGCAGTGACAGGACAAGAACAAACAATGAAAGGATGAGTACCCACATTTTGCTCAGAGACAGCCCGAGTCTGAAATTTGGAGCTTCAGGAGATAGAGATCGAGCTGTGGTTTGCGCTTTGGATTGTTTCTTGTTTTTCTATTTCTTACTCGCTCACCTGACTCCTTCTTAATTCAAATTAAATCAGATTCTCATTCCATTAGCTGAACTGAATAATGCATCACTCAGTTTTCATTGAAATCAGCCAGGCTATTCATGCAATGCTGCTGCTCTTCTTGTGAGTAAACACATCAGAATCAATCTTGTGTGTTCAGCAGGCTTCACCCTAAGAAAGAAAATGAAGCTTTCACTTCATCTCTCTTTTTTCCCTTTGCCTTTGCCTAGGGCTTGCTATCAGTAATTCGTAAGTATGTGTACAGTAGGTGGAAAAAACACATAATGGAATTATTTAATGAAGACTTTATTAAATTTAAACATAGGGGTTCTAGTTTGTGTTGGAGACTAATGACTCAAAACACTTACTCTGCAAAAGTGGCAGTTCAGAGAAAAGATGAAATAACAGCGTCTGATTTTGGCTACATTTAAAAACACTTCATTATAGTTCAGAGCTCGCCCACCTGGACAATATTTTAGTGAAGAGGGAATTTATGCTATGTTTTCCCAGTCTTTTCCCATCTATCTTGCCTTCCAACTCCCATTGTTTCTGGTGAGATATTCAGACCTACACATCTTTTTGGATTACCAGTATTCACAGGCTAATGTCTCATTTTGTCTGTCACCATTGTTGCATCCCTCCCATTAGTTATGAATTCTTTTCTACTCTGCTTCGTACAAGTACAGCTTGTTACCTCCTTCTCTGTAATCTTTCCAATTTTGCTCTTACTTGACTTTCTTTCCCATGCACTGTCTTTCTGAGACTAAAATCTTAATAATGGTGTTACGCTCTGTACAGTTCTGTGTATCTTGAAATACAAGACTGAGACTAATAATAAATCTTTTTACATCTCATTTTAAAACCATGAACGTCAGAAAGAAAGGAAGTTTAATCAGAGAAATGGTAGGAAAATTTTGTTTTGACAGCTCTATATTGGGACTTAGTTGTGGGCTTTTTTTGCTTTGCCTCCCGACTGGGGTAAGCATGGATTTAATTGGTGGCATTTTATTTTGTTCACAGAAGATCGCAAAAGTGTTTGGGTTTGGTCTAGAACTCTGCTTTCTCAAGGACCACGGCAGAGCTAAGTGGCGGTCAGCCAGGAATTGCGTGAAGCACATTTATTTTAGGGTTAATTCACAGAAAATTACAATAAATAAATGATCTGTAAAGCGGGCAGGCTTTTGGCCCTTTCTCTGAGCAATCCTACACAATGCTCCTTTTCTGTGTTCTCTGTCTCCTCCACACGAGTTAGGAAGGCTTCCTCTGTGGGCAGAATCATGTCTAAGATTTGGGGCGTTTTTTTAGTAAATTGTGGTTTAGCCCGATTCACCTGGTGATTTGTGCTTTTGTAAAAATCTGAAGGGTTGTTGGCAAATTGTTTGACCTGCCTTGGAGCAGGTTTCAGCTTGACTGCCAGTCTTTACCTTGGCTGCTGCATGAATGGGATTAAAAAATACTGACAAAACACTTGTGAGGAAGCTCCTTTTGCCTGACAGAGCTGGCCACCGATCAGAATTTTAACATTTGAATAGTAAACAAGATTTTACTTTCCAAAAGAAGCTGCAAAAATGCACTTGGCGTATTTCATCTTGAAATACACTCAAGCAAGTTAATTTTAAATACATTCTTAGTTTTTACTTTATTTCCTGGGAGGTACACTATGGAATGTCAGATGGATCATATGATAACATGCCTTCTTCTGGCAGAATACGTGGTAAAATGAAATTTAAAATCTTTTGAAGATACTCCTTATTAGTGCCTATTTCATCACAACACAGACAAGGAGATGCTTTTAACAAAGAAGTAAGAGGTGTCAGTTTCCTTTAAGTAGTGGCTGCTTTTAATGCTTGTTAGTATTGTAAAATTTTGCACAAAAGAAACTGATACCACTGCTATGTATTTTATTATGTTACAGTGTCACATTATGATTACAGAATGATTACAGGATGTTACATGTCATAACAATGTAAAATAATGCACAGTTCCTTGAGCAAAAGGAGAGAAATTTAAAAAAATAAGTTAGAAGCCCTTTTTTTACTGCGTGGTTTTGTATTGGCAAAAAAGCTCTCGGTGGTTTGCCCAGCAAACAAAAGATAGGAGCTATACATGCCATTCTTGAATTTCTTTTCTTAGTGAGGTCCAGTGGTGTGCTGCTTCCTGTGATGAATATATCCAGTCTGGGAACCCACAAAACGTGAAGCAGAAAGCACAACTTTTAATCTTGAGTTTTTGCCCCACAAATTAAGGTGAAGGAAAGATCACTTACATTTCAAAGCAGTAGACGGCAAAATGCCATTGATTCCTGAGTTCAAAGCTGCCTGAGCCTCTCATGCCTTTGTCAGTGGCACCCATACCCAGTGTTGGTTCAGAAGGCAGTGCTTCAAATGGGACTCTCTGTGTTTATGGTAAAAAACAAGATACAGGGTTAGAAAGGGCTGGATTTTATTCCTGGCTGTTTCATAGATTTTTTTTTTTGTTAGATGAGGTTTTGACACATCACTTGAACTCTTTTCAGCAAATGGGCTTGCAGCCCTTAATGAAATAACGCATTTGGAGGCTCTAATGAAAGGCACTATGCACATGCCAAGTGTTACTGCTCAGCTGCTTCTAATTGAATTTCATAAGACTGTGTATTCCAGAGCTGTAACAGGTTTGTTTATTTATGTCAGCCTGAAGTGCAGGAGTCAAATTCCAATTTCAAAACACAGCATTCGCCTGGGTGGTTTACCTGAGAGTGTGCAAATTGGCATGTCCTGATAAATTCAGCTGTGTGTTACATCTTTCTTGGCTTGCACCAACCGGGTGCTTATGTGAGGTCCCTTTTAGGTGAACTTTGTAGCTGGAGGTGGTTTATGTTAACCAGTTCTGCTCTGCATTCTCAGGGGCTGTAGCAGGCACACACAGGGTTTTATCAGATCGGAGCTGGCAGGTGCTAGGTCTGAGATGTGACAATGCCTGTCTAAACAAATGTGGAAATATGCATAAAAGTCAGGATGAAATCTTTGTGTTGGATACGCCACGTAGCTGGTTTTCTCAAATTACATGGGCATAATTTTATTTCCACCTCAACCATTCTTAAAAATTTCATCTCTCTGTTCACACCGGGAGGAACACAACTTGGCAAAGTAGAAAGTGTTTGAGCCAGTTAAAATAGTCACAAGTACCATGAGTAAGAATGATTAGGAACACAGATATCTGTCTGTGGACTTGCACCGTGTAATTTAAATCTTTGGCTTTCCAGATTCAGTTGACATGAGACATCACATACTTTATGGCCCGTTGTTGGTTTATGAAGGCAAAACTTATCAGAAATGGATAGCAGAGACTTATAAGCAGTCTTCTTTATATAATTGAAAACGTAATCTTTCACTGCCCTGAAGAGAGACAGCTAATGGGTATTTTGAGCCCAGAAGCAAAGTGGAGGGTAGGTATTTTAACTTCAGCAGATCTGTAGCACACTGCTTTTTCTAACATTTCTAATAGTCAGTACGGGTTCAATAACACAAAAACCAACTCTGTGGGTGTTTTCTGTGCAGCTTCTAAAGCAGGATCCCTGGCTTATGGCCAAGTACTTCCAGTGATTCTTTAGGAAGAAAGTGAAACAAAACAAGCGAAAACCCAAAGGAAAGCCAGCCCTTCGTGTGGAACATCAGCAATCTCCAGGAGAGTCACACTCTGTGCTAAGCCATATAATGAGTCAGGTAATTCTGCCTCAGGGGTGCTGATGTGCTTGGGTACCATATGGAGCTGCATGGCACTTCTCTTCGTTCTAATTAGCAGTCAGAGGAAAACTTCCTCTCAATGTTTACATACCCAAAGCTCTCCCCATTCCTGCAAGCAGACTTTCCTGGCCAGCTACAATCTTTTGAAGGTGTCTGGGCTTAAGCATGGTGATCTAATAGAAAGACTGGAACATAAGAGCCCAGGTAAATGTTATGCAATTGAATTTGTCTCCATATTCTGACGTCTGCCTGCAGAGTGCATTCCTTTTTTCATCCATCACCTCGTTGATGCTCATTTACCTTGGCATTTGGAAAGGCTTCTTCTCAGATAACATCACAATTAAAGAATGAGTTCTGATATTGAACTAGCCTTATTGGAAACTGGTAAAAGGCATGTAAAACTATTTCATTTGTTAGGACAGCATGCCGTTTACAAGGAAAACTATAGACGGCTTTCCGAAGCTGCCAGGTCTCATTAGGTTCAGTGCGGTTCAGACCTCAGTCTCTTGGCTTGTTTTTTCATAGAAGCTTGAGCTGAAATTACAGTCCATAATACTAAACCCCCCCACAGGGACTAATCAATGTTTCCTGCAGTAACAGGCTGCATTAATATTGCCCAAATG
The DNA here is from genome assembly GCA_013397935.1 of Dasyornis broadbenti. NCBI lineage: Eukaryota > Metazoa > Chordata > Aves > Passeriformes > Dasyornithidae > Dasyornis > Dasyornis broadbenti. Next base: position 1,534,721 of record VZRN01000098.1, read on the forward strand.
TGTCATTATCGGCCGCTGGCGTGTGTAGGTGATGCTGGTGAGTGAGTGACACTTCTGTAACGTAGCTGTTGGAATGTCAACAAAATTTTAGTGCCTAAATAGCTCAGGCTTTTTGTAAAAACCTCAGCCTGGAGTAAGAAAAAAATGTGGTGTTCTCAACTTAAATGTTGCCTTGTTGTCTTGTTGCAACCAGGTGTTTCAGTGCTCAGTTTTATTCCAGCAGACTTTGGTAGGAATAACATGACTGTAAGTGGGAGTGTTGTTTAATTCACGGTTTGAGCTCAGTGTACGCTAAAGTAACAACTGGTCACCTTGCAGATCCACTGAGAGGCCTTCTTACGGCTGGAGAGAGATGTGTGATCCCTTTGTACCTCCTGGGGTGGTTTGATTCACAGATCTTTTACTCATTGCCCGTGGAGAAATGAATTGTTCAGAAAACACAATGTTCGCCAATTGCTAGATGGTTTTAAAAACAGACTAAACATTTAAATAATAGACTCAGCACTGGTGACAGTCTTGCTTTGAGAACGAGGTTGGAGTAGTGACCTTGAGAGGTCCTTTTAACACTTCAGTGTCTGTTCACAGCTCTTCACAGAGGACACGTGGGCTGGTATAAGTTTCTCTGTTGTCTAATTTGTGTATTCTAACCCCAAGTGCGGTCCAGTAACAACAAAAGTAGGATTTTTTACAGGATTTTTTTAAGTGTTAGGTGCCTGTTGACTGCGACTTGTGGCAGGCATTATCCCCTACTTCTGTTTTAAATACAGCCTTCTAATCAGTCCTTTGAGGTGAAGTAAAGAAAGGTAAGAAAATAGAGTTCCAGCCTGAGCAATTCTGACTGTTTAGTAAAGAGCAAGTCAATAATTCTGTGAGGAGCACCATTGGAAATACTCATTATCAGAGCTACAAAATAAAGTGTAAAAAGTATTCCTGTGCTTTCGTGCCTTATGCTGGCCCTGCATACTGAACTGCTAATATTTCTTTACCTTTGTCTGACAGCAGCCATGTGCAGAGCACAAGTCTCAAAGTGAAAATTAGGAAAAGAGCAAGTGAGGTGAGGAACACGGGAAAAATGTAAGGGCTGAATATACACAGTTTCAAAGGAAATGTGATTTGCTTGGCAGCAGTTTGAATTCCAAGGACCAGCTCATAATACCTCTACTCATACATGTGCAGAGTGCCCTGACCTGGCTGGTTTGGCCCTAAAGGCAAATAGGGGTGCAATTTCTAGAATTCTTCAGCAATTCTGCCGTTGTTCAACTTTTGCAGAGCACTGTGTCAGCTCCCAGGCAAGATGCCCTCCTGTTTCTCTTCTGCTTCAGGTGCCTCCTCCATTCACTGTACAACCTCTCAAGCAGTGACAGAACAGGGAAAGCAACCCCCCCCCCCTTCCCTGTGCTTTTGGGGTTGCGTTTGCAGATCCCTCCTACTGTACAAAGGCAGGATAGCATTGGGAGGGGAGGATAAAGGGTCCTCAAGCGATGCAAAGAGCCGGTTAAGTACAGGTCATAAGCGCTTCCAGGGGTACTTGAACAGATAATGGCCATAAACAGATTTTTTCTGAATTCTCCTAACTAATAGCTAATGGGGTCTCTGAGATAGGAAAGCCAGTCCATTGCAGTGTCCTGAGCATCAGTAAATTCTCTGCTGTCTCAATTGTCTTTTGCCCATTCTTGATAAAAAACACATGTGCACATTTATTTCAGCTTTAGAAAGAAAAATGCACAATTCCTTTTTCCATGCATTTGCCTGCCTTCTCCCAGAGTTATTTTAAAACCACAAATCTCAAGTACCAGGGGAGTCAGAGGAGCAATTACCAGCTTCCAGAGGTTCATGTGCTGCTGGCCAGCGACCCCAGCTGGAAGGTGGCACTTCGGGAGGAACCGAAGCAGTGGGATGTTTGGACACTGAGACAATTTTAATCATAGCCAAGATTAGAGGGAGCCTTCTGGGGAGAACTTGCAAAGTATTCCACATACAACCTATTGGATTAATTAGGGCCTTTTCCCCCCAGCTTTGTGAACTAAGGAAAATAAGCAAATTCTGTCCAGCTGTCATGTTCTGATCAATACTGAGATGCTGCACCTCCAGGTGCAGAGAAAGCCTGGAGCTCCTCTTGGCTCCAGACAGCTGCCTTGGGTGTATGGATTTGGAATGAATGTATCCGGGGCTGTGCTGTGGGAAGGGCTTGGCTGCTGGATAATTTGCTGGAATATTCATCCAGTGCTGGGCAGTGCATAAATGTCAGCTGGGAGATGTTTTTCACCCTATGGCACTGAAGGCGATTACACTGCAAATATTTCAAAAGCAGCGGTTGCTTTTGGCTTTCCTTGACTCTTTAAGCGGCGAGGGGTCTCTAGTAAGGTAGCAAACCTTAGATCATCTTCTTCCATCTGCTTTGTCAGACAGCTCAGCAAAGGCTGCTGCACACAGGTCCACAAAAGAGCCATTTCCCAGTTAATCTCGTTCACCCCACCCTTGTAAACATATCTGAACAGAGGGAGGAATCTGTCCTGTCATTTGCATTTATTTTGTGAGTTTTAATTTACTTTCTGCTGGCATTCAGGTCACCAAAACAGTGCTATGTTTCTTGTTCTATTTTCCATCATATAAAAATAAATGTCAGGATAATCATTTGAATAATCGTTCTTTCTTTTTTTTTTCCCTGAAATGCTAGGTACTTTCCTTTTTCTAGTCTCCTGTGAGTCTTCTTTCTGTTTAATGTAACCTTTCATACATTAAAAAGGCAATGATGTTAATAGAATTGCATAATTGTCAAGAGATAATGTTCTCCCAGTGAAATATTGCTATTGAGGCTTAGCTAAAGCATTTAGAGCAAACAAGCATGCAGAAACAAAACAAAGATGTTTATTTTCAAAGTGACACATCTTTGCCATCACTGGTGTCTAAATCCTCAGATTCCTCGTTCAGCCTCTGCGGGACTGGGACTCCAACGTTCCCAGGGCAGCACTTGCTGCTGGTAGGTCATGACCAGAGAGAAGCAGAAATTTCAGAATTCAGACCCAGATCCAGCCTCTCCCAGAGATCCAAGCCTGTTAGGGGGCTTGTTTGTAGTGGCCACCTTGTATCTTAATTCCATACCAGTTCCTCCTGTCCTGGTGCAATTACACAGCGGGGAAAAAATGGGTAAAATCAGAGCAAGTGGGCTCGCGCCTCATCACTACAAAAAATCCCCTTCCTACAAGGTTAGATTTCAAAAGTGTTGGGGGCAGAGCCCAGTCTCTGCCAGCTTAAATTCTGAATGTTAAGTACAGAGTGGTAGGGGATGACGGGGGTGAATTTTACAGAATATATGAAAGTATTTTGCTAATGGATATTGGTAGCAGCAGTGGAAAGGTCTGTTTGGAAATGAGCAGAGGACTGACAGCATGGAGCAGTGGGGTCTGTAAAGAGAGGACGCAGAAGAAGGAAAGGCTGTTCATTTGTGGAAAGCCAAGGACCCAGCTTGTTCTTTTCAGCAATAAGAAAAATAAGCCAAGTATTGTCTCTGACAATGCTTCTGAAAGCGCTCCCAGATTTCGCCTTTCCGGATCAAAGCATGCTGAGTATCTAGTTGAAAGGCAATTCAAGTTACTGCCACTATCAAAGCAACAATTTAAAGTATAAAAGTTTATCTTTTATGTAAAGATATCTTTAATATTTTAGAAATATTAGTCTCAGAATCTGCAAGAATCTGAGAACTGCTTCATTTTCCTGTTGGCAGTTTCATGAGTGGAACCATGAAATGAGCCTTGAAGTGGTTAATGGGCTTCTTTTCTTGTACCTTCTGTGGCTGCGTTTGAGACACAGCCCGTGCCCGAATGCCATTAAGAAATTTGAGCTGGGAATCCATCTCAAATGCAAGTTTCCAGGTGGATGTGTGTGCAATAGAACAGATGATGCCAAGTGCAAGGGTTGTCCCTCCACCTTGTATTAGGAGGATTTTGAATTTCAGACGAAGCCTAACAATAATAATACGAGGTTGCACGAAGGTTAATGTTGTTTAGGCAGATGGTGAATTGCAGATTCAACCCGTTGCCACAATAATGAATGTGTTTGAAAAGACGTCCGCGTGGCAAACGGGAGAAAAATGGAACAGAATGTGCACATGCTTGCACACACAGATTTAGCACCGCTGCCTGCCGCTCGTCTAAGCACACCCATGCATGTGTGTACTTTTTTAGGGATTCTCTATTGACCCTTGGCCACAAATCAATATGAAAAGCAGGACTACAGATTCAAGAGAATGCACTGTTAATACTGATGCCATGATTTTGCCTGGCAGCGATGACAGAAGCATTTGATCTGAGTCAGGTGAAAATTTTATGTCCCTATTAAATGTAATTTTCCCCCCTTCTCCACCACGTCCATTTTTCACCCTTCTCTCTTTTTCCATTTTACAGCTTCATAGCAAAGTAGGCCACAAAAGAGGTGTTTTACTGGGACCTGGAGTGCTCAGCCATGTGTTTCTTTGAAACTCTGTGGTTCTCTCTCTTCGGGAGCCCTGTTAGAACATGGAGTGGCTTTTCACTGAAGTTGTATCTCCCCATTCAGTCAAGTATTCAGTTAAAATAGTACAGACCCAAAGCTTTATGTTTTATTGTAAATCCCTTTGGAAACAGGTGAGCAAATTCCCTCTAGCTGCAAATCCACTGGAGTCAAAGCATCCGTGGGGATTTGTTCAAGCTAAATAAAAATAATGTGGGAGGTCAGCCATAGCAGTGGTGTTAAATCATTTTGTTTATTACAAAGGACACACTTTTTGAAAAGGATTCCTGGTCAGCCGTGCTTGATAAGTGGTCATCCAAATTGCCTGAGCTTTTTGCCAACACTTGGTTCAGGACCCTTGTACACAACAGAAATATAAATGGGCAGGAAGGGGCACAGCTGCTTCAGAATGGGTTCTGTATCTGGAATCAAAAGGAGATTTAGGATACTTGCAGCTTTTCCAGGCTGTATCAGTTACACGTGTCCCTGTAATGCTTCTATTTTTCTGCAGCTTTCAGAATAAAAGACTCAGGGACATCATTACTGAAAGTGTAAGACTCATGCAGAAATACCCTCTGTGTTTGGACAAACTCACCAATCCCTAGCTGAAGAAAAATTATTTGCTGTAGAAAGAGGCAAAGAAAAGATACAGAGGAACCCAAAACTCTTAATATAGCCTTTGCAAGGATTGCAACTTTATCGGGCTAGGTTGTGTGGTTACTGCAGAGGTAATTCTCCATTTGGACTTTTAACAGACTTTAATCTCTTTTTACTATTTTTGCAATAGTTCAGTCTAAGAATTAAAAATACTTTGCCCTTCTTCCAAAAGCCATTAAAAAAGCTTTACTTTTCCCACCTTCCTTTCTACCCATGAGGAGTTGTCATTTTCCATCAATTCAATTTTCTCCAAACTGTGTATTCAGCTCTTTTTAAATATTCATTTTTCCATTATATTTTTAACCTCACTGTGATCATCTTTTGCCTAATTACTTACCTGATTGGTTTCAGCTATATCCTGAGGGGGAACGCCAGACTAAAACCAGCAGTGTCACTAGATAATGTCTGGAAATTGGGAAGTTAGAGATAGTTAACAGGGACCCATCGGGCTCCTTTGGAGAGTGACAGTCACCAGAATCAGTGGAGGCTGGAAAATAGGGGCGTTTATTACTATTATTTCAATTTTACCCTCATGCATTACTTTGTCATAGCACCAACATTCCATATATAATCGTGCTTGCAGAAAAAAATTGCTCAGAACCTCAGAACACATGAATGTGTGCTCTGTTTCTGCCAAAAGGTTTCCAGAATAAAACATGTGGTAGTGACTAGGAGTTGTGCTGGCAGCTGAAAACCCTGAGTAGGGAACCTGGGCCTTTAGCACTGTGTAACCCAAAAAACACCTTTTAGATGAAAGTTTCTCACCTTATCCCTTCCATTATGGCAGAAAACTAGGCTGGAATAAATAGAAATAGCAATAGTTATGTTTAAACTCTCAACTGTCTTCTCTCCGGCTGCAAATATTTACCTCCAGTCCAATCCAAATGTGCAGTGAATTGGAGAATCAAAGGTGTGTTAGCTGTGTAGACACAACTGCTTAATTTCAGAGAGCAGAGTAAGCAACCCGGAATGAAATTTTGGGGAAGGAAGGAGGTATTTGAATTGATCAGCCTCATTTAGCAGACTGCTGCAATAACCCTTTTTCCTCTGAAATCTCTGCTGTGTAATGAATCACGCCTTGTGTGAGGGGATTGCTCACAGGTATAGCTGTGACAGGGAGGATACTTTTTGGTTGTCATGCTTCTCCAGTGGTAGACATCGAGGAGGCAGGGAGAGGAAGAACGGCAGAGATGATTCCAGCTTCCTCGAGGACTCCTGGCGTTGCTGTCTGGCAGTGTGTACTCTTTGCTCCCCAGCAGTATGGAATTCTCTGGAAAACCTTTAGTATCTGTCTGTTAGAAAGCTGCAGGTCACAACCACTAAGATCAGTTTTAGACACACATTTTCAGGCACGGCATCATTTACTGGGGACGGACTTCCAGGCTGATTGATAAAGAATGAGTACGATACAAAGGTCCCCTGGTGAAGGATGACACAAGTCTGGCCCAGTGCTGGAAAAATAGCACTTGTCTTGTTTACCTTGGCCTGGAAGCACTGGTCTTTTTCCCAGGTGGCACAACTGCACAGCTCTGCAGGACCCACCCCGAAGCAGCAATCCTGCATGGACTTCCCTGGCCCTTGGCTGAGGGCCGCAGCGCTGCCTCTTTCACCAAATCACTGCATGCTTGTCGGATCCAGAAGTTCCTGTCAAAGCCTTGCTCTTTGCCCACCTGACTTCGTAAGATTCTACCTGCCTTGTGCCAGGAGCTTGACTTTCAAATACTCTTTTTACTAGGGATGCCCGATGCAGGTGTGGCTTCCCCCGGTGATACAGACTTCGGGAGTGCCTGCAACTCACTTCCGAGCGCAGCCTTGTCTGGGCTCAGGCGGCAGCGCTTTGTTTGGGTTGGTGCGTGACAAAAGGAAGAACAAAAGCCCTGCGTTGTGACGCGCTTTACTCCCCACCAAAACAAAGGCGAGAGAGAGAGAGAACAGGGCTGTGACGGAGATTATCATCATTCTTTTGAGGCGCGGTGGTATTTTCCCAAGGAAGCAATGACATTTCTTAATTACTCTCTTCATGGGTAGCCATGTGTAGAGATTACCGGGGGCTCGGCGGGGCATTGTTCTGCGGAGCCTCGGAGGATGATAATGCTGACAGAACAGCGCTGCTCCATCCGCCGCGCCTCTCCTTCCCTCGCTCTTCATTACACCAGCTAATTACTTCAGCTCCCGGTGGCTGAGCAGAGTGCCTTATCCCCTCTCCCCCAGCAGCCCTGGGCTGTCAGGGTAATTTAGGGGAACAGGGAGATGCTCCCGAGCCGCCGTCATTCTCCTGTCAGGCGCGGCTGCCAGACCAGCAGCCTTGGAGTGGGAGGCAACCTGTGCTCTGAGCTGGGCAAGGACACGAGCATCGGATTGTGCTGGGGACTCCTTGGAGCTGCCGTGTCCCAAAAGGAGATCTTCAAGGAATTTTGTTTCTGTCTCTGCCTTAAAATGCACATGACATGCGTGGGTTCATTTCTGCTCTCGGGTGTTCTTGTCTGTGTCAGGAGTAGAGCAAGAACAGGCAATTTTTTCAACTTCTCACTGCCTCAGCTTCGTTTCCTAGCAGAAAAGTTTGAATGTGCTAGACAGTGTTACAGATACCTTTTTATTCAATTCTGTGTGTATTTTTCTCTCTAAAACATTGAAGTGCACAGTTATGTTTTCACCATATATAATTATGTATTATCTAATGAGCAATTAATTTGTCTTTGTACCTTTGAAAAAGCTCACTTCCCTCCCTCCCTCGCTGTCCCACAGATACATATTTCTGTGGCTGTGTGTGGTTAGCGAGCATGAAAATAAATCCTACTGCTGTCTAGCAGTGAATTCATATTTTGACTCCACTGACAGCACATTGTGATGTTATCGTGTGATATTAAACTTCCAGTTGATAAGAAGTCTGAACACTGGTATCAGCTCTGCGTGAAATACGGTTGATTCTGGGTGCACACCAGAAAAACTGAAAATAGACTTGCTTTGAGCCGTGGCCTTAACAGCTTGGTAGCTGCAGACACAGAACCAGAGTCTTAAGAACCTGGCAGCTGTAACATCCACCATCAGCGTCCATCAGAGGCTATTAATAAAAAAAAACTATTTTGAATATATGTAAAAAAGAAAGTCAGTCTTCTTGGCTTAAACAAGCTGAAGTTGGGGTGGTTTTGTAACAGATTTATAAACAAAATATGCACAGGCTATAAATACTCGAATATTTACATAACTGGGTGTAATTATATATACACACACTTACAAACTAAAACATGAAATGTGCAAAATGGTTTATTAAATGAATTCAACACTTAGAAACATGTTTAAGTAGCCTCTGATCCTTTTCTGAAGGTAATCTTGTAAATCTGGCGTGCAGAAATTTGCTTTACAATTAGGTGATCAATCTCTGTCGTGCTGTTCTTGAAGATGGGAACGGCCTCCCAGCTTTCGAGTCCAGTAGGGCATCTTGTTCCTGGCCTAGAGATTGTAACTCTAAATGAAGATTTTCCTCTTGTTTGGCCCTTCTAGGAGACAGCCTTCTCCCAGTAACTGTACCCCGTGTATTTACTTTTTATGTTTATTAATGAGTGATCTGTCAGAGATGTAAATTTTAAGGCATTTTTGTAAAAGCTCTGTGCTGGAAGGGATGGCGTATCTAACAGAAGAAAGGCTTGGGAATAAGTCATTACTGGGCTTGGAAATTGTGGTGTTAGAGAGTTAACTGCCCTTACACTTGCCTGAGGCTCTAATCAGCAAACTTGGTGGTAATGAGTGATTTCATGGGGCCTATTGCTTTATTCCAAAACATGGAGCTATATAAACAACTCTGCAGTTCATTACAAAGTCAAACGTGTTTTGCCATTTAAATGGACAGAGGTGACTGTGAGATGTAAGTGTTTCTATTTATTTCAACCAAATATGCTGCATGTAGCAAGATGAAGGAACATTGAATAATTGAAGCTCAAGATTCATCTCGGTCAGTGTTCATTTGGTGCCTGGGCTTTTTTTAGCATGCGATTTTGTTCTGTTTGGTTTGGTTTTAATCTGATGCCATGAGGAGAGCAGTAGTCAGGCAGGAAGAGTACAGCCCCATTTCCTAATGTAAAAATTTGCAGCTATACATCTGCTTGAAGGGGAATTTGAATATACTGTCACTCAGCAAAGTGTTAGATGAAATAAAACCAAAGAGTCAAAGAAGTTTACAGTTTAATTCATAATTGAAGTCCCCTGAAAATAGTATATAAGCCTCCTATTTAATACTTTTGAGTCAGTGAATATGCTGTGAAAGCATACTAAAAAGTAACTAAAAAGTAAAGTTACTGAGAGTTATTAATGTTACTATAAAAGGAAACTACGGTCTAAATCAAAAACAAGGATCACATTATTTGTTATTTACCTGCTGTAGAGGCCATTTTGCAGAATGTACAGTTGGTCTCGGAGCGGTTTTCCATAAAGCTGCTCTTCTCATCAGCCTGAAATGCAGGAATGGAACCCTGGGATGTGTGTCTGTGTGTGCATGCCTGAGTATGGGGCAGTGGAGAATGGAGAGTCACATCACTTTAAGATACTGTTGGTGAGTGACCTGCTAAGTTGAGGGAATGCAGAGAACCACGAGGTGGTGAGGAACAAGCCATGATCTCCACAGGCTGGGAATGTCGCTCCAAATGGCCCAAACACTCCAGTGTGGAAGAGGTGATCTGGTTGGACGCCGTGGATGTGAGCAGAGGATGAACATTTTAGAGCTTGTGTGATCTGTTTGGGGCATGCTGAGGGCGAGTGTCGAAGATCCCTTGAGCATGGGCGATGGTGACAGCATGGAAGTGATGGTTTTGTCACAACGTTGTCGTCACCACTGGCACATTCTGCCATGCAGAGCACTCCAGGGAACATCTGCCCTGGAGGAGTGTCCTCTTGAACCAAGGTCGGATGGCCAAACTGGTTTTGGACAGGGAAAGTTAAACTGGTATGCAGGTTGATGTTTAAAAGCAGTAACTCATCTTTCCAGTGCTGTGTGCATTCTTGGTTTGCATTCTGATGGTTTCGTTTTGCTGTAGTTCATGAATTAATTAATTATCTCCAGGGAAAGGAAACAACACTAGAGCAGAACAGCAGGGCAGAAAGAGAGAACATGGCACATTAGCAAAAAGGAGCAGAGCCAGAACGGACACGAGAATGGAAACTGAGGGGTTCAGTTTCATGATGTGCAGTAAAAAGCATATGCTGGGTCACCTAACTTAGTTCAGTCTTTCAGGCTGAGCAAAGAGTGAAAATTCCTGTTCCCTCCCCTGTTTCAAGTAATTTTGCAACGCTGCTAATGGGAATAAAAGGGTCTCGCTCAGCACTTTGAAAAGTGAAGCTCTGCGTCCTTTCCCTTTCTCAAGCATTTTCTAGCTTAAACTTTTGATGGCTCTTCATTACTGCCTTTAAAGACTTGGACAGAGGAACTTCATGAGACGGTGCCTGGGGTGAGAAGGTGCCAGGGCTGTGGAGCCCATGTCAGCAGGGTCAGGTGTGAGTGTCCTGCAGCACAACCTTGGGACTTTGATGGAGAAGCCATAATCTTCCTTTCTGTTCTAGTACGCTGTCTTTCCCCAAATTACCGTGTGATAATACACATTAATTTTGTCGGAATTATCACAGTCCTCAAACAGAACCTACCTCAGCACAAGCATGAGGTTATAAAATCATTCTTTTTTTTTTCCTGTTGGTATTTCTCTTCTTTTTTATTGTTGCACAGTGAGTGGTTTTAATTGAGGCACGCTGGACACGAAGGAATGCCAATGAGATACTTTCCTTTAAAAATCTGCAAGGCAGCAGCATCTCCACTCGATGCTGACTGGCACAACTGCCTTTCCTAAGGGTTTCATGTGCCTTCGAGTGGTGCTTTTATATCACTACTTTTTAATGCCGTGGGAGAAATCACATGTCAGAGCAAATACAACCCAAAATCACATCTGTGACATTCTGTTATGCAAAGAATAAACTGCGTGTTCCTTCTCTTTCTCTGTCTCAGGTCGGTGCTCTCTAGGCCTATGCAGGTACATACGTGTGTGGTTTAACATACAGCTCTGTGCTTTTTCATGCTGTCTATGTGGAGGTGGTACAACCATCCTGCAAAACATCTTCTTCTGCATTGCTGGCAGAAAGGAGGGTGAAAATTCCAGGTTCATGGAATCCCAGTTTGGAACAGACTGAAGGGACCACAGTGGCTCATGTGCTCCAGCAGGGTCAACCCAGAGCACACGGCACAGGATTGTCTTCAGATGGGTCTGGAACATCTCCAGTGAGGGAGACTCCACACCCTCTCTGGTCTCTGTTCCAGAGCCCAGTCATTGCCCAGGGAAGAATTTCTTCCTCATATTCAGGTGGATCTTCCTGGGCATCAATCCCTGCCCATTCCTCTGGTGCCATTGCTGGGGCCAGGGAGCAGAGCCTGGTCCCTGCTCTGAGCCCTCCCTGCAGACAGGGACAGACAGGGATGAGGGCCCCTCTCAGCTGGGGCTCCTCTCGAGGCTGAACAGCCCCAGCTCCCTCAGCCTTTCCTGGACAGGGAAATTCTCCAGTCAAAGTTGCCACCACAGCCACATTTTCTGGGTTGCCTCACCTGCTGGGAGGTCATGAAAAGTCTCTGTCTTCCTCCAGAGTCTTTTTGGGACAGCATTGGCAGGAGCAAAATAAAGGATTGATTGTGTTTGCTGTGTTCAGTTGAGTGAAGAGAGTGTGTTTGGTGTGGTTCCACAAGGAATGCAAGAGATCTCTTACACGGGTACCAATTAAAGCAGAGTTAGGCAAACCGAATGGAGTATTACAGCAACTGTATTTGTTCCTTTTTTCTTTTTCTTGTTTTTTTTAATTTAATGAGGCCTAATATTCTCAGCTAGCCTGGTGCGCAAGACCTTCAGCTAAAACTGTCAGCTAATGAGGATTTTCCAGTGTGCTTAACCTGAGGCATAAAAGAGGAGAACAGATATGTCAGTATTTCCTTGATTTGCCTGTCTGTTCTCTGGATTTTTGAGGGAGACACTTGAGTGCAGGTTGGGGTTTTTAATGTAATATAATTGAATGCCTTGTTGCAGTGCATTCCTGGCAAGCAGAACGCAGAGGTTTTGGTTGCCCTGCTGTGGGCACACGTGGGGCTCGGCAGCAGCCGGGCTGTGCCTTCCCTGCAGCCGGGGAGGGATTTTGCCTTCCAGCTCTGCTCTCTCTCATTACATGCAGGATCAGGTCTGTGCCGTTCCAGACTCCTGCACAGCTCCTCTGGAGAGCTGTCAGCTTTCTCCTCTCCGCCAGGCTGGTTGACAATGCAGCACATGAAGTTGTGGAGCACAGAGCTCTGCCACCTTAAGGGTTGTGAGTTTTTCCTCTTTCCCTCTCTTGTTGGTTTATTTTTTTTTCTATTTTTTGCCAGGAGAATTGTTTTCTAGAGGAGAACAGCCTGTTTCTTATTCGGTTGCAGGTTGTAAATTACCTAAGGCTTACAAAATCAAATTGGTTTTAGTAATAAATCCCCTGGTGCATTATCTGTTGTTTGCAATACTTCATGTATACAAGCTATTCAGCTGATTCTTTTTTATAAATCTCATTTTTAATCAGTCAGTCACTAGCATTGACCTTCCAAGTCATTTGGTGTATGATGATAACTTCTTACAGGATACTTTTTTTTTATCCATGAGTATCGTAGGTACCCCTTCTGTCCAACAAATAACCATAAAAGCAGACATCCTTATGCTCCTTCACACCTAGGAAATGCTAGTGCTGGCAACCAGACAGCTGAAGTTGTTACTATTATTATTATTGTTATTTGGGGAGTACTTTCTGCTTTTCATACGAAACACCTACCAACACAATACTTCTTATTGTCAAAATAACGTTATTATTTGAACATCTTCTCCCCACTCCGTATCGTGGCAGGAATCCCACGCACAACAGGGTGTTCTCTGATCCTGTTGTCATTTTTTTGTCTATTCTCACAGGCAAACATTTGATCTCTGCTTCTAAAGCTGACTGTTTTTCAGCAATACTGCAGGGGTTTTTCTTCTGCCATTCCTGGTTTTTGCTTCTGAGTTTTGTCCTCTGGGAGGGCTGTGTACGTTCCTGTGGATATTTGTTGTTTGCTGCATATTTCATATGTGCAGCTAAGTAGAATTAATCGCCCTTTGTCTCTCTTTGGGAAGTCTCCCGTCTGCTGTGCATCACCTCAGTTGCAAACAGACATTTATGTAGTTTAATCAAACTCTTCACTGGGCAAGTTATTGTGTGGGTGTTGGCAAAGTTCGGGTGCATGGGACAAGAATTAAGAAGAGAGGGGGAGGCAAAATGCTGAAATGTAGATGCTGTTCTGCACTGTGGCTTTGCAGAACTAATTACTTAAATTACTCGGATTTGTAGAAGCAAAACTCAGAAACTGTTTAAGCTTAGCCACCTGTTCAGGGAGCCTGTTGATAGACCAACTTCTTCCTAGCTATTATAATATTATAGCCTTTATAATGCTATTGAAATGCATTACTGCATTTTTACTGAAAGTTTATGTAGGGGGGTTATCAGCTAAAAAATCTCTCTTCTCCCCAAAAATGTAATTGTGATAAGAGCCTGATGATCTCAGCCTCTCCCTTTCCTGATTCTGTGAATTGAGGGATTTTTTAAGTAGAAACGGAACAAAACTGAAATTGCTGAGAAAGAGAAGGTGAAATCAAGGCCCTGTCCAATGTCTCTCGCTGACAAGGGGATGGTGACTGACACCCAGGCAGTGAGGGGCAGGCAAGAGACAGAGCTGGCTGCAGCCACTGTCCCTCTTCTGTGCCCTGGCATCCTCGGCCCCAGCTCAGATGAGCTCCTGGAGTCGAGGGAGCTCCAGACACGGCATTTCCCTCCTCAAGCTCTGAGCGAGCGTGTTCAGAGCCCTCAGAGCTGCGTTGCAGCTGCACATGAAGCGCAGCACATAAAACCACTCGTGTGTCATTGCAGGCAGGTATTTTCTCTTTCAGCTCCGACGTTTTATCAACTTAGCTCCTCGCAGTGCTGGGAGGCAGCTCTTTTCCCTCTCACAGGAAGGCTGCTGACCCTCAACCCGTGCTAAGTGAAGGCCATTGTGTTAAACAACAATGCTGGCTTACAAAGGGAAAACAATTCTGGGTAAAGGTTTCATAAAATCTTTCTCAAGGGCTGCTAAACCTGCCTTGCTGTGATGCTGGGTTGGTCTTTTTTTTTTGTTCATGGAAAGATTGGAAGAAACCCGCACAAGCTTTTACAATCTGCCATCCTCTTGCACATGACTCAACCTTGCAGCTTTCAGTCTTTAGACAAATGCCATGAAAAGCACTTTTGCACAGGTCAGCACTTCCATAGGGCAGGGTTCCCAGGAAAAGGGGATCACTCTTTACTGGATTTGAGAACAGTGAAATCTGAAATTTTCATGACAAAATCTTCATTTGATGTTGCTTTTTGGAGATCTCCATTGCTCTTTAGAACATTCCCATATCAAAGCAATGTCCTTCCTCAGAGGCAGAAAGCTGGAGTGCACTGCAGAGTTCACGTCTTCTTGGAATAGGCCCCACCATCTGATCATTCCAGTAACTCTGTAACAGGTCCAGCTTTCTGACAGGTTCTCTCTGTGAATTATTTCATTACTGTTTACTGATTTAAATGTAATCCCTGTGTTCATTTTTGAGAGTAGCATGCCACATAGAAGTGGAAAGTGGGTGCTTGGTTGCTAATAAGAATGATAAGCTGATGCTTTTAGAGATTCGTGTTGACTGTCACTCCTTTGTGTCAGAAGCTGTTGTTTATCCGCAGTTTCCTCAGTTGCAATGACTTGGGCATTGCAGTATTTCTCTTTTTGTAATTCAAGCGTTATCAAAGTCAGCTTCGTGTTTCAGCCTAAGGATGATGTTCTGTTCTAATGGCAGCTGGTGAGTAAACACAGAATACTGGGGTGGGTTTAAGCATGAAGAAGCCTGCATGATTCCTTGTCCGTGACAGCTCTCATCCTCCTGGTTTGGCAGCCAGAACAGCCAGCGATGCTTCAGGTAAAACATCCACGATGGCTTAAATTGCAAACAGAAAGGTCTGGGGAAGCCTTCTTTTAAATCATCTGATAAACCTGTTAAAAGTAGGTAGCCCTGCAGGTAAGAAGAATCCCTCTCAGGGCTCTTCTGCAGGCTGGCAGCACTGTGCCATACCTTGCACTTACTGTGAGGGACAAATATGCACAGCGAGGCCCAGAATGAGGGACAGGTTCTTTCCTCACTCCACGGTAGTCACACACTTGAGGGCCCTGCTCTGGATATTTCTCTAGGCTTTTTTTTCCCCCTCTGATTTTTGGATGGATATTCGTTGATAAAAAGATGGGATTGACTGGATTAATCTCTTCTGGTCAGTTGCTGATTATTTCTTGCTCGTATGGCTCAGTATGGCGCCAGTCTTCAGATGAACAAGGGTGCACCGCTGACTGCTGTTCAACATTGTCCTGAGATGGACACGACACATTCCTACCACCTGAATTGAGTATTTTTCCAAAATCCAACTATTTTACAACTTGGCATTTCTTTGCAATGGGAATTTTCCTTCAGATGAGAATGTAGGAAGGACAGTGAGTTCATGTCTGGAGGCTGTATTTGTTCTTTCATCTGGAGCAGAGAACATCAACAATGATGTGGGATAAATAACGTTGCGACACAGCCCTGATAATGAAACTGTACCAGCAGCATATTCTTTTTCTGTATTCCTGTCTCCAGCTGATGCTTAGCTAGAAGCACCAAAGGGAAAAGTGAGATTAATTGTACTTTGGCACGTATTCCTATGGCAAAGGGAGTGAGAATCCAGAGGGTTTGGGATTGCTTTTGAGGTTTAATATTTACCCTCTCTCTAGTGGAACAGGAGTGCCTGTGATTCTGGCTGGGGATCCCTGTCTGTCTGTCCAGTCCAGATGCCTTCTCCAGCATGGGAATCCCAGTCAGCACAGATCTCACAGGAGAATGCAGTGTAGGACAAAAAGGAAATTGCCAGCTCTGTGGGCAGCACTGTACAGAGCTTACTGTTTCTGAAGAGCTTCATAATAAAAAAAAAATGCAAACCTCACTCCCATCACAAAAATTTACCATGGGTACTGAATTGAGTATGTGGCAGGGATCACACATTATTTCTTTCCGTGCTAATCTCTGACAAGATGCCAAATGCCACAGAGCCAGGTGTGTCTGAAACATCTCGTAAACCTGAAAAATCAATGTCCTGGGTTGTTTCTTTATTAGCCTTGATCTTGCCATCTCCTGAAACAGTGTGGTAGATTTGCCATCTTTGAGAGGGCCTGCAGCTGCATTCAAGTGGCTGTTGTGTTGATTGTTGAAGGGAGGGACTCAACTCCCAGGCACTTGGAAGACCAATATCCCTGCTGTTGATTTGATGATGTTAACATCAGGCTGTATCAAGAGCAGGGAAGTGTGGGATGTCTTCAGACAGTGATAACAGCACAAGACTGGGAGCAGTGTTTGTGATTAACCCGTGGACTTTCTGTCCCACCTTTTGCAGGCCTCCTAATTCCTTCTGTATTTCATATTCCCCGCTGTGCAGTGCCAGTGGAAGTCCTAACCTAATTAATATATAAGCATAGTGAAAATGATTCGTTATTTGGGTTTTTACACTTTCTCTGAATTCATTTGTGGAAGACAGTGTAGAAATAGAGTGTTGCTGCCAGGTTAGATTGTGTGCTGTCCTTTCATTCAGGTAGCCCCATGCTATTTTATTGGTGCGCGAATCAGACCTGAATGTGCATTTCTGCCCCCTTCTGTCACTTTCTGCTGAGCCCCTGGGTATTTCATACAGACTTTTCCCAGTGGCATCCAATGTCTGGCTGGCAAGGTGGCTTTAAAGAGTAGGAAAAGCACATTCCAGTCCCAGTCCTGCACACAGGCAGGGATGCGGAGTGTGCTGGGTGGGTTCACATTGCTGGGGCTGGGGGGGCACGGTGCTGTAGTTATCTTAGAGGTGCAGGTGGTCTGGGTGTGAGCGGCTGTTGGCAGTGTGATATTTTAAAATAGATATTTCTCTCCTATTATTTTTGGTCAGAAATGAGAAAAAGGAATTGGGAGCAATTTTTCCTTTCAAGCTTAACACTGTCAGTTGGGTTTGTGTTGATTCAAGTGCTCTTCTTCAGTGACCTTCATCTCCCCATGCCTGTGAGATGTGAAAGATGCTGTTGACACAAGCAAAGGCTCAAGCTCCCTCAGCTCATATCCCAGACAGCACTTTAACATGGCATGTTTGATGCTGCATATTTCTGTCTTGCTGACAAAGTGGCAGTGAAAGTTATTGCATTCATCTGGGAAAGGGAATGGAGCAGAATGAAAGCCACAGCAAACAGTGCTACCTTTCCTTTCTTCCCTGTCCTTGGTCTCTACAACCTCTGAATGCAGGGGGCAAAACAGAGGGGTCTGGGCACTTAAAACAAGGTTTAGAAATGCACCCCATGAAAAATTAAGGCCTAAAATGAAATGATCAGGTGCATAACAGGAAAACAATCCTGTGATTGCAGGATGGTACTAGAGGTAATACTAACCCTCCCCAGTCATATTTGTCTCACTGTACTTTCCTGAAGTGCATTACACTGTCAGAGAAATCTGGGGGAAGAAGAAACCAGCCTGTGTTGCTTCACACACATATCGAAAAGGCGGTACTAGGAAAAGTACAGAATAAAGTGCTGTTTTTTTAATTGCAGATTTGGGTCTTTTTATTCTTTGGTTCAAACTGTATCTGCCTCCCCAAGTGGCCACTGTTAGCCATGCCGTGTTGGATGTGGTTTGGATGTACAGCCCTCTGCCTTGCAGAGGCATCCAACAGACAGCTGCAGTGCAGCAGCACATTGCCATTTCTCTGTCACTGCAAGTGTGAGCTCATCTTCATGTCTTCTGCAGCCTTTTCTTCCATCCCTTTCTGTTTCTGAGGACCTCGGTGTTGGGGGACACGGTCCCCTTTGGCTGTGCTTGTGCTGTCTGAAGAGCTCCCCTGCCCCTGGGGCTGTCACTGCAGCTTGTGCTGGGGTTAGGCTAAATGAGCCAAGGTGGCTGGGAGAGTGTAGGAAGGTGGTGGTTACTGTTCCTCGGACCTGAGAGAAACCCGGGAGCATTTGTGTGAGTTATACAGGTGGAGCAGGTCACTGAAGGCAGGCTGGAGACACAGCTGGCAGCCAGGAGGGAAACGTGTGGAAAGGCTGAGAGAATTGAGACTTTTCAGACAGGACAGAGAGGAGGTTTAGATTAGATGTTAGGAAAAATTCTTCCCTGGAAGTGTCCAAGGCCAGGTTGGACGGGACTTGGAGTGACCTGGGATAGTGGAATGTGTCGCTGCCCATGGCAGGGGGTTGTAGGTAGATGATCTCCAAGGTCTCTTCCAACCCAAACCATTCTAAGATTCTAGGAGGAGACACGGAGTTGGTCCAGAGGGAAATGTGCCCTGTTCCCTGCTCTACACGAGCAGTGGGACATCTCCCTGCCAGAGTGGGAATAATAAAGACAATACATGCGGTGCTCTCAGTTTTCAAAGGCAAGAACGGTTGTTTGGAGCTCGTTCCTTCTCCACACCTCGTTTCCTTTGGCCTGTAATCTGCGTAAGCGTTACCTGTTACTGCTCCACTGTTTTCACAGTGAAGTATAAAGTTTCATGCCCTGATGAATGTCATGTTGTTTTCTTTCCATGGGGGGAAGTCAAGCTGTTAAATAAGAGCCAGCAAAGGGCCAGTTTCTCTGTTTTCACCCTCCCTGGAAGTCTTTTTAGCAGGACAAGCTGAGTGTCGCCTGCTTTGGATTGGTGGGGTGTAGGGAAAGACTTTTGGAAGGAAACCGAGGTTACCACAACCAGGGGCAGGGCAGGGCAGGGCAGGGAAGAAGAAAGACATCCCCATTGTGGGAAATGCGTGGCAATGAAGTAAGACCACAGAAGCCGGGAGCCTCTGGCATAGCTTGGCCAGCTGGAAAGTTTCAGAGCTCTGGGTGCTGCC
The DNA here is from genome assembly GCA_013397935.1 of Dasyornis broadbenti. NCBI lineage: Eukaryota > Metazoa > Chordata > Aves > Passeriformes > Dasyornithidae > Dasyornis > Dasyornis broadbenti. Next base: position 1,553,826 of record VZRN01000098.1, read on the forward strand.
ATCTACTGTGGAAACCTGTCCCGGCTGGAGGCGCGGCATTCCTGCCTTCCCAGCGCCGGGACTGAAATCCGAACGAGCATTTCTGTCTGTGTGTGCCGTCTGAAGAACAGCTCTGCCGGCTGAAGTACGGGAGTAATTTCCCAGGCCAGCTGGTAGGAAATCATGGTTATAAGTCTATCAGGGAATTACAGTTTAATCGCAGCCTGTAGCGGAAAGACTGCACCGGAGTTTAGTATTTTACATGAAAGGCTGCTATTGAAAAAATGTTACCCTGCACTTCAATAGATCTTTGCTGCCAAATGCAAGCAGTTTCGGCTCTGTTGAGCTGGCAGAGTTCATTGTTGACAGACTAAGAACTGGCATTAAAACGTGTGACAGTGCGTTAAGGAAACACATTGGAGGGGATTTTAAAAGCAGTCCAAGAGAGGCAGACAGGGCTGGGAGAGAGGAGGGCAGGCAGGAGAGCTGGAACCTGCTCAGGGTCTGGGCTGGCAGGGGAGAGAGGTGAAGGGACCATGCTTTTTCGCCTTTGGAAAAATATTTTATAAGCAGTGAGCAAACATTGATGGCATTCTTCTGCCAGCCAGTCAGCAAATAACTCAAGCAAAGGAAGGGGACAGAGCAGCTCGTGTGGGTCTCACAAGCCCTGTGAGAACTGGTAGCTCTTTTTGTTTGCCTACCAGCTGAAGCGATTATTTCTGCCACTCACCCTGAGAAAGCTCCCGGGGCTCCTGAGGGCCCCTTCCTACTCAATAATGGCAATTACCATGGTCCCGATCAGAACTGGGGCAAGGGGAGAAGAGGAAGCTGCTTGCGATGAATAAATAATTCCTGGTACATTACTTTTGCTCGGCCTTTAAATTCTCAGTTTCCATATTCATTTGTGAATGGCAGCTAAAAACAAAAACAAAAAAGAAAGCAAAGGGGAACACCAAAAAGCCCCAACCAAAGTATTCTTTGTGTTGCTGGAAATTGGTCACGAGCCCTGAGAAGCTAAAGACAAAATCAGAAAGAAAAATGTACTTTACAGGAGAAAGGTGAAAAGAAAGTCTGCTTTTGTCCTAACATGTTGTACTTTAGTAAACACAGCATAAATAAGGTCATGGAAGGCTCTTCTGCTAATTTTCTCAGTGGCTGCAAAACTGTGGGCTGTTTGTACCTACGTCTCTGGAATAAGTCCTTTTCTTTTGATACCTCAGGCTTCAGGCTGTCTGAAGCAGTCTCTTTTAAGTTTTGTTCCCTGCTAGCTTCCTCAGTCGCTGCCTATTTGTGAGCAGCCTCACTGGATTTTGTGAAATAGGGTGCCCACGGAAAGAGGTGAGCAGCTGCTCGAAATACAGGCGAGCAAACAGAGACAGCTCAGGGCCAGAACAAAGTTATTTTTTTTTAAAGAAATTACTTCACCCCTAGTGAGGTGGCCTCATTGTACAGACTCTTGCTCTTTCCTGGAGTAAGCCTCTGTACCAGCTCTATCATCCATCTTCCATAAAAAGTCACACCCAGAAATCAGTCTGGGCTGCAGAATTTTGTTTCCTGTCTGGTAGGGGATGGATTTCGTTCCATGATTTCAGCTGGTGTTCTATCCATGCTAGAAATGCAGTTGAATGTCTTCTCTTGGAGTCTCAGGAGTTGGGTCTGATCAGCCCCTTGATCACAGCACCACTACAGAGAATTGAGGTGAGAAGGGAGGGTAGAGCTGAACCTGATTAATTATGCAGGATTTGAAGGTATGAAGGATGTAAAGGAACATGATGCTGCCTCTCAGCAGCTCTCTGTCTTTCACACTTTACTCACTTTATTCCAAAGGCTGTAGAAGCTGAAAAGTTTTCATTGATGACAGGTCAGGTTCTCAAGAAATGTTCTGTATCAGAGTAACCATTTAATATTTTCTTCTTTTTGCGTGCGTGTGCGTGTGCGTGTGTGTGTTTGTGTGTATACGAAAATAATTATTCAGTGAGCTGTTTGGATTGACCACTGTTGCTCCAGATATTACTGTTAGAATCTGTTAATCAGCAAAGATACATGCAAGAAGCTTTTCCCTTTCTCTGTTCCGTAGAAGATTGTCTTACACCTAATAATATGCCTGCTAGATCTTTCAGTAGTTGAACAGAATATAATGGAACCAGGATGTGAACAAATAAAATGTCCTGGTACAAGCAGTCATTAGTTGTGAAAATGGATAATAGAAGAAAAAATTATTCCTTTTACTAGAAGAATCTATTTCTCTGGTTCTGGTTTTGCTTTAACTTGTGAATTGATTTTGCTTTAACTTCTTATTAGCTCGAATGCCAGGTGTTCTCGTTGTCCTCTTTGCTTCTGTGACCACTCTTTTAAAAGGGGCCTGAGTAAGCAGGAAACCTTGACCATTAGCAAGATCCCTGGAGTTTTTTATCTGTTTGTCTAATCACATCTATTTCCCAGTATTGGAAGACTTGGTGGTTGGAAGCAGATGAATTTGAGTCAGGTGCAGCTCTCAGACAGGAAGTTTCAGGACTGGGTTAGGAATTGACACAAAAATCCTCTCAGTTTGCATCTGTATCTCTTGGACTTGGGTGCTGCCTGTGGTCATTTGTGTTACCTCTTCCAGATTCAAAGAGAGAACAGTATTTATCAAAATCTCAGCCTGAAGGAATTCTTAGATATCACTGTAAGGTTGTGGTTTACATTTAGATTTTTTCCCTCCCTTTATCTCCTTTTGGCTAATTCTCACCACTTTAAAATGTGAAATATCAGAGTTTATGTCACTGATTATTAAAACTAAAACAAACAAAAAAGCTCCAGCCTTTCAGTCATATATGGCTATACGGAGTGCATTCATCCACATCACCTTAAACTTCCTAAATTTCATGGTTTACATGCAAACGTGTCATCTCTGAGATGCTGCATATGCACATGCTGAACACCAAATATTTGGGGAATGTGGGCATGCACTTTCTGTGTTGTAGCACTTGTCTCATGCTTCAGTTTGAGATCCAAAAGCCTTTGGGTCAAAATGTTCTTAATTAAATCTGTTCACACCTTTGAAAATCCCATCCATCTTAGATCTCTGTTATTATAGATGTGCTCTGGGTTTATTGATTCGGCTTCTGTTGTGAAAGTAGCTGAAGAAACCAGCCCAAACTAGAAATGAGACTGAGTTCACATCTTCATCAAAACTTTCCCCACGTTGAGGGGCTGTTTAGGATTAGAATCCCAGTTCATGCTCATTATAGAAATAGTTCTTTTCTACACCGTTCAGAGCTGACATTTCCCTGAACTTTTTCAAATTAAGATATGGGGATGTGGTTTGAACTCATTGTTAGGACAGTTTTAAGGGTTTCATTCTGCTGCAGACAGATGTGATGTAGTGAATTTCAGTGGGCTTAGAGCAGCGTAAGGCTGGCTTGGCAGAGGGAAAAATTAATTTCCTACCAAATCTGATCTTTCCCAGAACCTGACATTAGCAGCTGACTTGTGTGGTTTGTACCCCATAGCTTTGTGTTAAGATTTGTATTTACAGTGTCATTATGCACAAACTCTTCTGGAGAGAATTTTTTTTTTCTTTCTCATAATTAAAACAGTAGGGATTAATGATGGGCTGTGGAGGCTCACTGTTTCTGCAGTAATGAAGTGGACTGCTTTCAGTGGCTAGGAAAAAACAGTTAATGCAGCGGTTATTTTGGTCTGAACTAAGTCCTGTTGTAAAAGATAGAAATATTAAAATTGTAATAGACACGTAAAAAGTCACAACCCAGAACAGTAAATACATTGCAACTGTGTAAGTAGTATAGCTTTGATTCTAATGCTCAGCTAATTACAAGAGGAAATATGATCATTTCTTTCAGAATTCATCTTTCTTTCCCCATTTTTATCCATATTTTTTTTTTTCCCACCTAGGAATATTTAAATAAAATTTACAGTCACTTCTGCTGGCTTTGCTGAATTACATCCCTCTGCCCAAACCAGCAAATTCTGCCCCTCCCTGCCTTTCCTTTACAGTTCTTCAGCTCTCACCATTCCCAGAGGGACCGAGGCGCCTCTCAGGGATCAGCTGAGGGCTGCAGGACAAAGCCCAGCAGCTCTGGCAGAACCAGGGCTCTGGGTGCCCAAGGTAGGAGAGGAGAGAAGCTGGGGAAAGGGGCAGTGATTGCCCTGCTCGTGTCATCAGGGAGCAGCAGCTCGCTGAGAGGCAGGGTCTGTGTTTGAGAAACCCCAAAAACGTTGGCAGCTCAGGCTGTTTGTATTTAATGTTTTGTCCCTGTAGTTTCTGAGCGGTATTCATGTCGCTCTCTCCCATAAGAACAGTGTCCCTTATTGTGTCGCGGTGCCTGGGAAGCACAGGGACACAGAAAGGTGGAAAGTCAGTAGCTTCTGACTTACATGATCAGCCAAAAACGGAGATCTGTTACGCTGTTTTCATGAGCCTAGCAGAGGGATAATGTGTTACAAATATTTTCCTTCATGATTTGTAGTTAATTTAAGAAGATATGGAAAAGTCCTCATTCCCTGAAGGCAGATCCTGACTTCCCTCTGCCTTGGTTTCAAAGCAGAATTCATCATTCTCAGGTTTTCCTACAAGTCATGCTAAAAGTCCTGTTCTAACTCTGTCCCTCCTGCATGTCCTCGTGCAGTCTCATACAGCTGGCATCCACGTGCTTCCCCTTTTCCATGGCTTTATTCCGACCCCACAGGAGACATCTGGGCTTCCTGGCTGGGCTCCTGGGGGTGAAATGCCCCTATTCCTCAGCCACCTAACCCATTCAGCAGACTGAATCCCTTCTCCTTCTCCTGCTGAATGAAAGCTGGTTTGCACTCCCATCTGGTCCCTTGTTGTTTCACGCAGCTCCTGGAATAACATTACTCGTTCTCCTTTGCTGCTGTTAATTCTTTCATAAGAAATGTGCAAACCAAATTCCCGCTTAAAACACACGCGCTGGGATGTTTCCAAAACATTTGGTGCTTGCTAGGCCAGCTGCTTATTGGGACCTACCTGTTTGTTCAACAAGTACTTTGTACCAAGACTCTGCTGTTTTGGTGTTGCAAATGTAAACACACACATCAATATCGCTCTGGGATCGTGTTTTCCTTGGCAGACGAAGGCGGCCTGGCACCGTGCGGCCACGAGATATAAATTATCAGTTGACACAATGCATACTGCAGCAGACATTAAAATAGATTTACACGATGAACTAAATTTTTAGATCTGTCAGCAGGAAGTCTGAGCGTCAGATATTTGGGGAATAGTCTCAAAGTCTTCTTGCACCTCCACCCTGTTGCCCACGGTTGCATTGTAAATCCCTTTTGTTCAGGATATTCTGAAGTCTCCAGCTCCATGAGCTCTTCTGATTTTACTTGAAGCAAAATCAAAGAATGGGTGAGCATGCACACAGAGTTAAAGGATACCCTAATGTCTGGAAGGCCAAAAGGCAAATAAGAACAGAACTCAGTAAGTATTTCTAACTTTTTTTTTTTTTTTTAAGAAAGAGACTTTGGCCTTGATTTTTCAGTGTCTAAAGTTGGCAGTTTTGTGTCTGTTGCGTTGGCTGTAATCCCAGTTCATGGCAAGACATGAAATGGAGCTGTATGATAAGTGTAAAGGTGAACCTTCTGGAGAACTTGGGGACTTACTTCTGTGGCAGTCTGCCTTCTGGGGCATTGCAGTATTGCTGCTCTTACAGGAAAGATCAGAAAGATATCCCAGGCTTGCTGGCCTGGATGTGCCAGAGTGGTGCAGTCTGTGGTATGAAGGTGCTCCAGAATACTCTCTCTTGAGCAGCCACTCAGCAGAGGCAGATGGCAACTATCAGAGCCATGTGAGGTTTGCCATCCATAAAAGGAGGCCCAAAGTGTATTTATGTAGTGCAGGTTTTCCCCCCTCAGGACAGGGCTGGATGGTTACTTAAATCTACTTTTAAAAATGGAAGGGAAGCTATTTTCCTGTAAAAGAAAGGTATGTGTAAGGGCTTGAGTTTTCTTAGAACTTTTTGGACTTAGGCTGGTTTTCTATGGAAATTACCCTCATTGCAATCTCTGTGTCTCTCTTTGGTTTCCCTTGCAATAGCTTTTCAAAAGGTTGGTTGAATTTATTCAGATTTGACAGGGGAGAAAAGGTCTCAAAGATATTATCTTCGTATGAGTTTCATAAAAATAGGCATCTAGATAGATGAGACTGTGATTAGTACTCCCACTAAAGGAAAAAAAGGCACTGCAGGCTCAAGACATTATTAAACAGCTGAGAGTCCATGCAGGAGACTGCCGGAGAAAACCTGCCTTCGGGCTGTCTTGGAGAGTCTGGCTGCTCCTGTTTCCATTGCTTTTGCCACACAGATTGCCCAGCATCCCAGTGCTGAGGGCAGCAAAGTAAAACGAGCCTTTTGTCCTGGATGTATCTGCAGTAGGATTTAGAGCAGGGTAGCAGAGCACCTGCGGCATCAGCGTGACACAACAGGACCTTCGGAGAGCACTCAGTGTTGCAAAGGCGTCTAAATCCCCCAAAACCAGCTCATCTCCAGCCCTCCACAGTCCACAGGGGGCTTTTGGATGGTTTTGGTGGAGCTCCCTGAAGAGGAATAAATTAGTCTGTGATAAGACTTAAGAAACTTTTTTGTGGCTGGGGATGTCATCACTGCTACAAGGTAAGTTGCAGAGGTCAGCCACCCCTGCGGATGGAAGGGGATGCAGGAATGTCCAGGGAAGCTGTGACCTGACTCTGCAGTGCCCCAGACAGGACTGACCAGCTGGGTGCAGATCCCGTGTCCTGGCTTGCTGCCGCGGTATTTCCAGGCTAAGGAGACCTGGGCTGCCTCCAAAACATCTGTGCTGCATCCAACCTGGGCCTTTGCTTCGTAGCCAGCTTAGGCCTTCCCAAGCTGCATGACTCAGCCTGCACTTCCAGCATCAGAGCTAGGGAGAGAAAACTTCTTTGGTTTTGCTTTAAGTGAAATCAGAAGATCTCATGGAGCTGGAGACTTCAGAATACCCTGAGGAATTTTGGGTTTACAGCATAACTGTGGGCAACAGGGTGGAGGTGCAAGAAGACTTGGAGACATTCATTCCCCAAATATCTGACTCTCAAAGTTCCTCCTGACAGATCTAAAAATTTAGTTCATCTTTTAAATCTATTCCAATGTCTACTGCGGTATTCATGGTGTCAGTTGATAATTTATATCTCGTGGCCCCAGGGTGCCAGGCTGCCTTCATCTGCCAAGGAAAACAGGATCCCAGAGCAATATCGATGTGTGTGTGTTTATATTTGCAACACCCAAACTGCAGAATCTTGGTACGTGTTGAACAAACAGGCACATCCCAATAAGCAGCTGGCCTAGAAAGCACCAAATGTCTCCCATTCCTGAGCTTGGTCTGTCCGTAGGGGACCACAGCTATTGTGGGTTTGAGGTGATCTTCAGCCTCCCGTGGGCAAAGCCGAGCAAGGCAATGTCAGAGAAATTCCCACATGAAGGACAAATCTTCAGTTTTTCCTGAAGACAGGCTCTCTCTGACCCCTTCACCAGCACCTCTGTAGCTGCCCTTTGATGTCATTCAGCAATCCAAGCAGAGATGATCCAGCTTCCCATGGGTGGTGCTGTGCTGGTCTGCAGCTTCCCGGGGTAGGTGCAGGAAGCCCTGATTTTTGCCAGGATAAGTGTATGTAAATAAGGCTGCATTCTTTCTTCCAGCAGAACTTCATGAATTTGAGATCAATGAGGCCCCCTGGAGCTCTTTGGAAAAGCAGTTCTGTGAGCAGTAGAGCTGCTGAGGGCTGGTTGCCTATGATTTATGTCTTGTGATTAGGTTATCTGGAATTTAATATGTTCCTCGTGCTAGTTAAAGTATCCTCAATAATGTCTCTCTCTTACATGGAGTCTCTAGTGCCCAAGAAAGACTGTGATCGCAACAGCAGGAAAATATTACAGCCTTTCCCCTCTCCTTGCCTACCTGCTTTGAGGAAACTTACCGAACACAAAACTTTCCAGGCAAGTGCAGGGCCAAATCATGTTGAAAACACTCCTAAACTCTCAGAGACAGACAGAAAAATAAATATGCATGCCACAACTGCATCAGCCTGATTTCTTAGGGAGCCAAGCGTGGCAATGGAGTGGCAAAAAAAAAAAAGTAAATGTCAATTCCAGTGAAAACAATAATGGTCATGTGTGAGCAGATGCAGCACAGCTTCTGAGGATCTCTCAGTACCATTCATTCTGTCTGTGCTTGGCTAGGAATTTATCAATTAATATTTCTGGAATCTGGGGTTGGAAGTGCAGTGTGTCCTGGTGGGCCAGAAGTAATTTTATTATGGTGAGATTTGGAGGGGTTGGGCAAGTTTTCTGGAGAGGCAGAGCCGGAATTACATATGGGTGTGTTATGATGTAGTCATGGTAAGTTCACAGTGTCCATGTGTGATCCCAGGCATCCTCATCCACCTCAATGCCTCTGGAAAAGCTCTTTCCATCACAGTCCATAACGCCTGGTGACTGGTGGGCAGCTTTTATTGCCCTGATTGTTTTATGCAGTCCTCAGAGACAGCTTGATTCTCCCTGCCTTGCTCCTAAAGAACCCTTAGTGTAAATACCTTCGTAAAGGTATTTCTGTGGGGGGGGGTCATGTTGTGCCTCTGCCTCTGTTTCAATCAATGTGTTTCAGTCAAGGTGGAGAAATATTTTGAGCCTGGTGCGTGTTAGTTTTAATTGAAGAGGAGAAAAAAATCCAGCATGATTGGGTCCTTGGGGAAATGGTGAGTTTCTACAGCTGAGCCTTTGAAAGATCTCGGCAGTTTTCAAGAGAGAGGGAAGAACTGTGAATGAAGCAGGCAAGAGATGGAGGAACAGCTGAAAAATGCCAGCCAAGGAAGTGTGGGAACTGTGCTCAGAGATTTCTCATGTTTGGAGCTGATCCAAATGAACCAAGATCAGCATGAGACTTTTCTACTCACCGCAGTGATTTTACTATTAGCAAACTCTTTTAGGAATCTTCTCATTTCAATACTAAGAAGACAGTTCCTGTGTCTGTGTGGCAATTTGTCAAAAACAGTTCTGGCATGTTGGCAGTGCTGGAGCAATCGTCTGGAGCATGGAAATGCTGCTGCAGAATCGCAGGAGGAGCAGGGACAGCTCCTTAGGCAGGGTGTTGGGGACTGGACCCCAGAAGATCTTGGTCACAGGTTAGAGGAAGAGGATGAATCCTCTTAAAAGGCCTTTGGCTGCTCCAGGCCTATGTGAATTCCACAGCCGGGGCTAGCAGTTTGACATTGTAAATCATAGAAACAGTGATGGGGTCAGAGCTGGGGAGAAAGCTCAAGCGTGAGTCTTCTCAAAGACTTGGGATTTCAGAGGAGCCCAGAGCTGCTGAGTTTCCTCTGCTTCCCCAGTGAATTGCTTTGCCAATGGTTAAAATCCATTTCAGCCTGATTTGTGTGTTCAACCTGGGTGCTGTGCAGTGGCAGCAGCACTGACCCAAGGCGTGAACCTGTCTCAGCTGTAATTAGTGGAAAAACTCCCTTTGAGCTCAGAAAATCAGGAATTGAGTCTTAAGACACTTGAAATGTTACTGTCAGTGGAAATACACCTGCTGTGGTTGCTCTGTGTTCCACTCCGGTCACATGTTTCAGCTCAGCTCTCAAAATTTCCAATGTATTCACCACCCACATGCTCAGATCTTGAGATGTCAGAGTCATGAGTACTTTTCTCTCTTTTCAAAGAAATCATGGCATCCCTGGCTCCGGAGACAACCTGACAAAAAAGTAGCTGTAAGTGAAGTATTTGCTGTAGCTGGGAACTGTACAGAGATCAATTAAAACAGTCAGTTCATGCTCGCTGAGAACTTTCTCAGATTTGGGAACTAAAACCTCCAGTGCTGGGATTTACCTCAAAATAAATGAATTTCAAAAGCTTGAGCCAAACCTCATTGAGATATTTAAGGGATCCAGGAAAAAAATAGAAGACATCCGTTTTGGTTTGAGGCCGCAATGAAAGTTTCTTTTTAGACATTTACTACTTTAGAAGTAGTTTCTCCCCTCTGTAGGATTGTGGTCCCTTGGTAGATCTGCAGAACCACTTCGCAGGAAGAGTGAACCAATATATGGCACAAAATATCCCTGCAGTCAGTGCTCCACCCAGGCAGGAGGTTCAGTCTGAAGGCAGGGAGCTCGCGGGGCACGGTGGCAGCTTGACTCACGCTCTGTGGGCTCTCAGTGTCAACACAGCGACGCTCTGAACCATTAATAATAATGTGACGCTTTAGCTGGGGGGAAATGAGTGTCTCTTGAAACCACATTTCTGCCTTCCACCCACCCCATTCCAGCACTCATCTGGATTTATTGAATAAGGTTAATGGATTATTTAGCAGGTTTCTCCAGCTATTATCAGAGAGCACACTCTGTTTATGTGGCTGGCCTCTCCTGTTCTGTCAGTGTCATAAGCTACTCAATTAGAAAAGGAAAAAAAATAAAGTATGAAATAGGTAACTATGGTTACCTGTGATGTGGGTTTTTAAGAAGTGCTCAGAAACCTAGTGGCAACAGAGTTTGGAAGTTCAAAGCTTTAATTTATTCAAGAACTCTCTTGAATCAGAGTATCAAAAGCATTTAGAATAGATTCAGAACATTTTCTTTTGTGGAACAGTATTTCAGTCCTAAGGAGAAGCCGTTCCACAGACTGACTGCTTGCTCTGCCCATGTGAGAAGAAAATAGGAGAGGGAGAAGATAAATATGCCCTTGTTCCCCTTTTCTCCTGCAGAGCCCGGTAGCCCTGGCACTGGAATAGCTTGTGAAAGTGGTGGTTTCTGGAAGTAGCGCTTCCATTGTCCTGTTGTTTCCCTAATTTACCCTGAAATGGTGATTTTAAAAGTGGTTAAAATACAGAGCCCTGAAGCTGTTTCTGAGTTTCAGGAGTATCTTTCAAATAAAGGTGTCTACCTCAGAAATTCAGCCCCAGTCATGCTGTTTGCTCAGACAAGAAAATAAAATCCTCCGTGCTTAATTTAATGAGGACGCAGGATAGTGCTAACAGCTTTTAATTGGACTGAAAGTGCCCTATGGAACACGTCTTGAGGTCAAAAATTTCACCTCTCAAGTGTTTCGGGGGGATCAGTGGAATTCTGTACATATTTGCCTTTTGCGAAGCAGGGAGCTGCTGTGGGCTCTTCCTGTGGGATTTTTGTCTGAACACACAGGATAGTGCCTCCACAGTGTCCCCTGTCTGCTCCATGGGCACTGCCCAAAAGCAGGGGAGAGTAATTTCAGCTGTCCAAAAACACTGTCTCAGCCAAGTACACAGGAAAGACCTGCTTTGTCACATATTTTATTATCATAATATGCAACTGCATATGGTGAATACTGGAAAACCTTACATCCAGTGCATGACATGTCAGTTTATCAGCACACTCCCAGCAGAAAATTATCTGCTACAGGGTCAGTATCCATTTCCCAAGAAAACTATCTGAAAAAAAGTTTGTCATTAAGTGAAGACATTGAACTCAACCCTCTGTTAGATGTTTGCTGGATCCCACCTTCCTGCAGGTGGTTTTCTTTGCCATAAGTCCATTTTCTAGTCGGCCAGCAGAGAAACTCTGAAGGCTCTAAATGTTTCTCCCAATTTCTCCTGTTTAGCATGTAATTTGTTACATGCGCATAAAGTTGGGGATAGTGCAGTTCAGTCAGATCCAGGGCACGGCCATGAAAAGTCAGGGTGTGGTGTGGTTTGGAGTGCTGGAGGATTTCCAGTGTGTTTGCACTGGGGCTGTGCTCCTGAACCTGAGGGAAGGCTGTGCTTGTATCTGTTAATCTGGAGGTTCCTTATTAATAGGCTGCACACTTCATTGATTTTTAATTAATTTCTGAAGAGACACAGAGGATAAGTGCTGCAGCCCACAGACATCTCTGTACTTATTGCAGTCCACATCTCTATTGATTGCCTGCCTAAGGAGCAGAAGTAATCCATTTTAAATACACTTTCTTGGAGAGAGTGAATGCACTGCACAATACACTCTCGCGGCTGTAATTGCATTGGCGAGAGGTCAGTGGCTGGGTGCGGGAGAAGCAGCCCATTGTTCGAGTTTGCTGCCGTGGGCTCCCTTCCAGGAAAGCCAAGTGATCTCCCTGGTGGGCAGTTTGGAGCTGCAGGATCAGGAAAGCACTGGTCGCAGCTCCCCCATTACAGTTGCACTGGGAACCCCTTCAGAGGCTGCTTTTAGCCTTCTTGCCTCTTCAGAGGAAGGAGCTGGAGCTGGTCTAACTGCAGCAATTAACGCAAGGGAGAGGAATAGCATTCAAAAAGCCCATTCAAATTGATACCTCTCTTTGGTTGCCGCTTTGAAAAGCATCAAACGCTTTCCAGGAGTATGTGATCCACTGGGAGCTGAAAACCTGAAGTCTCTGAGCACTCCCCAAATCAGAGGACAGGTATGTTCCTTCTGCTGGCATGCACGGCACAGATTACTACAATTTGCTTTTGAAACAGCAATTTGAAACAGCCTTTGTCATGAGGACTGTGATCCTGCCAGCCTGTTAACTGTAGTCACTTTGCAGGGGTGTTATTGCCCAGCAAGGAGGGTTTTGCAGTAATAAGTTTGTTATTTAGGCAGTTCTTTCTTACTTGAAGGCCTCTTTCACAGAGGAAGGTGCTGTTGGTGCAGTTGCAGCCGGAACTGCACAAAGTGCACTGCTGATACAATTATTGTAAGCACGGCTACGGGCTGCAATTTCTCTCTCCTCTTTGGGCTGCAGTCCCCTGAGCTGAGATGTGCTTTTCTTCAGAGCTAAGGGGAGAACATCCCTGTCCTTTGGAGCTCCTTGGGAATAGGGAGAGTAATGCAGTCTGTCCACACAGCCCAGGGGGCTGGGACACCTGGCCCAGGTGAGGGGGTGACACAGCCAGTATGGCCTGGTTCGCCCACTGAAGCTGCCACAGGAGAGCACCTTGCTCTCCCATGGAAAGCACTTGAGTTAATTGCAAAGTGGGGATCAGACAGCTCCACAGCTCCCTCCCTCAGGAATCTCAGCTCCACAGCTCCCTCCCTCAGGAATCTCATGCTTAGGAATGACCCTTGCAGCAGCTGCACAGATGTGGCTGTAGGTGGGACAAGAACTCGGAGCCACATCCAGTATGGCCAGTATTGAAATAAATACCTGGTCTGCACCTCATTGCTTCTGCTGCTTATTATATTTCTGTAACATCTTTCATCAGAGGAACACGAAGTGCTTCACAGACGCTTTATATTCAGCAGCACCCAACCCAGAAAGCTGCATAATTTGAGGGAGCCTGGGAGACAACTCGTACTCTCTACAGGAGTTCAGACAAAGGACGTGTTTGATGATGCAGTGGAACAAACTCCCCTTCTGGTGTTGCCCAAGGAGCTTCAGCACCTACCCACAATAGAAAGCTTCATTTGAAGGGCCCCACAAGCTCAGACTTGAGAACCAGTCAGTTCAGCAGTGACCCACTTAGCTGTGCTCTGAAGGGGTGAGATGACAGTCCGCAGATGTTAATTTAGGATTGGAGTGGGTGTTGGCCCATCAAAATGTCTACTCAGTCCAGTCAATTAAGTATTGAAATGTCATAAGCTTATGAAATGGCTTCTTCTCTCATTTCTTTCTACTGTTTCTCCCTTTATGAATCACCTGTCATCTTGGACTAGACTGCATTTTTCCTGTAATTCTCATCTAATCAGCCTGATAGGCTCTTTGCCTTCACTTTTGCTTCTTGAGTTTGTTTTGACCTGTTGTGCTTTAGCATCATCTTTATTTTGTGTCCTGGAATGTAGTTTACCAGTGGAGTAAATCAGGCTTTTGGACTCCTCTTTCTGGAACAAATAAACTGCAAGCTGCCACATGGTGCAGAGCAAATACCTGGTGCTGACTTCTTTTTATCCAGACTTAATTCTTTCGATGTGCAACTGGCACTTCTATATTGCCACAGGTAGTGTGTGTCCTCCCGTGGTTGGTGTGAAGCCAGCTCATCCCAATTTTGTGCTTCGGCTGAGCCAGCCCACCTGTGAGCAGACAGAATTTGTGCTTCCAGGTGAGCCACACGTGGAGAGATGCGGACTGACCTGTGTGCAAAACATCACCGCTCCTTCTGCAGCAGAACTAGCTCGAGTTACCTGTGCGGGACTTGGTTTTCCACTGTTGTCTTTCTGTAGGGATAATGATCCAGCTGCACTGGGATCCTGCCTCTTTGAGTCAAGTAAGGACAGCCTTGTTCCTGTTTCCGTGTACTCTGAGCAGTTTAGTCCGAAAACATTTAGCAGAGTCACAGCAGGACTGTGAGGAAAGGGCTGTTATCAGCAGTGCCCCCTCTGCTCGTGTCACACCTGCACAGAGGGCAGGTCTGGCAAAGTTTCTGTCATCTGCTCCTGCTCAGGTGGACAGGAACAAAGCAGCTGTAGGAAAATCCAGATACTTGTATCAACTTGGTACCCTGAGTGCAGCTGAAGATGGCCAGCTTGAGATTAAGGCACTTCTACCTTGCTGTGCATTAAGAGCAGATTGCATCGAACTTAAACTGAAGAGAAGTGAAACCTTGAGAGAGCTTGTCAAGAGAGCAGGAGATGGGGAGCAACACATATCACAGAAGCTTTCTTTGTCTGCACTTTACCAAAGAGAGATTAATTTACCCCCTACAAACGAATTGGACTCCTAAATGCTTGTGCTTACAGCACAGGATGCAGGACAGGGCTTCCCTTGCCAGCTTCAGCAGGGCTGGCAGAACTCCAGACATTTTCAGCAATCCCTGGCAGGTGACCTGGTGGAGGTGTCCTTAGCACGAGGTGTGAGTCCCCAGCTCGGGCTGGTGACATCTCCCTGCCTGCCCTTGGCTGTGAGGGTGACCCCCAGTGCCAGCTCCCGAGCCAGCCCACACAGGACACCACAGCTCTGCAGCTGAGGCAGTGGATTTCAGAGCAGTGCCAGTCTTTCTCTCCCACAGCTCTCTCTGGAGGAACAGCTACCTGGATGAGTCTGGTTGCTCCTGACAACAAAGGGCACAGTGTTTTCCTTGAAAGTGTATTTAGCCCCAGGCAAAATTACACCTTTTCCATGGGGTATGCAGGGGAAAAGATGATCATTTGAGGCTTTCTGCAGTGATTCACATTATGAAGCAAGCCTCGAGTTATTAGGATGGTAAGAGAGCAGTCTCCAAGGCTGCAGATTAATGTCCATGAGACTTGAGTTGGACTTGAAATTTTCTTCCTTCGTGTAGCTGAAGAATGAATTTGATGAATCTGCCATGTGTGCTGGCTCTGGTGGGTGGAAGTTATTATCGCAGAAAGACAGGCTGCTCTTAATTCCTGGGTGAGATAAGATCAACATGTCCTCAATTTAGGGAAACAATTATATTTAGTGTAGAAAACAACCAAAAGTCACACTGGAAAAAGAAGCATTTTTAGGGGGTCTGCTGTGAGCTGGTATTGCTGAAGTTCTTGGGGCAGGTGAAGATCTTTCTATTTACTTTTAAAATTTGAATTGTTCTTGCAAAATGATGTCTTGCGTCGTGCAAGACAGAAGACATATGTTAAACTTTAGTTAGTGATTCAACACATTTCAGTTCATCTTTAGCAATTATCCCAAAAGGACTTTGCATTTAATGACTTACATACCTGCCTGAATTCTGTCCTGGGTAATGAATGCCTTTCTTCTGGAGATGAAATCCAGGCACCTGAGGGAAAGAGCTTTCAGGCAAGACTCAGGCAGTTCAAAGAGTTGGGCATTCCCTGCACGGCAGCTGCCACCTCCAACTAATCCAGAAGCATCCTCATCAGGGAGATGGGACTCTGAAAAGTCCAGAAAACTGCAGAAATTACAGCAATCAGAAATAGTCTGTGCTCGTACCTCTTACGCTCTGAGCTGTACAAATGGAGGCTTTGCTCAAAAGGTGCCCCCAGAAACTGGAACAGCAGCAGCAGAAAGTAATACTGGTAATGACAAAGTAAGAAAACAGCAAATTATGACCGTGACTTCAAGGCAGGAGATCTCAGGGGTCAAACCTGTGATTTGCCAGGAAAAGCTAATTTTCCTTTTTAGAAAAATCCTTATATTCTCCTGTTTCCACCACCAGCCTAGCTTCGGTGATACTTCCACAGCACTGAAGTCCTAATACCTTATGAACCTGATTTGATATTTTCTACACTGAAGTTCAGCACTTGGAAAGATCAGGAAGCTGTCCCAGATCATTGTCTTCTCTTCTCCCGTGGATTTTTTGACACAGTCTCCTTTCCACTGTCCCACTTCAGTTTGTTGCCAGCACATTATCTCATTTTCAGGTCTGATATTTTTCTTGTGAAAAGAGTAAACCTGGCTGTACCTGAAGTGACCATTCCAAAGCTGTCACAGTGCCAGAGAATTTATAAACACTCCTTAATAAAACTGAAAAATATCTTCTTTCATAGCTTTTAATGAATAACTTTTTGTCTGTTCAACTCGTAAAATGTCCTCCTGGTATTCTCTCATGGGCTTTTTGGGTGGGGATGTCACCAGCCGTGTCTTTTTTATCATACTTCTGTATCATGTTAAAAGATTAGAGATTCATATAGAGCTTTCCTTCCTGCCAAGTTCAAAAATGTCTTCAGATGGTGGTTCTCTGCATAATATATGTTTAGACAGTATTGCTGCGTGAATGCTGTAGGATTCCTTTTTTTACATTCTTTTCCTTCCACTTGGATAGTCTCATTTATTGAAAATGTATACGCACATATCTTTTCATTTATGCTCCTGCCACCCACATTTAAAGCTTGTGGACAGGGTATCAGGAAAATCGAACAGGTTTGCACTGGGTATTCCCAAGAGGATTTACATTTCTGCACACCATGGGCTCTGCAGAGGATTTTGCAGCTGCCAATCAGCCCAACACGGGCCAGTTTTAGCTTTGCAGATAACACAGGTGGGAGAGAGCCCTGAGAAGATGGTTTTACAGAGATGAAGCAAACTGTGGGTACAATGAAATAGGTAGGGACTGTTATTTCTGCCCTCTTTCTGGGTAGGAAAAAAAACAACAGGTGTGATACTGGTGAGGAGCAATACAGAGTGTTGGTGATTACACATCTTTCTTGTTCTTCAGAGAGGGTGAGGTTAGGATGAATAAAATAGAGTCTTACTAAAATGGTAATGAATAATAGCACAAAATTGGAATAAATGGAAGTGAATGAATGGAACAAACAGTGAAACATCCTGAAGTGTTAGCCTACAGGTTTAGAAATGCCTGGAATTAGAGACAGTAAAATAAGACCAGAGAGGCATCGTTCAGAACTTGTTCGTGTAACTCTTTCAATGAAGGATGTTTTTGCACACCTTACCATCAATTCCTGCCATCATTAGCTAGCAACAGGAGGCCGAAGCCTTGGTACAGCTCATCTATTTTGATTTTGGCAAGACAAAATCTGTCTTTTCATTTCGGCCAAAAGAAACCTGCAGCATTTTTGTATTGTTTCAGTGCTGATAGGTACAAGATAATCTATTAAAAATGATCATTTTATTTGGGCCTGATATGTTCTGACACCAGCAGAATTCTCTCAACTGGTGTCATAGTGTGATTCGTGTGTGACTCACAATTGTTTAGCCCATGAGATTTATTAGTCTTTTTTTCTAGGGGTTTGAATTTGATGTCGAAAAGCATTTTTCTTTAGGACTTACATTTCTGATGGTCAAAAGCCAAAGGTTACTGATTTGCAATTGGCAGGAGGGTGTGTTTTCTTTTCAAGAACAACTGCAGTTGCTTTATGCCAGAGTCCCTGGCCTCTTCCAAACCCCCTTCATGCTGACTGCATGAAACTGTTTATGCCAAACATTCTCCTGCATATTTTCAAAGCTTTTAGTGGTGGTTGCACTGAAATTTTTCACCTAGAACCAGTTTAGGGGTCCATTTGATGCTTTTTGTATAGACATCCACTTTCCTAGAATCACAGAGGTGGAAGAGACCCTAAAGCCCATCTCATTCCTGCCATGGGGCAGGGACACCTTGCACTATCCCAGGCTGCTCCAAGCCCTGTCCAACCTGGCCTTGGACACTTCCAGGGATCCAGGGGCAGCCACAGCTTCTCTGGGCACTCTGTGCCAGGGCTGGGTCCAGAGACCATGGATGGCAGCTTGTACAGGGACAGGTACCTGGGAGCTCCTTAGGCTGTGGAGGGATAATAAAACCTGGCCCATGGCACTGAGTAATCTGGTTATTTTAATCACTACATGTGACTCTCTGAATTATCATCTGTATTATGGGATAATATGATCTCTTTGGTATTCAGCAATGACTTTTAAAAAATTATCATATATATTATACAGAGCTAATATATTAAGAGATACCTTAAAGGCAATTATCAAGTGTGTGATTTCGTCTGTAGGTTCTAATAATGGTGGTTAATGTCATAAATGCCTTTTAATGAAATTATAGGCTTGTAACCCTGCCCAACCATCCTTTGTGTGTCACATAATTAATAAGACCAAGCTTTGGTGTTGATCTCGGTGTCACAAAGCACCGTGCAAATTTCCATACAGATGGTAGATGGTTGGTCTTCCATCAGAATGAGAATAAGGTTAAGGCCAGGCAGCTTGAGTGTATGTTACCTTATCTTTAAAGGCAGCTGGATGGGCTTGTTAACAAAAGTACTTCTAGCAGAATATATATGCTCATAAAAAAAGGGGCCATTGATCTAATGTCTTATTATAATACTACAGGCAATATTTTAAGGGAGTGAAAAGGTGAGGGAGTTGCAGCACTTGGAATAAAGAATTGTTTTCCTTCCAATCCGCTGAGGGTAGTGAAAATTTGTGGCCAACTTAAAAACCATTTGAAGATGGACAAGAATCTTCATCTTGAATTGAAGACGCTTGCCTGGAATGTAACAGAGCTGGAATTGTTTCCCAGTGTGGTCTAATTCTAGTGGGGCTGTGGCTAAATTGATTCTTTTTTAATGGTCATCAAATTTCCTGTCTGAAGAACAAGGGCCATAATATTTCTTTTCTTTGTCTCACATTTCCAGATTTTAAGCTTGCTGAAGCAAAGGAGTTATCTCTGTGTTACTTCGTTGGGTTTTTTCCCTTTGGTAATTGAATCTTATAGAATCGTTCATACTGGAGTAACTCAAGGTCATCTAATCCTGCCTCTTGCTCAGGGCAAGGGCGATGTCGAACTTCTGCCCTCTAGGCCATTTTCTCATTGTAAAGACTCATAATTGAACCAGACATTTTACATGTCACCACTGAAAGTCAGTTCTCAAAAAACACGTAAGACTAATTGGTATTATTGTACTGTTCTTATTCCTTCAGGGAATGATGTACCTGGAAGAGAGGAGACTTGTCCACCGGGACTTGGCAGCCCGTAATGTCCTGGTGAAATCGCCAAACCATGTGAAAATCACTGACTTTGGCTTGGCCAGACTCCTGGAAGGGGATGAAAAGGAGTATAATGCTGATGGGGGGAAGGTGAGTACTGAACACGTCTGGAAGTAAATCTGCCCTGCTGTGACAAACCTCCTGAAGTGACTCCTCAGGTCAGCGTGTCCCTGTGGGGCTGTCGCCTCTCTGAGAGAGTCTGTCAGTGACTGAGCAAAGCCCCGCCTTGCAGAAGAGCTGTGTTGTGAAAACACACATAAAAGCTGCTCGTTTTTTGCACAGTGAGCTTCCCCAGGCGCTGAAATATAATTGCGTGAGCAGTTTTCACTCTCAGAATTAACTTTCGTTCACATGCTCCAGTTTGTGTCTTGTTTTGGATGCTTGAGTTCAATGAGTGATGGATATTCTGGGGCATTCCTGCCCAGCCCCTTTCTCTGGCCACTGTGCACCTCAATAACTTGCAGTCCCATTTTCCCAGTCAAGTAATTTTCTGGAAAACAAAAGGGAAGGCCACAGAACATGAGAATTTACCTCCTCTGTCCCACTGGAAGAGCCTGTGTGTGTTACGTCTTGCATCCACCTTTCCAATACCATGCTGAATGCCAGGCCACTAAAAGCCAGCTTGAGGATAATTTTGAAACCAGACGTTTTCTCTATTACTATCCAGCAAACCACACCACAGCCTTGTAATACCTTACCTCATTTCTGCTAATTTCAGATTACTGCATGATAAAATTCAGAAGGCAGTAAGTGCATTCTGCTGCTGGCTGCTCCCTAAACATCTTGAAATTCCACATTTCAATCTGTCACAGAATCCCAAGGGATTCTGCTTCTCCTGTCATTCCTTCTCCTGCATGTTCAGTTTGCTTTCTGCCTCCTTGCTATCTGTGGTTTTTTGTGCTCACTTATGCCCTTGTCTGGGACAAACAGCTGTTGCCAGTGTGTGCAGTTCTCCAGGATGAGCTGCTGCCTGCTTTGTGTGGCTGCTGCCCTTGGATCACCTGGGCAGGCCAGTCAGGGAGGTGAAGAGCTTGAGAGGAGCCACCAGTGCTTTCCCATTTCCCCATGGAAAGATACCTCCTGGCAGGGAAGGTGGGGTTTTGGCAGCTTTCCCCAATTCCTTCATTTCTGTAATCCTCTTTCCAGTAACCCCTCAGCCTCTTCCCTCCATCAGCCAGCGAATGACAGAAAATGAGTTGATCCTTGCAAACCAGCTGTTCCCTGGCAGCTGTGGCCTGGACTTGTCACCCTGCTGAGAGCTCTGGAGCTGGATTTACTTCAGATGTATCACGTCCCAGGTCCAGAGAAGCATCCTGTGAAATCCAAGGGACACTGGCAGCTTCAGTTTGTATTGAGAGCGTGCTAAGCGAGGTTCAGACTGGACAATCGAGCGGTTGTCAACAGAGGCAGGGCAGCTTCCATCCTTGAAGGTTTTCAAGTCCAGACTGGATAAATCCCTGAGTAACTTGGTCTGATCTCGTAGCTGAACCTGCTGTGAGCCTGGGGTGGGACTAGAGGCTTCCTGAATCACTTCCAATCTGAGTTATCCCATAATGAACAAGGCAGCTTCCCTCCTTCAGCAACAGTTCACGTCTGGAACGACCCAGCCGTGAGCAATGGGAATGGAAGCGCTGCACTTCTGCAGGGTTTGGTGGGGGAGGACGAACTGTCTTTGCAAAAGTTAAGGCAGCCTTTATAATAAGGTGCTATTTTTGCCATAACTCTATAGGTGATGTTCATTAGTGAACTTCATGGCAGGGAGTTTCATAAGGGTTTGAATGAAGACACATCCTCTGCTTTCACACCCACCATCTGTTCAGATTTTGCCTGCAGTTATGCATCCCTTTGGTTTATTCCAGTACCTCTTCCACAGTTCCAAATTAGAGGGGACCCCTACAAGATAAAAATCTCTTAAGTGCTTGTCCACTAGAAATTCACTGACTGCAAGGCTGTGCCTGACAGGCCCAGCTCAGGAATGGGAAACACCACGAATCCCATTTTAACACGAACTCAAGAGCGTGGGCACCTCCCTGCCTGCACACCCCTCTCTGCCAAGAAGAGACGAGCTCGCCCCGAGGGCGATTCACTGACACAGTGGAACGTGGGGCTGCTGGCTTAGTTTGGGGAGCAACTTTTCTCACTGCACTGCTGATACAGAGAACTGGGGTGGCTACGTTCCTAACAACTGTTAGGAGTTAACAATGAAGCACTGCAAATTGTCCCCATGATGATGATGATGAGGATGATGGGGATGCTGCATTGTTACCTGGCCTCATTAGAGAACAGTTGACATAGCAGTGCTGCTGTCTCAGATTGCAGAGATTGCAAACTGTTGAGGCAAGAAAGCTTCTGCACTCCACGTTCTCTGCTGCACTTCAGATTTAGATGCAATTTTTGCGTTGGTCCCACCTTTACACAGGTTTGATGAAAACATGAGTTGTTCCACTGCTTCTGAATCAGTAAATATGGGAAATTCTGCAGGTAACTGGTTCGTCTTTCTCACCTCCAAGTTTTATGAGGCACAGCCCCATTCTAGAGGGCAGGAACAACCATTTTATCTCTGAGGTAGTTCTGCTTCTTTTCAAGCTTGCAGTTGAGCAAGGAGGGAGGGAAAAAACTGACGTCTTCATGCAGGACCTGTCTGTATTGTTTTAATAATGTATTTCTAAGGTTACATTTCTCTTGTCTTTCCCTAGATGCCAATTAAGTGGATGGCTCTGGAGTGCATACACTACAGGAAATTTACCCATCAGAGCGATGTGTGGAGCTATGGTAAATCTTCACGTGATTAGTTTAAGAAGCTGTGTCTTTTAAAGCATTATACCAAGTTGTGTTAGTATGTTAAAGATACCCTCTTTTCCCAAAGGAGTTAATTCCAGGGGGGTTTGCTCTTCAGGTTTTTGGTTTTTTTTCTTTAAATGTGTAACTCTAAGCAGCAATTGTAACTGTCTCCTGTGTTCCATCCCTGCTCACTGAAATATATTATGGTGATGTTCCCTGCTGGGGCAGTGCCGCCAGGTCTGGTCTGGTCTGGTAGCAGTTGGGCTGATTATTATGACAGAGGAAGACCTCTTTCAGCTTAGCCACAGATTCATAAAAATACAGCTGCAGGTCATAATTTTCAGCAGCCTTTGGAAAGCTCAACTCTAAAGGCCATGAATGTCAAAAAACATTTTCAGGCTTATGGGACTTTCTCTACCTAGAGTCAGATAAAAGGGAATTTGTCATAATACAGAGCAAATACGGCAAGAGAAAGAAAAGGAAGAGACAAGCTCTCCAAACTAACTAGAACAAGCATCTATTTAATTTCACAGATAACCTGGGAATTGGTGAGCTACACACGCAGAGAAAAAGTCATATTTGAGAAATGAGATGTTCGTTCAGTGCTGCTAATGGTTATTCAGACGAGCTGTTTGCCACATCTGCTGAGGTCTCTGCCTGTTTATCTGGTGTAGCTATTACTAATAAAATCATCTACACCTTCGTAAATGGAAATTTGCAGCAGCATCTGGGGCTATGGAGTCCTATTTGCATTTCCTGTTGCCGTATCACTTTGAACCAAAAGGGTGTACAGCTCCATTCATTACTCTCTTTCACCTGTGGGTAGCAGCAAAAGACACTGTTTGCTGTGGCTGGGTAGCTGCCCTCTTCTAGTCAGCTGAGAAAAGCCTGGGAGGGTTCAATTGATCTTGTAAAGCTGCTCTTTCTCTTCAGATTCTGTACACCCTGGATCACTCAGGAAAAAATACCCCTTCATTTATGAAATTCATTTTAAATGCAGGAAGCCCAGAACATCTATAATCAGAATGGAAAAGAGCATCAACAATTGGCAAGTTATAGTTATTTAATATCAACAAGGAGATGAATGAGGGTGAAATAAATGTGGTTTATTCATGTGGTAATTTTGCCCGTCACTTTTCACATCAGCGTGGCAGTTGTCAAAATATGGTGCTGATCTAGAGGCATGCTTAAAATGACCTTTGCCATACAAACAAAAGTTAAAGAAAATGGTGCGAGAGCAGCATTTTCAATATTTAAGATTCTGTTTGGGCACAAATTCTTTTACCTATGATATATGATCTTTATTTCGAGCTCTGAAGCCAAAACAAATCCTATGGCTTTTCAAAAACAGAATCTTGGGTTTGCAGCACAGCACTATCATAAACTCAAATCCATAAGGTGATTTAAGGGAAAAAATCATAGCAGTGGTTATGAATGACTTACAAGGCCAAGCATTGCCATAATGTTACTCAGTGCTGTACCTTTGTGCGAAATTGACGCTCTAAGTTAGGGGCTGTCTGCGCTTTTCCCCCTTAAAATAACAGAGTACATCAGCCATTCCTTTCCCTTTTTAATAAAAGAGCCTGATGCGTTCTTTTATTATTGCACCCATTTACTTGAGCACCCTTCATTTGTCTCGGACCTTTCTCGTGTGCCTCAGATCTGGCATGCTGCTTCTTACACCGATAAAAATGAGGCAAGTTGTTTTTGAAGATTACCATGAAGCGCAGGTTCACCATTTTCTGGAGTTTTTGTCGTGGTCTAAGCCCAGATGGCAGCTGAGCACTGTGTCGCCACTTGCTCAACTCCCCCTGTCACCCCAGTCCAAACTTCAGTTTTTTTCCAGGCACTGGTGAAGAAAAAGAGCTTGCAGCTCAGAACTGGACCAGGATCCTGTGCTGCGAGAGGTTGTGAGGGAATCTGAGTGGTGTGACCTCAAACACTGACACTCTTTCTTCTGCCTAGGAGTCACCATCTGGGAGCTGATGACCTTTGGTGGGAAGCCGTACGACGGAATCCCAACGCGGGAGATCCCCGACCTCTTGGAGAAGGGAGAGCGGCTGCCCCAGCCCCCGATCTGCACTATTGATGTTTATATGGTGATGGTGAAGTGTAAGGAGTTGTCACTTTTGATACCCCTGTGCTCGCTGCAAGATGCTGGTTTAGAACATTCGCGTGGGTAGTCTCTGGCAGAGCTGGGGAACGGGGCAGGCTGCTGCTGCAAAACAAAAGCTTCCCAAGATACTGTAAATTCCATTTAAATACTGTAAATTCCATTTAAATACTGTCTTTTGCAATTGCAAAAGTTGGCCATGAAGGGCCGAGTTAGCTCAGCTCCTTATTACTGTCAGATATTATCTCATGTTCTTGCTGCGAAGTCAAAATTGTGTGATTGTTATTGTAAACCCTTGTCATTTCCATGACAATTGATTCTGATGTTAAAACAGATAGGATTAAATATAATTATGGCACATGGATACCCAGCCAGTGAAGGCTGTGAGGAGAAATCCCGTTTCCAAATATTGAGGAAAGAAGTCACGAATGTTTTATTGTTAGTAGCAAGAGTGATGATTGCAATAGTAATAACAAAACGTAGAATTAATAGAAGAAATGCTACAGAGAGGATTATTTTTGTATCATTCTTAGTCCAGTACAAGAATTTATGAATACTTTTACTTTAGTGAAAAAGGAAAACAGTCTGCACATGGTTTCTTCCTACTTTTTGTCTCCAAGATACTCCCACTAATGACAGTATCCTCCAAGGTTATGCTTCTAATTTAAAAAGAATTAGAAATATCTCTCTGATATTTCTGGCTTAATTTAAGTGAGATTAACATACAGACATCTCATCCATCACATATACTCCTTTCCCTTTTGCTTTGTACACACAAGCCCTGGGAGGAAAAAAAAAAAAAAAAAAAGAAAGGAAAACTAGAGGAGGTAAATTAAGAATCTTCTGAAAACAGTTGTCCTGTGCTTGGAGGTGTGGAAATTGAGGAATGCAAGGGCTTCAGTGAGTGCAAAAATGTCCCATCTGGTCGGACACATCCTTAATAAAAGACAGTCAGTGCTGATATCTAAATGTGCAAGATGGAAAAAATTGCAAGGTGGTGTTGCTGTCTCTGGGACAGAGAGGAGCCCAGCAAATTAAGA
Organism: Dasyornis broadbenti; assembly: GCA_013397935.1. Classification (NCBI taxonomy): domain Eukaryota; kingdom Metazoa; phylum Chordata; class Aves; order Passeriformes; family Dasyornithidae; genus Dasyornis; species Dasyornis broadbenti. The sequence continues at coordinate 1,579,052 of VZRN01000098.1, forward strand.
AAACTTTAAGGCAGTAAGGTACAATCTAGTCTGGCCAAAACCAGTGGTGTTTTCCATTTTATGCATCATAGAATTCTAAGTTTCCATTCTTCTGCGCTCTTTATTGCAATTTTTCTTTGGGCTAAAGCTATGAAGGACTTAAAACGAGTGCATTTTTTTTAATGATTTCCTCCCTTGGCACTTAACTGTTTTCTTTCTCATCTCTCATCCAGGCTGGATGATTGATGCTGACAGTCGGCCAAAATTCAAGGAGCTGGCTGCTGAATTCTCTAGAATGGCTCGAGACCCTCAGAGATACCTGGTGATTCAGGTGAGCAACCCTGCAGCATCACGGGGGTGGGAACATGAATTCTGTCTGTGACACCCAGCTGTCACGGGTGTTGCCTTTAAATATTTTGATTTTCAAGGTGCTCTTGAACCCTAAAGCAAACAGTGACCACAGCATCATACAAGTAGGAAGTAGAATGGGCAGTGTCAGTATCTCAAAAATTATGATATTCATAATGCAACAATCTGAAATTCACTTCCTAAGCTTGTGTCTATGAGCTCACACACAATCTCTGGCTTTGCAAGCTGCTCAGTGCTTTGCATTCTCTCATGAAACTGGGGACAAGTTTTGTCCATCGGCAGACAGTAGATCTATTTTTAGACCAAGGACTTCCTTGGTTCTAAAACTGATGAGGCTGAATCTTCTCCCTGCACTGCTGAGATCACAAGCAAGTTTCTTTTCACAGCCCAAACATGAAAGTTTGTCAGAATACAGGGAGTTGTGTCACACTGGTACTTCTCATGCTAGGGAGGAGCTTCTCCTTAAGCTCTGGGGGTGCTGGAGGTTTCACATCCCTGTGAGAGGGATCTGAAGGGTTCATCCTTCATGGGTTCTTCCTTTATGGGCTGATCCCATGAAACTGCCCTGTGGCAGCAGGGCAATCCCTGGTGAGTACAGGTAGCTGGAGCTGTGTGTGCCTGAGTCCAGGCGTGTGTCCTTCCCTGATTCTGTGGCAGCCTGGACTTGTGCCTGTGTTTATTACAGCTCAGACTCAAGCCACAGAAGGTGTGAGGTCCTCAGGTAAGGGCCCAGTGCGTGAGCAGTTCGGAGGAAAATGCAAACTCTGGAATTAAAAAGAAGTGAGGCGATGGTGAAACACCAGAGAGCAGAGCATGGGGATAGTTTGATCCAGGTAATGATCTTCTCGTGCTCTGTCTCGTGCTTCACCTGCTCCACATCATGGAGCACAGGGCAGAGGTGCACGTAGCTGATCCTAAGCTTCCCACTGACGTGAGCATTCCCAGTGGAAGAGCCTCCAGAAGTACAGCCAGTGCCACTTCATGTCCGCCGAGTGGGTCTAGTGCCAGTCCCACCGTGTGGTGTTTGATTTCACCGGGTAGAGCTGCCAGGTGACTTGTGGTGTGTTCCTGCACGCTGTGCATCATCCTGCCCTCCTTCAGCTTCAGCACAGGGAAAATACGGTTGGAAAGTGCAATATTAGTCAAGAGGATTTGTGGTGCTGAATGTGGAATTCCTCTTGCAGTATTCCCCACTGTGATAAATTGTGAGTTCAGCTGATTCTGGAAAAATCAGTCTGATTCAATGATTTTGTTAGATTAGACATGTTTCCTTATTCCAGATACCTCTTCTGTCCGTTTCTCCCCCTGCTCTTCCCAGCCCTGTTGCATGCTCTGGTGTGTGTTTCATCCTGTGAGACTTCTCCCCAGTGCTCCTTGCAGATACACGAGCTCCTGGAGAAGAAACAGGGTCACTGCATTCTTGCACTGGTGCCTCTGCCACCCCTGCTCCCTGTCCCTCCCAGGTGCAGTCCACAGTGACAAACTTGAGCTTTCCAAAGGGTCTGTATGCGCCCCACAGCACAGCCAGCATTCCCTGCTGGATCCCACATGTGGCAGAATCATTTCTGAGGAGCGGGCCAGTGGAGTTTAGCATTGTTTCTGTAGGCTCGTGGGTGTTTGTGGCACGAGCTGCCTTTTGTGATGTTTTGTGGCACCAACAAAGTGCAGCTCAGATTTGCCTCCCTGGCTTGTAGGTGATATTTCAATGCACTGTTGTTCCCTGGTTTGATTTTTGTTGTTTTCAGCTCTGTTACATTCTGCAGAACTTTCTATATGGGTGGGAGAGAAATTTACCCTCTAGGTCCCTTAAAGTACAAATTAAAAAGTAAACGTCCAGACACAACAGTTTCCTTGTTATTCCCCACCCCTCCTATTTGAGCCTAAATAGCTGAGATATTTCACAAAATATGTCAGAACTTGGATCAGAAACTGATACTGTGTGGGAAAAAGAGAGAAGAAAGAATAAAAGCCCAATCACAAGAATGCCAAAAAATGGTTTTGCTTGATTCATGAAGTTACTTCCTTTCTGTCATCATACTCCCAGAAAAAAAAAAAAAACAAAAAACAAAAAAACCAAAACAAACCCACAAATTTTGTGGATATGGTGCTTTTGAACAACCAAAGCATCGTGTGTGGTCTCTGCAACCTGGCTGCCAGGGCATTAGGAAGGCTGAAATCCTCACTTTGGGAAATTACTCCATCTTTTGACGTTTTTCCTCTCTCAATACAATCTATGTAGGGAGATGATCGTATGAAGCTCCCAAGCCCGAATGACAGCAAGTTCTTCCAAAACCTCCTTGATGAGGAAGACCTGGAAGATATGATGGATGCCGAAGAGTATCTGGTTCCTCAAGCCTTCAACATTCCTCCTCCCATCTACACCTCCAGGACAAGAATTGATTCCAACAGGGTAAGAGCAAGCTCTGACAGGAAATACTGGTTATTGTAAAAGCACAGCTGGAGATTTAAGCACACCAATCAAACACAGGCCAGCACTGCCTTGGGAATTACAAGCTCCCATTGTAAGGAGAGTGGCTATAAAAATGTTGTCACTGGGTTCCCTGTTCATTGTGCCCCGGTGAATTCTAAATTAATAGCCCAGCCTTGAGTGAACAAAGGCTCAACTTGAGCTGCCTGTGCTGAAAGCACAGCTGAGGCTGCTGAAGTCAAGCAGTGCTGCTTCTGCACTGTGAAAGGGCCAGGAAATGCCAGCCCTGGTGCTCCCATCCCTGCTATCCTGTTGTCTTGGCAGGGTTGGCATTGATGGAACTGAGGGCAGCTGCAATACATAGATAATGTTGCTTTTGTGTCTGGAGCCAGATTTCCAGCCCAGCCCCTGTTCCTGTTTGCATGTGATGCATTCAGGGCCACCCTTCCCAGACGTGTGTCGGTGCTGGGCACGTGGCAGGTATTGGCAGGCTGAGCTTTGCACCCTCCCTGCCAGGGGAGGAAATGCTCTTCTTTGCACCAGGGCACCTGAGGCACAGAGAGTGTTCAGGGGGAGTTCAGCTCACAGAGCTCCAGCCATCCAAGGGGTAGGGGTACAATCTAAGCTCTTCCCCCAGGCTTCATTTTGTGTCACTGGAGTGGCGTGGGTGAGCTCTGGTGCCTGCCTTGGGCATTTCCGGTGGGATAGGTCCCTTTCTGGAGGTGCCATTCTCTATCCACTAACTCCTGACAGCTGCAGAGCAGTCTCAGATCTGGTGGGTTGGATCCTGTCCTCCATGCCTGTGCCCTGCTCCAGGTGGGGAACAAAGTTAGGGGTCTGGAATCTATTTTCCCTCCTCAACAGCCCTTACCTCTGCCTTTTCCTGTGCTTGGCTCCAGCCTTTTAAGCTTTTTAGTTACCACCCCTTCACAACTGAGAGATGGTGAAATGCATTACTAATGTGAGGGCATTCACACGGGCATCAGGTGTGTTTTCATTAGGGACTTGTTTCCTCTTCAGGCTCCTTTTAGTTGAGAGTCACAATTTAAATGCTAAAAATAGTTTCTTTGAAACGCTGGTGTTTATTCCTCACGGATTAGACACCTTTTGGACATTTATCCTTAGCTGAGGCAGTTCCACACTGAACTGATTACACCATATGAGACAGAGAAGAGGTGAGTGAAAGAGCCAGGAGTGTCTAAACTGAGTTTCCATGCTCTGACCCATACCCTGAAGGAAGCTCCCTACCCTCTCCTGAGGAAATCAGTGGTTTTTTGGGAATAAGGAAGACAAAATCTCATTTTAATAGTCAGTTTGGAAGGAAATAGCTGCTGTTTTAAAGGCAAGGAAACTGGATTCATGTAGCATTTTTCCTGCGTCACTGGAAGACAGTGAAGGTGGGGTATGATGCATGATTTAGTAGTAAGTGAGAAACTTTCTTTTTATGGCAACGAGAGTTAATTGATGGTGACCTGAAATAAGTCAGGTTTACTCCTAGCTGTCTCTGGAGACGTTCTGTTTCCTTTGCTGCCAACTTGCGAGAAGAGAAGGAAAGGACAGCAGTTACCCTTGGAAGGTCCTCAGTGTCACAGGGATGTAAATCAGGGAGGTTAGCTGGACCTAGTGGAGCGCTGCCATTTACCCCAACACAGGGCTGAGAGGGCAGACTCTGACATACTGGGTTTGTTACATTCATCTCACTCCCGTATTTGCTGGAAACACTGGGACACATTTAGAGGAGAAAGTCTTAGCAGAAAACTTGATCTTTCAACCGTTCTTTTTGCCCTCTGTCTTTGGTACCAGACGAGCTGAGGAGTCCACTAGAGCTGAGGGAATTCCAATAAAAATCCTACAGTAAATATTCAGAAAGATTTATTTACAATGTGTTATTTGGGCAACCAACATGGTCACTGGGATATTCATGGAATGAAAACACAGGCATTTTTTTTTATTATTATCGTTACTATACTACTACTGCTTGTAATTATTATTATTATTATTATTATGCTGTTGTTATTATACAAAAATTCAAATAACTTTCACAAAGCCTTTTCCCAACTCTAAAGCACATTGTTGCAGCTGCTTGCACACATGGGATCTCCTTGAAGTCAGCAGAGCTGCAGAAAGAGACCCCAGGCCTTATTTTTGCCACACAGAGAGACTCCATCACATTCTTGACATGACATCTCCTTTCCCCAGCTCACAATTTTCCGTCTTGGTTTGAAACTATGAGCTTGTCCCACTAAAGACAGTGGGAGCTTTGCTTTGTAATTCAATTTAATGACAGTAGCAAGACCGTATCCTCCTTTCAGTAGCTCCTGTTGCTGGGATTTTTTTCTCTGGCATTGTACAACAGTCTAACACTTAAACAAACCTGGAATTAGCCCTTTGCCAAAAGTTTTCAGTCTGTGAGCCAAGGTGTCTGAGGCGGGTCAGACAGAGAGGTCAGAGAGGGCCAAGCTGGGAGCCCTGCACCATCGTAGCATCCCGAGTTTCCTTTGCAGAGAGGTGTTTTCTGGAGGTAGTACATTTGTTTCCCCTCGGTGCAGAAAGCCACATACATCTCTGTTGCTTTTGTGAAGCGCTCATTTTCTCGGTACGTTAACTATTCTTTTAGTGAAGATTGATTTAAACAAAACACAGTCGCTGCTTCAAGGTAATAGTGCATCTGCTGTGCACAGTTCAGTGCAGATGGATGTCAGCTACAGGAATCACACGGAATTGAAATGCTGTCAGAGCTCTCTATCTGCTCTTGTCTGAGTCTGTCTCGGTGTTTCCTTTGGATCGTCTGTGATTTATGCTTGTTTAGCGTAGAGCATATTAATATTGCACAAACTCATTATGGTGCTGCTGCAGCCGAGGGTGCCAAATGAATGGATACAGCCGGGGTAGTTTGTGCTCACCGTGTCTGGCAAATCGCATTTTATGGGGAGATTGTGAGGCAATTTGGTGAAGGAGAACGCACAGACAAGAGCTACATGATCTCCATGACATTTTCAGGGATAAGAAGCATGAAAGATACTGTATTTCCCACCTCAGCCGTTCCAATGGCAGCTTTAGTGGCCAAGGAGTCACTCAGGGCACTGTGCTCCTTCTCTGTGCTGACAGCGTTGGTTCAATGTTCCAGCAGCACGGCTCCACGGGGACAGAAGGGGGCAGGAAGAAAGCAGGGAAATCATGAACTTCCTCACACACAGACTTTGAAGTCAAGGAGTGCAGGAAGAGCAGGAGCATTTACTTTCTCAGGAAAGCTCTCAAGTTTCCCTGTGGTGGTCTCAGGTCTAAATCCTTGCAGCTTGTTGCCTGGAAGAGGCACCACTGGACGAGGTTTGTGTAAAGCTCTCCCGCCCATGGGAGGAAAAGAGCTTTTTGGATGTGAATTAACACCACGGAGCTGCAGCCCATGGATAGAAGACTGGAGAGAGGGAAGGCTTCTGGGGAGTTGCCAGCTCCCTGGGAAGTCTCACATCCTTCTTCCCCCAGGGGTTACAGAGATTTATGAAGCTGCAAGGCTCAGACACAGCTTCAGCATTTCCATCACATCCAGGTTGGCACCTGCAATTAAATATCAAGCAATTCTTTTTCAGAGGTGTCTAATCCATATGTCCAGGGAGACTATCCTGCTTGGTTAACGCAGGCTGTGGGACATGGGAAGCCAGTTTGTGATCTGCAAGGCTCAGACACAGCTTCAGCATTTCCATCACATCCACACTGGCTCCCTGCTGGCACGTCCTTGGGACCTTTCTGTGCTGCCAGGAGCAGAGCCCTGCACGGGCCCTGACCCTTAACAGTGGCCTCTGTTGTGAAGTCCACTCTGAGACTGCTGCAGCTTTTAAATAAAAATTAGCATCCTAAGCTAAATTGAATTCTTTCACTGGATCTGAATTTCTTCCGTTGCAATTTCGTCTCTTTGGCTTTTTCCAATTTTTATTTCCCACTGTCCAGAGATACTCCAGAAAAATGGAGTTTTAGAAGCTCTGTGCTTCTGAGAGATAAGCTGAGTCCTCGGCAGTGTTTCCACGAGCACAGGACCCCAGCTAGTGCTCGAGTGTCCTGCATTCACATCCATTCGATGATTCATTCAGGTGTTTGCAGCGAGTGCTGTCCTGTGTGTGCAGAGATAATGCTAATACAGCAAGCACTCTGTGCGCCCCACCATGCTTTTTGCTCTAAATCCTTGGCTAATTCCTGCTGAAAACTGTCTGTGCTGTTTATTACTCACTGATACTGTCCCTGTAATTTCATTCCTTACGCTGTATATCACGGAAGCACCTGCCAACCCTGCAATTAAATATCAAGCAGTTCTCTTTCAGAGGTGTCTGATCCATATGTCCAGGGAGGCTATCCTGCTTGGCTAATGCAGACTGGGGGACATGGGAAGCCAGTTCTCAGGTCTCTGTGCGGTACCTGGTGTGCCACTGCAGCAGTCCTGGCCTGGCCTTAGGTCGGCTAGTGCAGCATCCTTTCGCCTTGGCAAAAAGCTGGCAGCAGGAGGGAGCTGTGGTTTGGCCATGATTCCTCTTGCGCCCAGGGCTTTAGAGAAGCACGTGGTCCCCATTTCTTTTCCCGCAGGAGAAGGCAATTAAGTGTTCCTGCCCAAGGCATTTCTCCAGGTGTGTCCTGGCCGCATGGGACTGATGGCAGTGAAACTGCTCCATCTTGATATTAATCCAAAATGTGCGTGAAGAGATCTCCAGGCTGCACAGGGCCATTGAAAGCATTTTGTCCAACCTGCTGGCATAGCATAGACCAGAATCTCCGGTCTCTTAATTTCTGCATCAAGTGCAGAAATTCTGTTTGAGGTGGAGTTTGTCTTTTAGAAAGATTGTCTTGATTGTATCAGGTGAGATGGAAAATACATCACGGTGTAGAGAAGTCTCACTGGGAAGTTAATGCTGACTCTTTAGCAGGGTTTGGATGCTGTTCCTGCACACTTTTTGTGCTAGATTTAAGGAGCTGCCAGCAATCAGAAATCTCTGGTTATGATGGTGGGATTCTCGGGGTGTCCTGTGCAGGGCCAGGAGCTGGACCCGATGATCTTTGTGGGACCCTTCCAGTTCAGGATATTCTGTGATTCTCTGATTCTTCTGCTTAAAGGGCTAAGCAGGATATTACCATTGGTGTGTTTGCTGTGAAATGATGACAACACAGACGTCTTTTTTTTTATTTGTTTGTGATGTTTGCCACCTTCTGCTCCTGCAGTCTCTTCCCAAAAATAATACCACCAAATCTTTCCCTAAATTTGATACCTCTTAGAGAAGTCTCTCAAGCTGTGGTCTTCTTTCATTACTTCTATCCCATTTCTTTAATTGCTGCGCTTTAAAATATGATCAAAAACTTTCTGAAAACCTTAGTAGTCATTTTTTTCCCTCTGCACTGGACTCTGTCACTTCCCTATGCAACTGAGGTGATAAAATCTGCAATGCCAGAACAGATGATCTTGTAAATGAACTGGACGTTGTTTCAAAGTGTTTCATAGCGTTTCAGGTGATCGCAATGAGTAACTATATGAGCTCTCTCACTTCTTTAAAACTGCAAGATTTGTTAGGGAAGTTTGTGTGAAGCCATTCTGTGTGTCTTTTGCTAAATACTGCATTTTGTGTATTTTCCTAGGAGAGTCTAGGCAGCTGGCTGCATTTACTACCTTCAGACCTTCAGGGGAATTCTGGAAGTCCACCAAGCTCCTTTTCAAGATCTCCAATTCCCATTTTCTGCTTTCCTAAGTTGCAATGACATTGTGGTGGTGGGAGGTCTGTTCTGCTCTGCCTTTTGCATTAAGCGCTTCCCAGGAGCTGTTCGTGTTTGCTTGGTGCCTTGCAGACCATCACAAGTATTTTACCTACTGTAGCTTTTTTTTTCTTCTGGAAAATTCTTCTGGGTCTTTTTCTAGTCTTCATTGGAAGTGTGGATAGCACCAGGCTGTCCTTGTCCATGAAGAGCAGGAGGTGAACCCAGACCAATACTGGTCAGCCTGATTTCATTGCTCAGGGTGAAGAAGTAGTGAGGAATAAGCATGCAAAAATACACTATCAAATATATATTATGTGAAAAATTATTTCAGTCTTAATACGCTACATGAAAAAGGAAAGCTTCTTACAGAATATGTACATCCAGAACAGGAGTATTTATATACCTTTTTAAAATGTGCTAGGTTTGCCAGAGGAGAAGGGAAGAAAATTCTTATGGAGGACTATGGGAATAGATGATTCCTGACTCTTCACAGAGAAGTCTTTGAAAGTGCTTAATGGCAATTAGTTTCTTGCTTTGCAGCCAGGCTGGCTGAAATCAGTGATCTCTCTCAAGGAGTAAACCCTTCTCAGCCTGAACTGATTATCTGGACCAACTTGTCAAATGGTTTTGCAGGGGAGTGCCTTAAAACGGGGCTTTTTAAACGTGTTCGCTATTTTCTGTCACATTCAAGCCTCTGTATCCAGGCACTTAGATTTAGAGTCAGGCATCAAGAGTTAGAGACTTTCCTAAAGTGTTGGATGGCATTTTGGCTTTTACAAATGTAATATGGATTTAATAACAAAATCACCGCCTCAGAGTACTTTCTGCAAGCTCGGTGGAATCGGTGGGAGAGTCTGTAGCTGTACATTGTTTCCATCCTTGATGCGTGACATGTAAATTCATTGAGCTTTAATATAAACTGGTTTAAAATCAGGCAGCATCTGCCTAATCCATGAATAGCTGCTGGCTGTGTTAACAGTCAAGAGAGCTCACAGCTGATCCGTTTTCTTTTCTCTCCTGAAAAGAAAAAGTCAATAGATATAAAAAGAGTAAGTAATAAATATTTTTACATTGCACTGATGAGGCATTCTTGGAAAACAGCAAGCTAAACAACTCTGCATAATTCAGGAGATGGAAAAGTGGACTGAGAGTCAGGAAATAATTATGAGAGCCGGGAGAAAATTTTCCTTCTGTGACAAGATGTGAAGCAGAAATTGTTAGTGGAAAATATCCATTTGTGAGGAGCCCTATTTGTGGTTTTCTTAAAATAATAAAAGCACCTGAAAAATACAAGGGGGCATGATTGGGAAGTGCACTAGGCGGGGTTGCAGGGAGTTGTCCCTTAAACACCTGTGTGGCCCCCAGGCAGAGAGTGCTCGGTGTCCCAGCACAGTGGGACTCCTGGGATAATGCTCTGGGAGGACTGCCGGGTGGCAGGAGGACTCTGGAGCATCCTGGGCTAAATGCTGTACTTTCTAAACATAGGTGCAATGGAGTTAAATGCCAGCACAGCCTAAAAAATGCCCTTTGTTAGCCAGAGTAAAGAGTCTGTGGTTCTTGTTGAATGCTGTGGGAGGGGAGGGGAAAATAATTTGCAAAGCTATAAAAAGACTCTTCAAAAGATGCAGTTGGGAGGAGGCACAGATGAAGTGTAGATTTAGAATGTTAAAAAATGATTATTTTATCCAAATCAGCTGGATGGTTAGTTCTTTTAGAGTATTATTGCCACCAGAACCTCAGCCCTGCTCTAAATCAACTCAGCATTTCATCAAGAAGCCTATTCTTTGCTATAAGAGACCAAGAGTGCACAATTATGGGTTTCTTTTCCCCCTTGCATAATAAAATTGGGAGATTATCATCAAGTTTCTATTCAGATTTTAGGAAGGCTTTTTTATTTTATTTTTAAAACCCATCTTTGTCTGTAAGAGCTCCCTGTTCAGGCCAGCATGCGGCAATGATTACTGCTGTAAAGGCTTCAGTGGAGATGTGCTCTATTTCATTCTCAATGAGGGTTGATGGCATTTTGAGAGGCTCAGAATATCCTTTGATTACTGTATAAAACAAGCTGGGGAAGATGGCAGTGCAGCATGCTCATAGGAGGGGGCTGCTGCTCCCAGGATCGCTCATCAACTTTCTTTTGTGCCTTTTTTTTTTTTTTTTTTTTTTTTTTGTGTCTTCCATATCACAATCACAAATCATGGCCGTGTTGTGGTTTTGGTCCTGTTCTCCATCCTTCCCCTGCTTTGGGGATTTGAAGCTTGAGGTCTGTACAGAAAAGGAGATGCTGCTGCTGCTCCTGTGTTTTGGACAGGGCAGGAGCAGGAGCAGTGCCTGACTCTGCTGTCCCGCAGGGAATTGTTGGAACAGCTGGGAAATGGTACCTCGTCCCTTTCAAATTGTGGGGAATTGGCTCAGCGTTCAAAGGTGCCATTTAAAGTGTCTTGGAGAGCGTATTAAAAAGAAAGAGTGACAGAAAGCCAGTCATGGGTGACAGGAAGGATGGGGGAGTCAAGGAGATTGAAAAGGAAAGATAGGCAATGCCAGCTGTCTCTCCTCCTGCTCTGCTCTCTGTTTGACACTCGAGTGCATTAACACGAAGTACCAGGCAAAGGGAATCCTTGCATCTTCATTCTTGTGTCATGCTTGGATCAAAGTGCACCTTGTGCCAGCTGAAATGCCTTTGCCAGTCCCTCTGAAGGTAGGAAGGGTGAAGGGCTCTGAGGTCCAGAGGACAGGTGGGCTTCCAAGCCTTTGGTGCCATAGAGCAGGAGAATGCTTTTGTTTCCAGCCCAGGGATCATGCTCAAAGGGATGAGGCTACAGAAAAGCATTTCACTTACCTTTCCCTGCCAGTGCAGCTGGATACTGAGTTTCGTGCCCAAATTGTGCATCTCTTAAGAGATTATTTTCATCTGTGGTCTTGTGGTCTTTGACTCCTCTACTCGGTGAAATGCTAGGCTGAAAATACATGGTTTATATCTGGTATTTGCCAGTGAAAGCACAGGAAATACTCTGTGCAGTGTACAGGTACGTTGTTCCCCATACACAATGCGAAGATTATTAGGCGTGTTTTGTTTGTGATGTATGGAATTTCCTGTTCACAGTCCAGACTAGATGACTCCTAGAAGGCAGTTTGGGTATCCTGCTGCTTATGGACTGCTCTAAAACAGTTAATAAGTATGAAAGGAGACAGTTCTTAGGAGAGAAAATTATGCAAGAGAAAGTGGAAATGACTTACCCGAAGCTAAAAAGTTGGTCAGTACTGATCTGAACCCAGGGGGCCAGGGAAACATCCGTGACAATTAATTGAACCTGAAACTTTGGACAGGCTCAGGGATGTCTTAAACCCACCATTCTGCCAGGACAAGAGCTGGCATATCCAAACGACACAGGCAGCCTGTGGCAGCTGAGTTAGAGCTCAGGCTGCCTGCAAATCTTACCTGTCCTCTGGCAAACAGCTCCCAGAAAAACCTTAGGTGTAGAAAAAGACTTACTCATTGTTTCTTCTGTTTATTTTTTCCCTCGCTGGATGTTTTGTGTCTCGATTGTAGAAGAAGCAGTTGTTAGAGACTGGAGCAAACACTTCACACAGGCTGATGCTTACGTTGTTTTTTATACTTGTGATCAACACTTAAGTGAAAATGTGTGACACATTCTGAGAAAAAGTACTGCCGGAACAGGGGCCGGGACATCATCTTTTCCCATAAAGATTCTTCGATCCCCAGTGGAACTGTATGGCCAAGGAATGCCAGACTTGTGTCAGGTGCTCTAGGAGATGTAGGGATGGATATGCTTAAACCTTAACAGCCCAGGGAAGTGTCTAATCCTTTCTTTTTATATACAGCCCTTCTCTGAGCAGGGGCTGGGACCAGAAACCCCCAAAAGTCTGCAGAGCCTTCTAGCAATTACTATACAAACAGCATTCCATTTCTATTTCACATTACACAGCAATCTCATGTGCGTGTTTTTTCTTTTGATTTTCATCTCGGAAATGCTTGCTGCCTGGAGCAGGGCAGAGGAATCTGCAAGTTCTGTGGAAGCAGGACTGTGGCCAAGCTGAGGTGGCTGTTCTTCTGGAATGGTCTTTCCTATTTGAATTTCAGTTCGGATCCGTTGTAAATACCAGGCTGCTCCCCTGGAGCTGGAGTTTGCTCAGGGGCTCGCGGGACGCTCTGTGTTGTGTGCTCTGCCTGCAGCGCCGCCAGACCATCCCAAACATTATTCAGATCCACTCACATAAATCAGCTGTCCTCCTTCCTGGAAAACTGCTGAAATTTTGTTTGCAGCAAGATCTGGTATCTTAGGATGCTGTGGTTTGGTGACTCGAGCCCGGATACTGCCTTGGTTTGAAATCAGGTAAAGAGTTTCTAGGGGAAGGAGGAGAGTGAGTAGTTTCTGGGGGCACACAGCCCAGGACTGATGAACTGGTACAAAGAAATGCTGCAGAGCCTGCTCAAAACAGATAATCTTTAAATTGCCTGAGGCTTGGACCATGAGATGCCCCTGAATAGGATTTGTGAGCAGCATCCCAGTGAGAAGGTCGAGAGTGTTTTGCCGCTCTGTATTTGGTGCTTTTTGCATATGAGAGCAGAAGGAGAGGAAGAGGGAGCTGGGTTTTACATGGATAGGAGCAGCATCAGAGTGGGTTCAAATGTGTGTGTACCTTCATGTTGGCAAAGCCTTGCCTTTAGTAGAGAAAAATCTTCCAGTCCCGTGAGCTCAGCAGGCTGCTAAAGAGTAAGAAACAGCAATGATTATGCAACGTCTCGGCGGGTGACCAGGAAAACCAGCTCTGCAGCAGTGAGTGGGCTCTGGGCAGTCTGAGCTGGCAGCAAAGCATGGGGGTACCAGCTCAGGCTGCAAAGAAAGCTTTGCTTATTTTCTGTTTGGTGACAGCCCTGCAGCACCCGTAATCCCACACTGAGTGCCTCCAGCATTTCTCTTCCATGAGAAGAGAAAACTTCATGGCCCTGAAGGCAGCAGTGCTCAGCCAGAGTGGGATGACTTGTGCCGTGGGCAGCAGGAACAGCACAGCCCTGGCTGCCAGGCTCGGGCACAACACCAGACCCAAGTGAGAGGAGGCAGGGCAGAGGAATATTCACAGAGCTACATAAATATGAGTGGCAGGACACAACAAGGCTTTGATTTCATTACAGTTGAAGATGCAGCCAGAAAATATTATGTCCCTGCTCTAAAGGAAGAGATATTTGCCTTTGGGAGATTTTAGAAGCGAGGAATTGGAAAATGAAATTAATGAATAGGAAGCAATAATACAAGCCAATATTCACAGAAGTGTTATTTACCACTCTTTTGTCAAAGCTCATTTTACACAAGCATTAGCTGGTCTAACAGCTGATGTGTCACTGGTATTTCATATCAGAGGGCCTTGGAAAAAGGCTTTAGGAGACATTTTCTTGGGTTTTATCCTTTCTCCCTGTTGTCATGCCTTTGCTTAAAAGTCAATCATGTGGTGTACAGAATGAAATCTTGGGCGTTTCTGAGGAGGGCTGCTTGTGGGCAGTTTAAAAAAGCGAGGCTCCTTCTGGAGCGTGATGAGTTCCCGTGTCGATGGATGCGTGCACTCCGCAGCTAATGGATACAACACACATCACACCATCAAAAGGGAGGCAGTATTGATTTATTTTATTTTTTTTTCCAGTATACAAGCTGAGACTTCTTAAGTAGGCTTATGTAGTGAGGTCGTCGAGCACCCAGCCTCCAAGGTCCCTGTCTATCTCAAAAAGATAGAGATGATAATTCAGGTGAGACTTTCAGGATCAGAAATCCAAAAATCTGGAGCTGTTCAGTAAAGGAGCATCTGCTAATTTTTTCAAGACAGTATTTAAGATGCAAAAACAACAACCCCCCCAAAAAAATCAACAGAGTAAATTAGATTTCACATACAAAACAAGCTATTCAAGTTTTACCTGGTAAAATCCAAACGTATTTCCTTCTCACAGTGTGATTCATGTCCTGACCAGTAAGAGTTGTCTGAGGGTAGTTTTGGAAGCCTACAAAATTATGAACTCACATTGTAATTACCTGTCAATTTAAGGACACTTAAACAACTATATTAAATTTTCAAGCCCACTAAACGGCACCACAGCTGTTTTCTTTGCCTCCTGTTTCATGGAGCAGTGGCCACAGGGTGTCAACTCATCAGGAAGAACAGTAAAGAAGTAAAAAGATGTGCAGACAGCAGGGGTGGAGAAGAGCCATGTGTAAGGTTCTGTGGTAAGGGGTGTTGCAAGATGGATATGTTTAGTGCAGAGCCTAAGGGGAGGCACGAAAAAACACAATTCTTGTGATCTTAGTTGTCAGGCCACTGACTGGGAAGGGTCTTGTCAGCAAAAATAGCAATAAATGCATTAATTCCAGTCCATTGTCTCCTGACATCTCGGGACAGGGCCATGCTAAGAGGGCCTGTTGCTGTGCTGTTACAGCTGCAGGGTATGTATTTAAATATTAGAGTCACAGCCAAGAAGAGCTAAAGATAGGACGGCGGGGTTAGCCTTTTGTGCTTAGGGTGGAGCAGAGCCCACAGACACATCATGCAGCCATCCTGGAACAGTATTTTCTTCAGCTGCTAATCTTCTAAACATTTACTGGCAGAGGGGTATAGCCCTGTGTGCTGAAGTCAGGCCTATTGGCAAAGGACTTGCTTTTCTAAGTTCAGTGAAAGATGTGAACTGGAAGTACTTCAGAGACAGCTCTGCCCTTTTTCCTCCAGAATCAATGAACCTACCTTGGAAGTTCACGGGAGTGGCTGTGTGGAAACGGGATGTGATACATGCCAGTGCATGCCACAAGGAGTGGTGACAGTGCCTGGTTTAGGGCCTGTGCCCCTGGACAGCAGCCAAGCCCCGTGCCCTGCCACACAGAGATGGCACAGCGTTGCCACAGCTCCTTCCACTCCTGCAGGCTGGGCACCTGAAGCCGCCTTGGGAAACAAAAGCAGGAAAACCTCTCTCCAGTGTCGCAGCCTGCAGGTGCAGGGGAAGGAAGCTGGGAGCTTTACAAGGAGGGTGAGGATTCCCAACAGAGCTCTGGATTCCACGCTGCTGAGAGAGTTGACTCTCTCTGACTTTATATTCCTTCTCTGGATCCTACACGTAACCATCAGTTTGCCTAAAACTTCACCACCCTCCATGGACCATAGTTTACTACTTTCATGTCTTCAGTCTCCTCCATTGTTTTGGAGCAGATATAAAGCTGGCCTGAATTCAAGTAAATACGAAATCAGAGGGCAAGGCAGAGGCAGATTAAAGTCTCCTGCGGTGCAATGTCTCAGAGCCATCAGTAGGGCTTCAAAGTAGCATCTGGCACACTCAGGGGAGTGTGCCAGATGCATTTGTCTAACACATTCTGCATTGTAACCTGTCATTGCCCACGTGTCATTACAAGTGGGCTGTAAATCTGGAGGGGCTCGCAGGCAATCACAACATCTCCGGTTTTCAAGGTGTTCCCTGATTAAAGGGACCTTCCCAGTTGTCCCAAGCAATCCTTTTGCACAAGCCTTTCAAGTTGGAGGCTTGCTGCAAAGCCTGTATCCAGTGTGTGTTGGTGTCTGTTCCCTTTAAAAAAGTAACATCTGGTAAAGTGCCTCATGTTCCCTCTTCTGTTATGGCCTTCACTCGCAGTGAGCCCAAGCGGGATCAGTGGCTCTGTCTAACACTGCTGAGACACAGCTTGTTGTTGGGGGTGAGGCATTTGCCCCGACTGAATTCTTTGAGTTTTGGGTCCAGTTAGGAAATCTGAGTGATGTGCATGTTTCTCCCCATTAGCTCATACAGCTCATGTGACTTGTTTCGTTCATGTGACCTCTTGTTACGTATCCATCATCCATTTTTCTTTCCTATTAGAGTGAAATTGGACACAGCCCTCCTCCTGCCTACACCCCTATGTCAGGAGTAAGTATTTCACATTCAGCCTTCATCCTTTAGGTTTTCTTCCTTCCTTCACTACTTTTTTTCTGTTTCAAATTCCATTTTCCTGCATATATGACCCAAAAGCCAACAGGGTATGAAGTGTATATGTAAGGAATCAAATAGTTGAGGTCTCCAGACTCAGCCTGGGTTCATGTGCAAACTCCAAGGACCCACACCTAAAATTCTGGCAACTTTTATTAAAAAGCATTTAGGTAACAGGCTTGGGTGAATCAGTACATTTTTCCTTCCTGTCTATAGGTCATGATGTTGAAATTTCCTTGCACACCCTTGCTGACAAGCAAAATTGTAGTTTGAGTTGAACCATTGAGTTGAGGTGCCAATATAAACACAGTTCACCAGCCTGAAATGCACTTCCTGATTGGAATTACACGTGGTGTGGGTGACCCTGGGATTCTCACCACAGGACACCCTAAAAGTGTCACCCCAGGGATAAAAAGACCTGACAGTGGCTTCTTTGTCCAGTCAGAAGGAGATTTCCCAAACATAAGGTTAAAGGGTTTTGATCAGAAGTCAGGGGAGGTTGCCAGAGTAATAATGGAAGAGGAAATACCATGTTCACCTCTTGCAGCTGTGTGTGTCCAGCCTCCACGTGCCTAGTAGAAGACAAATTTTCCTGCCCCATTTCTATCCCCATTGAGCACCACTGGGCAGAAGGACGCTTTGTGGGTCCACACCAAAGCCTGGAAGCACAGGATGGGCAGGGCAAGGCAGGCACCGGAGCCACAGCCATGATTTGCTGTCCAAGCTTCTCCCCTCAGGAGCCTCCTTTCCCATGCTGTGCTCTCTCTTCCAACAGAACCAGTTCGTGTACCGGGATGGCGGCTACGCTGCGGAGGTGCCCATGCCGTACAGGGCTCCGGGCTGCATCATTCCAGAAGCCCCAGCTGCTCAAGGGGCCACGGCAGAGATCTTTGAAGACACTTGCTGCAATGGCACGCTGCGGAAACAGGTGGCGACCCTGGCGAAAGAGGACAGCAGCACCCAGAGGTACAGCGCTGACCCCACCGTCTTCATTCCCGAGCGGGTGGTGCGGGGAGAGCTGGATGAGGACGGATACATGACACCGATGCGAGACAAACCTAAAACAGGTAAAATACTGGCTTTCCAGAGAGGCTCCTGGTCTAGCACGGATGCGCTCTTTCTCTTTGTGCATCCACAGCTTTTCATCAAAAATGGCTTTATTTAGTTACCCATCAAGGTTGAAGCATTCTGACTAGGGTAATATTCCTTTACACGGGGATTTGGTTTTCTGTTCTTAATTTCTACTTTGAAATGCTCAAATGTGCCAGTATGTCAAGGCTGGTAATTGCCCCTTTTACTTTTTGAGAAATAACCAGAGGAATGAAAAAAAGCCAAGCCCCCTTCTTATCCAAACACAAATCTTCAGTATTTCCAAGGAAAGGATCTATCTTTGGCCAGCCATAGTGCCAACTTTGCTTTGTTTATTGATCTTCTTATTCTTGGCATTGTGCTTGGTAAATGTCATGTTGAACCTGCCACAGAACTGATACACCCAGCTGGCATTTTATACCCAAGAGAAGTCTAGGATTGAAAGAACAAGATGTGCTTTAAAGAGAGCATCACCGCAAGGTGAAGATTGCCTAAATCTGTGCTGGCTCAGCACGCTGCACTTCCCAGTTTGCCCTCATTCATTTCTTCCTCTTTAAATAATGATAGCAGTCATTTAGCTGTAAGGGAATGTGTCATTATTAATTTGCTTTCAAAGCTCTGTATTAGCTTTAAGGAAATTAATAAATGCAAATGTAAATGACAAGTCACTACCGTGTTTGCTAAGAATTTGGAAGCCACTTGTCCTTTGTGTTACATGATGGGAATGGAGGGAGCCCTGGGGCTTGGCCCACAGCAGTAGCACTTGTGGGAGTCTCCCTTGCAGGGAGTTACTTTCAGTGTGAGCCCACATACATGGTCCCACACAGGTGCACCCCGGGGATCCTCAGAGTTCTGCAGGAGCCACTTGAGCCCTTGGGGATGTGGCAGTAGCAGCTCAGGAGAAAGCAGCTCCTTCCTGGCTCCCTGGGCACAGGCACAGGGTTGTCACAGGTGGCCGCACACTGTGTGTTCCGTGCCAGCTGCAGGGTTCAAATCAAAGCACTGCCTGGCTGCCATCACTAAAGAAAATACATTCCCATTATTCAGCTCATATTCAGTGACATCTTAGCTGCGGTTTCAAAGGTATTCACAGGGTCTTGAACTTTTGCCTTTAACAGTTTTGGCCCCTGTGCTGGATAAAACCAGAGGATCCCATGACAGCAGGCAAGGCCTTTTTCCTTGCACCAGGTTTCTGTGTGGAGGTGTGTGCAGAGCCCTTGAGCAGCACCGTGCTGCTGGAAATGGGGTGTTAATCCACAGCAAGTGATTTAAGGCAACTGTAACCTGCTCCAAGTTCCATTTTGGAGCTGATCTAAAGCTCTCTTGCTCCCTTTCCAGGGCTCATTTGTATAATTTTTTTGTCATAATGCTTCAAGGCCCTTTGTCCTTCAGGGATGGAAGGTTTTTAATCAGGCAAATTGTTCTGTTAGAAATGAAGCTGTCTTTGGAGGTTAGCCCTTGGGGATAGGCTTTGTGCAGAGAGGCTTAACTAAGTTTCCTGCAGAGATTTCTGGATGGACAGACTGCAGAGCAGAGGGTTTGCTGATAGGTCCAAGGCTGCAGAGGCAGAAGTCAGTCGGTGTATTTGGCTCTGGAGATCATACAGCGAGAGGGAGTCCAGGGGAGCACATGGCTCAGTGAGAGCTGTAGTTTAGCTGTGTTTGCTGAGTCAGTCTGCCAAGGTATCTGTTTTAACCCATATTGTCTGTTTAGCTTGTAAAGGCTTCATTTTTCACAAGTGTTCAACATAGTGGGCTCCTGATCCCATCTGGAGTTCTAGGAATGGCTGAGGTGGAGGATGCTCTAGTCCAAGTGCTGCTTCTGGTCACGTGATGCTGCATGGATGAATTACTACCACTCTTATCTGACTTATTTTTTATCTTTCCTTAGATTACCTAAACCCAGTGGAAGAGAACCCATTTGTTTCCCGACGAAAGAATGGGGATCTCCAAGCTGTGGACAACCCAGAGTACCACAACGCTCCCAACGGGCAGCCCAAAGCAGAGGACGAGTACGTGAACGAGCCATTGTACCTCAACACTTTTGCCAACACCTTGGAAAACGCCGAGTACCTGAAGAACAATTTGCCGGAGAAAGCCAAGAAGGCCTTTGACAACCCAGACTACTGGAACCACAGCCTGCCCCCACGGAGCACCCTCCAGCACCCGGACTACCTGCAAGAGTACAGCACAAAATACTTTTACAAACAGAATGGACGGATCCGGCCCATTGTGGCAGAGAATCCTGAATACCTCTCCGAGTTCTCCCTGAAGCCTGGCACTGTGCTGCCCCCGCCGCCCTACAGACACCGGAATACCGTGGTGTAGCGGCTGCGCTCTCACAGAAGTGGAAAGGCAACCCCTTCTAGCTGCCTCACTCTAACTCTCTCGCTCTCCTTTTCTCGCTGTCCTTGTCCTCCCACCTTCCCTGCCTCCTCCCTGCCTCCCTCCCTCCTTCCTTCCCTTCTTCCCTTTCTTCCTCCTGCTCTTTCTCCCATGAGCTTCCTCTTCTTGCCAGCTCACTCATTTTTGATATTTCTAAGTGAAAGGATGTCTTGGAGTTGGTTGCAGATTGGGTTGGGAACCTTGAAGGAAAGAAGGAAGGAAAGAGACTGAAAGCAGGCGTGTTCAACCTGGCCTTTCCCACTCTCTGCAGATGCAGCAGGAGAACGCCCAGAGAAGCCAGTTGGTCCCAGGAAAGGCCAGTGGCAGTGCTGCTGCCAAGCTGCTTCTCAGTGATTCAACCAGACACTGTCGGGAAAGCCACAGAAAGGCCGATTCTTTCAGCAGGAACTGATGAGAGTCTGTACAGCATTCCTGGAAATCTCCATGCAGTTTCCATCAGGGTGAAAAATGGACAATTTTTATATCCTGTGTGATAGCATAGTAATTGAGATTGAGAATCCAATTTCTTTCTCTAACACTTTCTATCCCAGCAACTGAAAATGGCTAACATAGCTTTTCATAAACATTCAGATCTTCATTGTGGCTTTCCAAGAAATGATGATGTGACTCCCACATACAGCCAAACCCTTCTTCTGAGCCCACAGCGTGACTTTGTGCCAATTCCCAGCCACAGAGACTCCTGCTCAGAACTGGTACATGACACAACAATTTTTTTATGTGTGCCAACACGACAAACACTTTAAACACAAAATACCTTTCAGAAGAGAGTAACAAAACCACACCTCCAACATGCCATTTTTGAAGCTAAAAAACAGGCCAAGAAATGAAGATTTGTACGCCAAAAGCTTTGCTTTCCTGTTTTATACCTGCTGACTATAAACACTTCAAAAGACCGTCACTAATTCTTCCCTCTTTTTCTTCTTCATGGTCATGAAGGGAGCTGGGGATGCTGTCAGGCAACACTGAGGGCAAGACAGAGAACTTGGAGAGTTTGATAGGGGTCACTGATGTTCTGTGGGGTGGGGTGGGAAGGGTCCTTAAAACTGGAAGACAGACACTGGACTGGAGAAAACGCACATAGCAGTTCACTGGAAAGTTAGTTTGCACTTAACCTCTGATTTTATTTGAACTGTTTTCTGGATTTTGAATGAAGCAATATGGAAGTGACCAGCAAAATACAAAATAATAATTTTAAATTTAAAAAGAAATAATAATTATATGTAAAGGATGACTGTGGAAATGCCAAAATGAAGCAAATCAAGTCTTTGGAACAATGTCTGCCAGTTCTGAGAGGCCGATGCAGTGACTGCTTCAGAGAATACAGTGACAGAGCAGCCAGCTCTTCCTGCTGCTGTGTGAAGGACAGCAGAGCAAGCCCTGGAAGGGATCAGGGGAGGCAAAAGTCCTGCTCTGGCTTGCAGCACAGTGCAGAATACCATTTTTCTAAAAGGAGGATTACTCTGGCACAGAAGACAGTGCATATGAGGTTTGAGAAGTCAAAATGTGCATGACTTGCAGAGCAACTTTCTGTCAAAAATGTAAATAAGTATGAGTCAGTCTCCTTGCACTTAGTTCTGCTTTTATCAACCTCATTTTTTTAGGTAGACACCCCCTGGCCTGCTCCTCTTTGGAAATCTCTTTCAACCAGAGTTCTGGACGTTTTTAGCAGCCCTGGGGCAGATGGAGCTGGGAAGGGAGGCATAAGGGCCGGAGACACCGAGCCTTGCTCCTGGCACACCAAGGCCATGTGTGCACGAGCATTTGTGGGCCTACTTCCCACCAAACATCTTAAGGAGCTATTAAGTACTTTTGGAGATCTGCCTGTCTCTATTCGTCAAGGTTTTTAAAGGGAAGAAGCAATTCCTGATGGATGGCAATCTTGGGTGATGCAACAATATTTCAGTTTATGCGCTTCAGTTCTGTTGCGGCTGAGATCTTTGGGGTGATGTAACCTGGCAACAAAACCAGCGACCACCAGGGGTCTGGAAATGGCATCACCCTCCTCTAAATTCCTGCCATTCCAACAGCTTGCCACCTTTAATCTTAGGGAAGCAGAGGAGGAAGTAAGAAACAACCTGTAGTCACCCAAAGCTTGGTGGCTGAGGGTCAGCTTGACAAAGGCATGAAGAGATTCCAAACATGGCTTGGTTGTTACCCTTGTGGATGGAAAACAAACAGTGTGTGATCACAGGGCTGGTTCAGCCAGTGAGCTGTTTGTGCATCAGGTGTGTCCAGGCCGGCTACAGCCAGGTGCACACCGAGTACATAGCTGAGGGTTCCGAGAGCAGATGGAACAGGTACAGATCTTCGAGCTGTTCAAAGGAGAATTTGGGTCAAGCAGTACCAAGGTGGTTTGTGGTGGCAGGACCAAACAGCCAGCAGATCACTGTCATGGGATAGATGGATACAATCCTGCACTGAGGGGCCTCTTCTGTGCCTCTGGTAGCTCCTCACCCTCCTGGTGGGACAGGGGCAGGCGCCGGGTAAGCGCTGGGGCACAGAGGGTGGCATGAGGCCCTGGATGGCTGCTCCAGGGAAAGTTTGCCCACAGCAGTGCTCACGGGGTGTCCTCTGATGCACAGGCCCAGGTCTGCCAGGCTGCGACAATGCTGCCGAGCTGCCTGGGGACAGAGAGCAGCCCAGGAATGTGGGTGTCCTGTTTCAGTACAGGAATGTGGGTGCCCTGTTTCAGCACAGCAGCTGCCCAGGGTGCCGTAGGTAGGTGGAGAAAGGTTGACTTGTCCCTGAACAAGTCTTGTAACAGAGTAACTCCTAATGGAGAAAAACCATGGAATGAAATGCTGGCGCAGCTCAAATGTTTGAGTTCAGAGGTGCACTGAAAGGCTGCTGGGGCAGAGGCAGGCACACCTCCAGGGCCAGGCTCTGGGATGGAGCTGGGATGGAGCTGCTCACACCAGGTGAGGCCTCTTTGTTCCTCTGGTAATGAAGCAGTGCTCGTGTTGGAAACAAGCCCATGGAGTAATCCAAATGTAAATACTGGTGGGGTTTAACAGTTTAACATTTTATTTCTTACAAGGCTTGAATTATTTATTAATTTTATTTGTTGACTGTGGGTGTGCTATACTATATTAAGTAGCATGGAAATGCAGAGGTTCCTGTGAGTGAGGCAGCTGGAAGGCTGGGACAGGAGCTTGGGCTCTGCCTGGCAGCCAGGCTGAGCCGTGCCGAGCCATGCTGGTGGGGTCTGGGATAGCAGAGGACACGCAGAGGCTTAATGAACATAGTGATTTGGGATGAGGGAGAACTCCACACACTGCAGCTTCACAATTTATTTTTTTTATTGTTTTCTGAGCTTCTGGTTTGAGTTGCAGCTGCCAAAATGGGCCCTTGGGTTCTGTGCTGTGCCAGTCACTGACCCTTAGCCAGCAGACGGGTCTGTGTGGTGCTGAGGCCGCTGGTGAAGCCACCCCTTTTCCCTGGTGAGAGCAGTAGTTATCTGAACCCTGCCCCTTTCCTCTGGAAGAGAAGTTCTGAGCTATGCTGGCAGGTTTTGCCTCTTTGCCACACAAAGTTTAACCATGGTTAAAGAAAAAAAAAAAGAAAAGGGAAACTGAGAGCAGAACTGTTTGGCTGCTTTAATCTGATCAGCAGAAACACCTGGCTGGTCCTAACTCACATCTTTGCCTTACTGGGTGTTGCTGCTGGCTTGGTGAAAGAACTTGGGCAAGTGCATGTGGCAAAATCATGGCAAGCATTCGACTGGGATTCATATGGTATGGAAGATGAGGGCCAGGCTTTTTACCATGTAGTGACAGGTTTGGGACAAAAGCACGTTTTTTCACACACAAACTACATTTTGTCAGCACAAAGCAGCAGGTGAGCGCATCAACAGAAGTACTTTGGGTGTAATTCACTCTCGTGCTACAGAAGTATCTGCACACAGCACACTTGGGTTCTGTGGGTTTTACAATGCAGTCTCCTATTTGTAAATGTTCCCCTTCCTCCTGTTGTGGCCTGTGCAATGGGTGAGCAGTGACCAATTTTTCAAGAGCATGTTTTTACCCAAGTGTGGATCAGCCGTTGTCCAAGGCACAATACCAAAGGAAAGAGAACAACAGCTTATTTTCCCCTGATCTCTTTCAGTGATACTTGTCTTAGCTGTTATTATTTACCTGAGGGTTATTGCAGGCAGACGTGGATGCTGGGGCCGATTGACTCACTGCAACATAATTGGCTGAAACCAACTACTTTTAAGTTTCCTTCTTCAGCTCTTTTCAGATTTTTCTTTTTCTGCAAAAGAGCCAGGAGGGATCCTTACATGGCCATTCGCTCAGATGTAGCAGAGTATTTACAACTATATTTCAAAGAGGTCGTCTCTCTCAGGTAGCAAGAGATGGAAATAGATCTGCAATAGGAGCCACCATAGGGGTGTGGTTCCGGTACCCTGAGATCCTTTTCTGTGTGTAAAGAAAGCTTTTGTTAACCCTGGTTGTACCACTTATTTGGTAGAAAATGTGCTTCTTGACTGCAAGACTCATATGCAATGATCTGACACCGGTTTCCACTAAAGATTTGAGAGGGAGAACATTTCCCTCATCCTCAGCCACCACCAATCCCAGCCCAGAAGGAAGGAGAGTGGCAGCTCTGGAAGAGCAGCTCAGCCCTGTGGATCCAGTCTTTCCATAGCTTTAGGCAGAGCTGGGCAGCACAGGGGAGAAGGACGAGCTGAGAGGTGAGTCAGCCTAGAAATACAGCTTGGTTTTGGGGATGGAAAATCGGATATTAAAGAAAAAATCTTCTTCTGTCTGATGGGGTGTCTGTGTAGGTGTTGTGCATCATAGTGGCAGCTAAGGGAATGACGGGATTGTTTGAGCTCCCTTATTCCATCTGGGAGATGAGGACACTGGCACAAGACAGAATGAGGCTGTTGGCCAACACACCATGTAATTCCCCAGAACACATGGAAGCATCCCTGTGAGCTGTGCTTCCCTGGCAGCCTGGGCACCTTGGGCAAGCATGTCCTTACAGAAGGGGTTTGAGCCACTGCAGCATTCACAGGGACCCTCACACTCCATGTGCCAGCCCTTCGAGTTCCCTTTGGCAAGGCTCTTTCAAAAGGTGGTGGCACAAGAAGTCTCTGTGTCTGCTCATTTCCAGCTCTGTCACTCGCTATAGTCTCACTCCTGTGGATCTTCGACCTCTGCTGCTGACTAAACAGCTCGTCTGTGGTTAGAGAAACACCTTGGATTTCGGTTCAGATTGTTTTTCAGAGAGCCAGAGCTGGGTGGGGTGGGGCGGGGTGGCTGGCTGTAGTGCTTGTGCTCCCTCAAGCAGGGAGCTGCAGTTGTCCCGCAGAGCAGCCTCTGTGCAGCACCGTGTGTGTAGGATTCCCTTTTTAATTTTCTGCCTGTTGCCAAGCACTTATTACACAGGTGGAAAAGGTCAGCGTTACAAATGGGGCTTTCAGATTGGGAACAAATAACAGAAATAAAGTGATGTGCTTAGAAGCACCACTCTAAAATGTCCAAAAATCATGTCTCCACATTAATTTTAATGCTATTTTAGCACAATTTTATTCTATCACTGTGTGGATTAGTGGTTTGTTCTGATGATGGGCTCCTTGCCCTTGAGGAAATCATGGACAGGTGAGGCTGCTGTTGTGGTGCTGCGGTGATGGCTGGGATCTGGGATCTGCCTGTAGGTTTGGATGATGCAGAGTGCCTTTCAGGGAACTTTGTGAGTGTTCAGGTCAGGCTGATGGTGGTAAGACTCAGTGGGACTTGAACTGTTGTCAATCTCATCTCCTATGCAGAGCCAGAGGGACATGTTCTGCCCAGGGCATCCTCCAGCTGGGGTCTGTGGCAGCAAGCTAGGAAAAAGTGAGGGGGAAAACCCAAGAACAGCCAACAGAAAAAGAAAAGAGTCAAAGCTGGTTTTTTTTTTTTTTTTTTTTCTTTAAAAATCTAAATTCCTAAATTGCAGCTGAAANTTTTTAATATTTAATTTTAGAAGCAAGCTTTGTGGACCTTGGCAGAGAGAGGTTTCAGGGGGAGCTTTGTGAGGCGTTAGGCAGTGTGAGTAGTTACGTCCCAGTTCTTCTCCCCTCCCCGACAGAAAAGCCATGAAATCATGCTCCAGCGGTGTTGCGGATGAACCCTCCGGGGTGAAGGTGCATCCAGCCCAGCACCCTCGGGCTGTGGCTCAGGTGTGACCAGGGCCACAGGCACACAGAGCCATCGGCTGTCCCTGAGCGCCCTTTGCCAGCACTTTGGTCCCCAGCCCAACCTTTGAGCTCTCCTAGGGGGGAAACACTGTATTGTCCATAGCACTCCGAAGACTAAAACCCTTTTGGGATAACCACAGTAGGGAACTGTGACTGGTATTTTCTAAGTGTAGATAATGTATGCCGTTCTTTTGAGGTAAGGTACTCTGACATATGTAGCATAAACTGGTCCTGCTGTTAAATGGGTCGATTATTAACTGAGCAGCTGTGTAGGGGGTAGCTAACTTTGAATGCATGAAACCACTGTTCCTTTGGACATGGGACTGGAGGGAGGTGCTGGCTGCTTGTGGGGGTACTCATGGTGGGGTTAATGCAAGAGGAATATGCAGGTCAATGAGAAAACTGGTAATTTTTTATAGCATTTTAATGATGGAAATTGGTACCCATTCGATACATTATTCACAATGGTTTTAATCCCTTCTTTTACTCAGTTTTTGCTACTTCCCCCAACATTGTAAGCTGGAATTGCTGAAGAGGTAGCAGCCCTAGTGTAGGGAAGGGAAACGGAGGGGAAAAGAAGTCTCTTTCTAAGAACAGAGATAGCCAAATTGTATTTCCTGACCTGGCGGTCTTGAACCACTGACTTCTCAGACGAGGCTCCAATTCAGGCCCGGGGGATGACATTACTGTCCCCTGGGAATCAAAGGCTCCCACCTGGGAGGTGACACTGGGATAGCAACCAGCTCCTGGTGACTCCTGATCACGGTGCCAGCTCGGCCAAGCCCAGAGGAACCAGCAGCACAGATGGGGGCGGGGTCTGGGTTTTTGTCAATTCTCCACGTTCTGAAAGAGCCATAAAACAACAATACTTCTGCCTTATGAAGTACCTTCAGAAGAAGAGAAGCGTCAGCATGTTGGGGAAGACACTCATTTCTTGCAAAGTGATGCATTCAGAGTTAGCTGCCTTTCTGAAACAAAAATAAAAATTAAAAAAAAAAAAAAAAAAAATTCAAAACCTACTGTATGTTACTTTGAAAATGTGAATAGTATTTTTATAGCTTGTTAAAGACACAGCTAGTTGCATTTGTAAATAAGGATAATGTTGCTTTTATTTTCCTTGTGGACACCATTGTTTGGAACATAATTGTCCTTAGGGTTGATTTGTATATAGGTAATTTGCTTGTGATTTAAGCCGCTCCTCCCCTTTCCTTTCTCTCCCTTCCCACCCTCTGGTTTTGGTTAGAAGTACCATTTTCAGCATTCTGTGTGATTCCGTGTTTTAGCACTATTGTGGTGTGTTCAGACTTTCTGCACTTGCTTACACAGTAGGGTATGCCAATCGTGTGTGGCGTAATGTTACTTTAACCTTTTGTTTCTCATATTTTAGCTGTCGAGGATTATACACTGTTAAAGTACTTACTGACCTGGGTTAATATTAGGTACATATTTTAGCATAATTTCCCTTCTTTTCATGGTTTCTTGGGGCTTTTTTTTTTCCTTTTTTTCCTTTCCCTTCCCTTTTGTCATGTTTGGAAGCTGGGAAGAAACCTGTGGATCTTCTCTTTGTGTGGTTCTATTCTCCCCTCCCGTGTGCAGCCCGGAGTTTCTCCTCATGGTCCTTGGGGTAGAGCTTTATCTGTTTGTTAAGGCAAATGTAGACTGCGACCCACCTTGCATCAACCCACGCTCATCCCAGCTGAACAATTTGAAAACTGTTCTGCCTTTTTGTTACATGAATCTGTCAGAAATATATTTTTAATTTAATATAAATGAAATTCAATAAAATACGAAACAAAGTCTCCGTGCACATGTGAAATCTCTTGCCAGGCGGCTTGAGCGCTGCCGCTGCCACAGAGTCCCCATGCTCATGGAAAAAACCTCAACGTGGCCATGAGCTGGGGCAGCCACACACCCCCTACACACACAGAGAACCCAAAACATCCCACACACCCCCTACACACACAGAGAACCCAAAACATCCCACACACCCCACATACACACACAGAAAACCCCACACACCCCACACAAACAGAACCCCACACATTCCACACACACGCACTGAACCCCACACATCCCCTCACACCCACACACACAGAGCCCCACATACACCCTACAGAACCCAAAACATCCCACCACCCTCCCCACACACGCAAAACCCCACACATTCCTGATACCCCCTATACACAGGGGTTACAGCCAGCCTGACCCCAGTTCCAGCAGCCAAGATCTTGTGGAGAAGCTCCTCTGGCAGTGCCCCTCTTTCCTGAACATCCCATGCCCCTCCATGTGTGCTTTACCCCCACATTCCCAGGGTTGTGCAATTCTGAGCTTTTTATTCTTTTTAAAACAAACCGAGGCCTGTGAACGTGTCGGTGCCCGTGCCCTGTGCCCCAGCTCCCTCACGGGGTGTCCCACAGCTGCCCGGGCTCCAGCTGTGCTGATTGATCCCCCCTGCTCCATTGCTGGAGGCGTTAGGGGGTGCTGCGGGGGGTGGTGTATGTGTCTATTTAGACACACAGATTCAGTGAATACTGACATCTAACCCCAAGAACCACACACCCCTCTGGGTGTGCACCCCACACCTGCATGCCTTCATCTCACAGCCCAGCACCACAGCTTGGCCAGGGCTGGCTCTGCCTTTAAATCCACTTGGGAAACACAGAGACGCTTCCCACACACTCAGAGGGGCTGAATAAACCCCTCTGAATAAACCCCAGGTGCCCTCAGTCCAGTGCTCTCTCTGTGGCTCATTTAAATCCCATGGCTGGCACGCAGTCCTCTGAGATTTAACTGAGGCACGGCATTCCCTGCAAATGCCACAAGTTATTTCCCACAGGGTCTGGCACGCACCTTAAATCAAACTGGTCCCACTGCCCCCAGTCTGCCTCGCTGGCTGGTGAGCACTGCCCTGCATTGCCAGGCCTCCAGAAAGCATTTTAAATTTAGCTAGAAACCCGTAAAGGTCATTTGGCTCTTTGAGGTGCATTTGAAAACACTCCAGTCTCCCTGGATTGCAACTCTTTGTTTCACGAATGGCCTCAACATTTTATCCCCAGCAGCCTGGAAAGGTCATTGCAGACACACACACAGTTCTTGGTGCTGGAACCTTCCCTGCCGCCCTCGGGGAGCAGGAGCACGAGCCATGTGTAACCGCACCGCTTGCTCAGAGCGCGTTAGGGTGACGTTATTAAGCATTCACACTTCAGAGCTGTCAGGAATATCAACTCTGTTTCCCATAGGAGGGGAAGGGGCAGTGACAGAGCCCTGCTGCCAGCCCACCTTTCCACATCCAGCCCCGCACCACGAGGCCCTTGCGCGGCTGGAGCACACCCGGGGACACGCGCACCCTGCGAGGCTGCAGCTGAAAGAGCACCACACGGTGGAAACGGCGCCTGATGCAGGGATCTGGCATCACTGTGACCTTCACAATATAACAGGTCACGACAGAGCTTCAGCAACGCTTCAGACATGAGCAATACAAGTTTTAAGACGCGTGCACACACATGCAAACACACAACCGTTTTCCCCAAGCGGGTTTTACGTAACTGGCCAAAACATGAAGGGAAGAAAAGAGTAATCAACCAACCAACTTCTAGTGACATATATTAATTTAAAGCCTGGCAAAGGCCTTGGGATTCAGGTGTTTAAGGCACCCCTGAAAAGCACAGTTTAGCTTTTGCAAACAGTTTCATGCCGCATTGCTGGTGATGGAGTTCTTTGCAGCCCTCTGTCACCCATGAACCACACGGGCACACAAATATGGAATTATTCAAATCTGAGGCCTGATCACTGAAGAAAGCTGATCGTGTACTAAAAGAAAAAAAACCTGCTTGCAGGGGTTTTTTAGGATTTATTCACTTTGGGGTTTTTTTGTAGTAGTAGTAGGGGTGTCACCCCCATTCACCCCAGCCAGAGCAGGGTACCCTCACACTCCACAGCCTGGCCCATGACTGACCAGAGCTCATCTTACTGAGGTTTGCAGTGGCAATACTGGCGCTGCCAGCAGCACGTTTTGTCCCACTGCAACAGGCCTGTGTCCTGAGCACTGGGGAAACTGGTTTTGCTCCCTCCAAATGCAAAATAAGCAGCCATTGTGGCACTGTAACACCTCTGTTAAGGCCTGGGACCTTCCCAGCAGAGGAGGCTGCTTTATGAATTTCAGTAAAAGCCACAGAGTTCAAACAAATCTCTTTAAAGCTTGCACTCAGTTTTCAAACCACACAAGGACAGTAAAGCTACTGAAGAGGCCAAATGAGCATCTCATTTAAAACAAGCCCTCCAATGCATTGAAGTAAAGGGAAAAAGGATAGTAAAAACCATCAGCAGGTAAAAATCAGCTCAGCTCCACTGATGAGGCTGTGCCTATTCCTAAGGTGCAGGAGCGTTTCCTGTATTATCTCTCAAACCGGGCCAGCAAACATTTTGGAAACTGTTGCCAGAGGCTAGAAAAAGTCAGGAGAGAGAAAACCCAGCTTCCCTTTGGCTCCTTTAAACCGCCTACAACACAGTGCTCAACCTAATTTCTCTGCCAGGCTTACAGGGAGCCCATGAGTGTGGTGGAACAGGCTGTACCAGGCATTCACTCCGACCGGGCAGAAACACGGGGCTCTGAGAGAGAGCCAAGAACGGTGCTGCGAGGGCAGAGAGTGGGGAGCTTACCTGAAAAGCTGGATTTGTTCCCTGAGCCCTTCATTTTGGCAAGTCCTCTCCTGGCACAGGAAGGCTGAGCCTGAAACGTGTTCTCCCAAGGCATTTTGAGACCACGTCACTAAATGTCTGCCAGCTGAACAACTGGGAGCATTTTGGCTTCAGTCAACCAAAACCTCTGCTTGGTCCTTTTGAAAATTTGGTGGAGGGTGGTGTAGGAGCAGGTGATCTTTGGTTTTTGTTATTGGAGGAGGTTTTGTTTTGGCTTTTTCTTTAGCTTTCTACATAGATACCCCCAGCAGGTTCCTGGGGACACTCTGGAGTATTGGTGCAGCACCAGTGCAGTCCCTGGTCTGTCTCAAGTCTCCCTCTGGCCTGTCCCAAGTGGATAATCTGCTCTTCTGCAATTCCAAAGGCACACCCACTCCATAGCTCCACAATGCCATGCCTGCTCACCTCTCCAGAAAGAACAGCTGATAAGCAGCCAGCACAACTGCAAAATTCTTCTCCCTGTGAAAAACCCTCCCGGCGACCCTCTGCTTTTTTTCAAACCGAAAAAAGCCTCTACTATTACGCAAAGAAAACCTGTATGAGTTACTTCGTGCAACACACTGGCAAATCAACAAGATTGTGGCAACAAGAGAAGAGCTCATGTTTTCCTTTCAGCCATGCCCACATAAATCTGCTTTTGTCCCTGTCACACAGGGCACTTGTTGCTGTGCCCCCTGCAAGGGCCTTGCGCGAGCTGAACAGAGGAATAACAACAAAGGCAACGTTTTGTTCTCACAGAATAGAAATCACCACGATTTTCCAGACCTTTTCACCAAAGTGTGCTCCTGGCAAAGCAAGGACCAGGATTAGGGAGGGGATGGGAACAAATAACTGTACTCCGTGAGAAGCATCTGATCTTTTCCATGCCCTGCTGCTTTGGCACTTGTGTCTTTCTCTGTGTTTCTGCCTCTGACCCTGCTGGTCCAAGACTGCAGGACTCCCCCTGCTCTCCTCGGCAGCTGAACCACGAGGGCATCACACGCTGCAGCATGGCACAGGGAAGGCAGCCTGGAAAGCCAACAGGACACAGCTCCAGTGAAATCCAGCTTGCCATCAGCAGGATCCAGCTGCTCAAACACAGGCTCTCAGCAGTGAGTGGTGCTGACACCGTTGCCTCTGAGACGCACAAAGCAGCACCTGGGGATGGAAACCACCTGCCCTTTGCTCCTCCTTTGCTATGGATGGGAGTGGTTTCCCACAGAGGAGTTGTTTCCTTGCTCTATTACCTTCTAACACGGCAGATGGCACATTTGGGCTCCCCAGTTGTGCTGAATGCCAGCCACATCACTGCTTTATGTTCCCAAGGAGCACCCCCGAACCCTGCCAAAGCCAGGAAAACAAACCATAGTTAGGGATACACACCTAATAGGAGTGAACACCGAGGCCACCCCGCCTGCACTGCTGTCTGTAATTTACAGATGAGGAGAAACCCAGCAGTGCTGCCTGTCCGCAGGGAGCTGTGTCCTGGGCACGCTCCATCCCCCTGCAGGGTGATCCCTCAGCTGAACCAGGCATTTCTGGAGGCCCTGACCAAATGGACACACAAACACAGGCAGGGCACCAGCCCACGAACAAAGCCATTTACCCAAGCACTGCCATGCTGTGCAGTGTGGTCTGAGGGACCTGAACAGACAGCAGGGCAGCAGGAAAGAGGAGCTGTTTGAGAAATATTTTCTTGACTGCATTTGCTGCTTTGCTAAAAGCGGTGTTTGCTGGGGCGGTGGTGGCTTCCAACCAGGAGCCAGGAGTTGTGGAAGGAAGTGGGGACCACAAAGCCTCCGAGCACCCCAGCAGATGTGCTATCAGCCAGACTTAGACAGGAGCTGTTTGTGTATCCGGGGCAGACAGATTGCCTGTCCTGTCATTAGATGTATTGTCTTGGCCAGAAGAGAGAAATGAGGCAAGAACTTTCTCTCTCTGCTGCTTTATCTGCTCTGCGCAGGATTGTCAGATTATGCAGAAATACCAAGCATCAGACAGTGAAATGTTTGCACTGCATTTGCATTGTTTATGGAGCAGAGTGAAACTTGCTCATTTTCATTGAATGCATCTATAACCTCCAGGGAGAAAATGATCGTGCACGGAAGGCAGGACTAATAACTGAGTAGTTTTCCAGTGCTGGTCCTCAGCACAGTTACTGCTCCACTCCCTGCATCCCAGCCAGGGCGGCAACACCAAGTTTTCACCTCCTGAATCAGGGGGACGCTCACCAGCTTGTCCTCAGCAAAACCTCACTGCTCCAGGCCTCCTGTATCTACACGGCAGCTTGGCTTTCACCTGCCCAGCACCTCTGTGGGAGAGAGAGCATCAGAGCTGTCCCTGAGCACTGCAGGGGGCATGGAGAGGTCCAAGAGCACAGCCTGACACAGGAATGCGTGGGGACACATCCCATCCTGGGGCCATGCCGGTGCCTTGCTCCCCAGCCCCAGGGCAGCCTCGCTGGGCACAGCAGGGCTCAGCAGGTTTTGCTGGCACCACAGGGATCTGAGCTCTGGTTCTCACGTCTCCTGGGCAACTTTTTTGGGTTTCTTATTACATCTGTTATCCTGCCACCCCTGCCCAAAGGTGTGATGGAGGTTATTGCAGTCTGGAGGGCAGAAAGGTCTCAAAGCATCCAACCACCAAACGTAGGAGAGATGGTCATCAACCTCCTAAAGGATTCAGCTGATTGGATTTTGTATTTCCTGGGAATCCATGTAATGTTCTGCATCTCTGTTGGAAAATGGGGCAAAACCCCACTGAGCTTTAATGGCATGGGAGAACCTTACCAGGTGAGTGTCTGAAACTGCAACAGTTAAAAGAAGTTAGACTCCAAATTTCTCAGAGCTCAGAATAGAGAACTGTTCGCTGGGTGCCTTTGTGCAGGGAAGCTGCTTCATTTCAGTCAAACACAGTGGAGAAACAATGGAGCATGTTTCCTGTCACATTAGAAATATTCTATAGCTTTTAATAAAGACAAAAAGAGGAGGAGTAGGTGGATATTTTAGAAGCTATTATTCAATAGTTTCTAATGGTATCTACAGTAATTTGGGAATAATCTTGAGGGATGACATCCCTAACACAAGAGATAGGCTATGTCTCCTGCTGCTCCTTGCAACGAGAGCAACGCAGGGAAGATGAGGAAGCCTTGGATGATACAATGGGCTCAGCCATCCCAGGCTTCAGTGCCTTTCTGAATAACAGAGTTAAAATGCTTTTGAGCTTATCAGGAGAACAATGACTGGAGAGACTTTGGATTAAAGTCATAAGGCAGGTAAAAGATAGCAGGAGATGCTTTGCCCAAGCTTTCCTGGCATGCCAGTGCTAGAGCCAACAAACAAACCCTGGCCTCCTCATTCCCAGGCCGGGGACCCATTGAGCAGGTGAGCACCTTGTACTGCAGCCCAACACGGGCATCTGGGGCTGCACAAGAAGCTGGAAGGGGGCAACTGACCCCAGCTAACCCAAAAGATATCCCAGACCTTGTGGCCAGATCATGTTCGGTATATAAAGCAGGGGAAGGAAGGGGAAACATTCAGAGTGAAGGTGTTTTGTCTTCCCAAGTCACTGCTATGCATGAAGAGGCCCTGCGCTCCCAGAAATGGCCTGCCCACGGGAAGGGGTGAACTAAATCCTTGTTTTGCTTTTCTTGTTTGTGGCGGCTTTTGCTTTACCTGTTAAACCTTCTTTATCTCAACCTGCAATTTCCCTCACTATTACTCTTCTGATTCTCTGCCCTGTCCCATCGGGTGCAGCTGAGTTTGGGTTAAACCGTGACACACTCTGTTGTGCTCACATTCCCTGCTGTCAGATCTGAACGCTGGGTCAGAAGAGATGTGAGATTGCCCTGAGCTCCATCGCTTTTTTAACTCATTGAAGGGGTGATATCTTTTTGGTTTTCATACCGTCCTTTTGATGCTGGAAGATTGGATTGGGATAACAGGCAGCAAACCCAGGCATCACCGTGTCCCAGGTGCCTGTTAAGACAGGGCTTAGACCTTAACCCCAGCAGGGTTTTGTTGTATACTTGGCTTTGGAGAAAGCAGGGAGGTGCTAACAGGGTCCTGCCCCATCAGATGTGGAGCCAGGAGGTGGTCACAGACACAGCCGCTTTGCAAGCCCAGTTAGAGACAGGTGAGGATGGCTCTCTGGAGGAAAATCAATCCTTTGTTCTTCATCTGTACCACTGATGGCACCAGAAACTTTAGATTTACCGTACCTTCCTTTGGGTGTAGACAGCCTCTGAAGCCATCAGAGCAGCTCTTCTCGCGGCTGTGACTGGCACCAGTTTCACCCTATCTGCAAAGCACATCATTATAAACTCATTTCCTGCCCTGCCTCATTTGCGCCTGGAGGCTGAGGCTGCTGTTAAGGACTAACACAGGGGCCTCTGAGGATGCTGCCAATCCAGCACAGCCAGAGCAAGATGTACGGGCAGTGTATGGGACATTACCCCAAAAGAGAACTTCCGCAAGGTGCAGTGCCCTGTGTATTGCAGGACCTCCAGGTTGAGCTGGAATAAAATCTCTCCCCAGCTGAAAAGCCACAGTGCTTGGATTTGTGCAGCAGCAGTGGAAAATCCATGCAGTCTGCAGTGTGCCTGCTTGTCCCACACGAGGTGTTATCCCCAGATGCCACGGCAGGGCATCACAGGGGCTGTGCAGGGTGATTGCACGGACAGGGCAGTCGCTGACACTCTGGATTGGTGCCTTTTTATTCAAATTTGAACTTTGTACAAGGACCTGTAATTTTCTCACTTCCTTCTGGAGTCTGACCTGAAGGAAATAGACACATTTAGGACACCTGACATAGCACCAGAAACTTTCTGGTCAGACGAGGGCAGCGACAGCTCAGTCAGAAGAGGAGATGAGAGAAAATGTCCTTGTTCAGAAAGACTTTGTGCCCCCTCACTGTGCTTGTGTGGCCCCACTGTGCCCATATGGATCCCTTGATGAACAGCTATTTTTCCTTTAAAGTCCAGAATCCGCCTGTCAGGACACTTCCCCACCATGAGGTTAATGAAGAGTCCACCAGATGGGCAAAACAGAGAAAGTCTCAGTCCTAAAGTTCATCACTTAAATATCTCTTCACTGGAAAGCACTGGTTGTTGAACAGGAAAAAACAAATTCAGACTACTTGGAAGTAAAGTGCTCTCTATTAGATTAGTTATTCCTCCCCGTGCACATAAACCAGGAGACCAGAATCAAAAGCCAGTGACAATATTTTATCAGGAAAAAAGCAGAGGTGTCTATTTTCCTGTGCCCCACAGAACCCAGCCTGAAAAAGAGAGAGGGAGGACGACTTTTCACCTTATTTAATAATGCAAAACCTGAGGAAGGGGCGAGCTGCGCAGAATCCTGAGGAGAGATTGCCAAGAGAGGGATTTGCTGATAACACACTGCTTGCCTCTGCTATTCCTCTCTTGACACAGCGTCTGCTGCCTACCAGAGCAATCATATCCAAGTGTAATTGTCTAACAATTGTTCCGCACTGAGGAAATAGTTCTGATTACAGACATTAACAAGTTTAGGCATTAAGCTTCCTCGCTGTAATTACCCTTGAGCTTAGTCTCACAAATGAATTAATGTGCTGATCGCTTGGACTAATAGAACAAGCAAAAGGGTGATGAATTGCTTCCAAATCAGTTAAAATCAAGCGTGACATCTTTTAATTAATTTCTGAGCTTGAGGGGAGGAGAAAGGGGGTCAGCACAATGCTGAGAAGAAAGGTCTCTCTCCCTTGGTGATTTCTTCAGAGACAGAAATACGCAAACAGGGGAGGATGGGGCTGGGGAAAGGGAAGAGGTGCACCAGGTGAGAAGGAGGATGCTGAAGATGGGACTGTACAATTTCCGTGTTTAAGCAGGCAGGCCCAGGTGGCTGCAGCTGCGTGACCAATTCAGTACAGCTGACAAAGGTGTCTCCTAAGCGTGGAGAGTCAGCATGCTTTATGGCAGAGCCTGGCTGCCCCTTCATTAGAAAGGGGACCAACTCCCCTCTGTTACTGAGAATGGTAATTTGGGAGTCTCCCTGTGACAAGACTGCTCCATGGGATTTCCCAGAGCCCACAAGTCCAGCAGCCCAATATCAACCCCCTCTGGCAGCACTCATCATTGTCTTGGCTGTTTTAATCCACCCTGTCACCCTGCTGACAGTACAGCTCATGGCTCCATTTGTTTGATACAGACCTACAATAAACCCAGTTAGTGGAGCAGAGTGCAGATGGCTGTCATCGGGCTCAAGAGCAGATTCCTTATTCCCACAACACGATCCTGTGAGGCATCAGGCATCTCCAGAGATGCCCATAGCTCGATTTGCTCTGGTTTTAAATGACAAACAGCAAACACCAGGAAAGAGCACCAGCAGCCTGGCACTAACATTCACACACCCAAAAAGTCTGAAGGCCCTGATTTTCCTTTCCTAGCAGTGACCTGACAAATTCCCTGCAGCCTCACCAGCGGCACTTTCACAGGCAGTCAGAGATCTTGAAGAAGGCCCAGCTGTCCGTCCCTTGTTCATCCAGCTTATCACAGAGGTGCTGGTTCTGCTCTGACAGCTCTGGTTGCTCCGAGCTGTGAGCCTCACTCTGCTCTGCTTCACTCCTAAGGAGGAACAGCTCATCACAATTGTTCTTTCATTGAATGAACACCTGGTGCCGGTGCTAGGGCCCAGTTTGGCCTGGTCAAAACAAAACTGAACCCTGCAGTGCAATTGTGGCACTGATGCTTTTTGGATACCTGGCCATGCATTCCTGGAGACCCAGCTCTGCACTTGGTGGGGAAGCCACCTTTAGGATTCTGGAGAGCTAGAAGGGAAAATAAAAAAAGTGGTCTGGGTGAGAACTGATTTTTAAGGGTAGCTAAACTTCCAGCACGACTCTCCTGTGAGTCACATCCTGGCAGTCTGGTTGGGATGAGCTCATAATTCAGTCACAGAGGGATTTATGTACCTGAGCACCGGTGGGAATCTGGACCTTTCTCTGTTCTTCAGTTCTCCACGTGTAAAGAGGTGGGAATAAAAAAACCCACTCATCTCCGAGGGATGAAAGGTTTATCAAATGCTCACAAACTGTGCTACAGGGAGGGTGCTCCCCCAAGCACCTTGCAGGGACTTCTTGGCAGGGTGACAACGCCATGGCACTCTAACAGCAAGAGAGGGATTTGCTTTTACAATACGGCATTTGCCAGACAATTAAGGTGAAGAGCTGTGTGCTATAATCATTTTTAGTATTAAACACACACAGTAAAAAAAAATGTTTAAAGGCACATGGGGTTTTTTATGGGTGTAGGACATGATGCTTTGTACATTATTGAAAGAATCCTTTCTGCTACCATAATTATTGCCAGGAACTTTTTTTCCTCCCATTATATATTAACAGCACCTAAGAGATCCAGAAATGAAAGAATCTGAGCTTTCCTAAATTAATGGCTGGAGGATTTGCTCTGCATGTTTGTTCTTTTACTTACGATAGTCAATCATGATCTGAGAGAATGAAACAGGCAAATAAAAATATATTATGTACTTATTGTCCAGTGTCACAGAAACCTGCATTACACTCACGAGCTACAGGGAGAGACAGGAAATCATGTAATGATTCACAAGTCTTTTTCCATTTCCGCAGGACCCCTGTCATCACTCCCCAGCCTGGATGTAGGGTTTTGGAGGCAGCCTCCACTGTCATCCTGCAGCTCATAAACATCAAATAGGAGGCATCCTGGAAGATGACAAAACCAGACACAGAGGCCCTCCCTTCCTATGTTCAGAGAGTGTTATTGTATTCATGTCAATTTTTTTAACCACCCCAATGCCAACAAGGTTGCAGATGGGATGTTTCCTGCACTTCCTTTTTCCAAGAATTTAAAACCAAAATCCTCGAGGCCCTGGTCCTGATCCCAGACCAAAACCCCTCCTCATCTGCTATAAAAACCATCTTCCCAAGACCAGGCCTACTGGGAACACAGGTTTGGCACTACCACCAAAGCTGTGGGGGATGAGATGCTGGACTACCGCGCAAGAATTACGTGACTTGCACCTGGCCTTCAGCTCAAATCATATGGGAGGCTGGTAATCTGGGTTTCTTGTTAATCTGGACCTGGAGTCATTTCCTAGTGTGCAAACCCTGCCTCAGGGAGTTTAGAAGGAAATGCCCCCCAGCAGGAGAAAGCCCTCGGGGCTGGACCCACATGGAAAGCAGGGTCCTATCCTGGCCTCCATCACCACAGTGTTTGCATTTCCATGTTAATATTCATGGATATCTGAGCGAATGTCCTCTAGCTGCAACTTCAGCCTGGTCAAGGTGACTGACCTTCTTCATTAAGTGCTTCCAAATTTCCAATCTAGCCACGGATGTGAAAAGTCCGTGCTAATTACAGGCTTGTCGGGAGGCCAGGAGTGCAGAGGGAGATAAAGGGGTTTCTGAGAGTCATTTAAAGGCACAGCATCAACTTCAGCAAGGTTTTGGGCTTGCACTGATACACTGCCCTGTCTCTGTTATTCCAAAAGTTTATCCAAAAGCAGAGCTGAAAATCTGCGAGGGCTTCAGACATCGGGACCTGCCATTGATTCAGATGGCCAAGGTGAAGCTCGAAGTCAGTCTCTCTGTGCCTCCCCCTGATTTTTGTCCCAGTCCATCCTGCATTCTGAACACCTGTTTCCCTCATGGACACTGCAATAACATCCCAAACTACATGTGCCCAGCACTTACAAACAGTGCTTAAAGCATAATGGCTTGTTAATATAACATATGTCATCTGAGAAGTGATACGAGCTCTTTCCCTTTTATATCCTTTGCCATAAAGCACATTTTGAAACTCACTGACCTTTATTCTTTCCTTCTTTTTTTTTTTTTTTAAGTTCCCTGGCATTATGTAGAAAAAACCATCAGTGTGAAGAGGAATATAATGCAGCTTATTACCACTAACAAGGGAACGGCCCATAACTCTAAAGAGACAGAGCCTCAAGTGAGCTATGAAGGTCATCTTCTTGCATCCAGAAGGGAAATGCAGTGCTGACTGTGTCGTGCTTCCCATCTCAGACACACTGCAGTCTGCTTTCAGTTTTGTTGCAATAAATAGGAAAAATAAAGGGTTTTTCTGTCGGATGGAATTTCACACAGTAGGTCCTCCCCACTTTGGGGGGATTGAATGTAAATATCTGTGTGGATTTTCCAGCACCGTTTCTATTCTTTTGGATTTGCTGGTTAGTTTGTTCATGAATCTTTAGGACCTGACTTCATACTCAGTCACTGCTTCTCCCTGCTGGAAATACTCAAACCTCTCAGTGGGTAAAGGCACAAACAGCAGACTTAGAGGCTCGATCATTACCGGGCTTACCTCCAGAGCTCTCCAATAATATTTTGTTTCAGTTCTTGGAAATCAGTCTTCCCTGTGATCCCCCAGCGCAGCTCCATGCAGCCACAAGCCTTAGAGTGATGTTAAAAGATGACAGTGCTGTGCTGAAGCCAGTGTGGCACCAACAGGTCACTGGAGGGAGCAGGATGTAAATCACGTGCTGGATAAATACACAAGGCTGAGGAAGACAGTTTAGGCCTCAGGTCATGAATGAAGATAAAAAGCAACATCCCTTTCCAGCCCTCACTGCACCGGGGATACGCCAGAGCCCTGCTGTGGGCGAGCACTGGGAAAAAGCATTGCTACCCTCTAAGAACGGAGGTTTTCTCTTTGTCCCCAGAACAAACACATCAGTGTCGTGCCGCAGCTCTCCAGTCAGGGCTAACTGGGGTGTAACATGGATGAGATATGGTTTTCCATATCCCCACTCCCTGGTCCACCTTTCTACAACCCTCAGAGAGCCTGGGGGACGGAAGATGAGTTGCACCTTGCTCTTCAGTCTCAGGGCTGAGAATCAATTCTGAATGGCTCAGGGTTTGTGCTCTACAGCTGTACCGATCTGCAATATTTCCCTTGTTTCAAAAGGAGTATCTCCTTTGGGTGAAATGACACAGAAAAGTGAAAGCCAGTGTTTTCCCTCACATCGCTATCCTCCTTTCCAGTTGCAAATGGTGCCGTGTAAGACGGTGTCAGGAAGTGTTGTGACACGACACAAACATTGTTTTCGAAATGATGACAATGACATATTGTTGATTTAAAAGCTCCCGATCCCCCTGATTCTCTTAGGAAGAGAAGGGGCACACGCAAATCCATGGTCATGTTCAGGCTTGGAAGAGAAAAGCACACAGCAAAAAAATATTGGGCCATGCTGGGCCAAATACCGGAACATCAACTGCTTGTCACTAACCAGTTCCTCACTGATTGATGAACAATTAGCAGCTCTGCCAAACATTTGACCCTTCAAGTAGGAAAGACAAACTGCGATGTTGCATAAACAAGAAAACCCAGGGAGCACCCTCAAGGCTGATTTAATGCTGCAAAAAGCCAAAGAGGCCAGAACAAACTGGTGGAGCAGCATTTCTGTGCATTCCCAGAAGACCTGATGCAAGAACTGAGCTAATTCTTCTTGTGAGAGGACTGGCAAGTGGCACAACACAGCTCCAGGGTCCAAACAACACCCCCAAGAGTCCAGCTTGCCAGCCCAGAGCCACAGAACAGTGTTCTTTGGCTGAGAGGAGGATGCTGCCAGTGGGGCTAATTATACAGCAGCTTTGATAAAACCTGGTCCTGCTGAA
This sequence comes from Dasyornis broadbenti, assembly GCA_013397935.1. Classification (NCBI taxonomy): domain Eukaryota; kingdom Metazoa; phylum Chordata; class Aves; order Passeriformes; family Dasyornithidae; genus Dasyornis; species Dasyornis broadbenti. The sequence continues at coordinate 1,620,526 of VZRN01000098.1, forward strand.
GGCAGCAGCTCTGCTCAAGAAAGGTGAGCAGCAGAAAGCTTTGCCAAATCCAAAACTTTGGCCATTCTGCCCGTCTGGCCACATCCCTCACTCACACTGTGCTGAGCCCAGGCTGGTCTGAAGAGTCACAGGAGGAGATGGATACAGGAAATGCTTCAGTTTTTCAAATAACAAGAAACACTGTCAATGAGTAAAAAATCATAATTGTGTTTCTGGTGTACGTAGACACTCTCTCCTTTCAAAAAACTACTATGTCTTCCTAGGCACTCTCCAGGCTTCAGTGCTCTGTGCCAATCCAGGCTGGGATCAAGTTTTGCAGAAATTTAATAGAGAGAAAAATGCTTTTTATTATCTCTTAAATGGATGGATGAATTAAATCTGTTAAGATGGGTTCTAACCTTCCACCACTCTGAGACAGACACAGGCAACGTTTCCAGTCCAAAGTAACAACACCGGCATTAACTCTGTTGAGCTGCTGAAGGTATATATTTCATATGCTTAGTTTCATACACCGATAGATGCACTGATTTTTTAATACTTATTCTATACTCACATCTCGACCTGCCTGAAGTATTGATCCATTACTGAAAATCTGTGCTTTTGCTCTCAGTTCTCCTTCTTCCTCAGTCAGAAACTGAACTGGTGGCCTCTGGGGATCAGAGGGATATCCAAGCTATGAATCTGACAGGAAAAGGCAACAGTTATTATCCCTGCTTCACACACAGCTAGCCCGACAAATGCTCCCTTGCCGGCTGCCTCAGCCCCCTGCTGCTTTTCATTTTAATTCTTTTAAATTACTGCTACGCAACCCTGCAAATTGTCTGATGCCACGTTCCTCCCTTTCCTCCTAGAGAAGCCAGCAGGATTTTCACTGGTGCAGTTTTCAAAGGAGAGCAGAACTGGGCTGGCACATTCCCCTACAGCAAAGGAAGCAGCCAAAAGAATCCAGGGAGCGTCTGTATTTGGATTTCTGCACACCTAAACTGTTTGCAGAGGAAAGAGCCATTCAGCTTCCTCGTCACCCTTTCAGACTTGACCGCCGTCTCCTTTCCACAAATGTGAGCTGCTCCTGTTGGAGCTGTATGGAATCCACCCACCCTTGCTGGGCCTGCAGTGGCCCGGTTCTGGCACCAGCCTGGCCAGGGTGCGATGCCAGCCCCAGGGTGCCTGCCACAGGCACAGGAACTGCACCCTGGGATCCTGCACCAGGCTCCAGAGGTGCTGGGGACTTCAGGAATGTGTGGCACAGGACGAGGTGACCATGCAGAGCAAGCCTCAGCAGGGCTTCCTAGGCTTGGCCTTCAGTTATGCTGCACTTCCCTGAAGACTTTGCCTAAGACTTCCCCAGCTGTCTAATATTTATTTTATGCACAATTGTAATTTCTTTTTAATTGAATCTCGTTGGAAGTTTGGCAGCCATGTAGGAATTTGCACCCAAATATAGACTTTACTGTGTTATCAAGGGAAATGTCCCATATCCAAACAGCAGAAGAGAGCCAGGGAGTAACAGCAATGCGGGAAAGCAAACACCAAAGCGTTCAGAAAATCCCCACGTGGGTGCAGACAGCATGGCAGTGCAGATGGGAGCAGGGACAGGGACAGGAGGCGTGGATGGAGGGTGGGGAGATGGGAAGATGGGTCTGCAGGGTGTTCAGCACTGGGACTTACTGCCCAACTCAGCAGGACAGAAACACTGAGGGCTGTGGTGTTCCCCCCTGGCCATGGCATCCCTCTGCTCCCCCGGAGGGCACTGAGGACACTCTGGGCAGCTTTCCTGCCCTGCCTGCAATAGCTGCAAGGTATTGTTTGGAGGTTGGGGGTTTGTTTTTTTTTTCTCCCTAGCTCTTAAGAAATCGTCTGTGAGACGCCGAGCAGCTTTTATTTAAATATGTAACAGCGCCCCATTTTGGTGCTAGAGATCTGAGAATGGGGCCCAGATGCTATAAATCCGGCTTTATTTGCTTACACTTGGCATTTCCCTGACTATTACCATTCTGAACCACCCAAATCCGTCAATCTAATGGAGATACATGGACAGTGAAAACACGCACTGGAAAACTACTGGCACGTTGTACAAAATGATCGGATTTAATCAGCTGATAAATTATTCACTTCAATGGAGAGTCAAACCTATGATTTGAGCCTATTTATGGATGTCCGATTAGTGCAAGTAATTTTCCATCGCTTTATTATGTTTGCTAACACATTATGAAAACCGTGTTGTGATAATGCTCTTGCTCAAGTCATTTTGTTGCATGAGCACATACCTGAAAGCTCGTTCCACCCAAGGCCAGGGACGTGTTCCAGTGGGCACCACTCAGTCCCACAGTGCTGTGTGCTGCTTCCAAGGGCTTCTGCAGAGCCAAGTTGCCAACAGAGTGGGAATTTCGTTTAAGGAAAGCCATTGCACTGCTAGGCTCTCTAAGTGGCACCACGCTCTTTCAGACGCCGTGAGGAAGTGCAGGAGGAGGGGAGGGCTGGCCTGGCTGCCCTCCGGAGCATGATGGATGCCTCTGGTGCCTGGAGGGGCGGCACAGCAGCAAACTGCATCACTGCACTGAGCATTTGTGCAGCAGCACGAGGATGCAAGAGGCAGCAGCAGCAGCAGCCGCAGCAGCAGCACTGATGCAAGAGCTTGGCAAATCAAGACCCTGAGGCTGCAGACAGACCTGGGAGCCAAAGGAGTCTCATGGACCGTCATGTCCAGCTCCCACATGAGAGTGGCCTGAGCATTTCACCCATTGGCCTGTACTGAGGGCATGCTTATCCAGCTGATGGCAGATACAAAAAAGGAACAAGCAACAAGGCAGCATGATGGAGAAAAGCCTTGACTCCATCTCTACTGCTCCGGACTCACCACGTGTCCAGAAGCAACGCTTGCACCCCAGAAGGCCTCAAATAATTTTACCTAGCTTTGAGGTGGATTGAAAGGAATGCAGTGGCACACGCCACACCTGCAGAGCCCCAGGTACTCTGCCCTGGGCAATGATGCACTTTTGAAAAAGACCAAGAAGGAAAGAAGCCAGAACTGAAGAAGAGCTGGATGGCACAGGCCTGCTGGCCAGGTCTGCCATCAAACCTGTCCTGGGGCATGGTTTTGGAGAATGCTCATCTCAAGAACCCATGTGAAAAAAACAAGTGCACCAGGGTGCCCTGCCACCAACCTGACTCTTCCCAACCCTTCTGTCCCCTTCCCCATGGCACAGAGCTCCCAGCTCCAGTCCCCTCGCAGCGCTACCTTTTTATTTCACACAAGGGGTTGGTCTCCCTTTCCTGCAGCCCATGGAAAGCACTGGTTGCTGAAACTGCAAGAACTGTGCTTGAAAGAAACAGGTAATTATTATAAATGAGAGCAACTGGAGTAAGCAGAAGATGAGAAGCCTGAGTTGAGCAGGATCCTAGGTCAGACTCATGGCAACTCCTTCTCTGTCATAAGACAAAGGAAATTCTGCTAGGTAAGGTAAACTTCTGTAGAGTTTACCCATTTTTCATCTCTCTGCTGTGAAAGCCAAGGAGGTGAACCCACCCAAAGCTTAACCTTGCAGGGACACCACGGCACTGAGAAGCCCCATGCAAGACTGGGCTGAGACTTGAGGAGGAAAGGGCCATGAGGTTCCCATCCCTGAGCCAGCTGCGGGCACTGGTGTGGCAGGCACCTGAACACTGAAATTCCTAGACTGGTTTTGGCATTGTTTAATTTTTAGCAGCTTTTCCCAACTCTCCGTACTTTTTGACTTTTGCTAGTGTGCTCAAGCAGAGGGATCCAGCTGTGCCAGGAGCGTGCTAGGGCTGTGCACATGTCCTGGCTTGCAAAGGGCAATTTTGGCTGGCAGTACCTCAGGTAGGCACTGCTGCCCTTTCCCAGCCTCATCCCTGCTGCGGAGCTGTGCCTGGGTTTAGTGTCTGAAAGGTGCCAGACTGACTCTCAACCTTCCCAGGCACAGGGAACCGCTGATCCCACACACCCTTCATCCACCAGGACCCAGCCCGCCAAAGGTGTGAGGCAGCTCAGCTGGCGTGTGAGAAATGAGGCAAAAGCACGGGCACAGTCTATCGCTAATGGAGGTTAACTTCACACTCCACAAGCACTTTGCCTCCAGCAGCAGCTTCCAGCCGCAGAAAGCCCGGAGTCCCTGGGAACGTGATCTCCCAGCTGCCACGCTGCCCTCCGGGGCACGGGTCCCTCTCTTTACACCACGCAAATGACATTAAAGGAAGTGGGAGGCAGTTGGGAGCGAGGAGGCAGGAGGGAGCCTTTTGTTGAGACTGCGGAAATTTTCAGTAAAATGAAAACAAATTGCTCTAAGTAAACCATTTGTCACAGTCTGATTACTCTGCTGCCACTCTGGGAACACCAATTTGTCATGCTAGATCGGGATAGCAGCAGGCGAGATGGCATCCTGCCTTCTGGCTTCCCTGCTCGCAGCGCGTGAGGGCAGCGGGGATCTCCTGCAGCTCCTTCCCACTGCCCGCCCCTCCCGATGGACCGGGCACACCCTGGGGTCCCTGCAGCCAGAGACAGACCCACCCTCCCAGCAGCCTCCTCCATCTCCTGGTGCTGCCACCTGAGACCCGTCCAGCACGCTGCTTTGACCTGTTTAGCCAGGTGTGCCTACCTGGACTGCAAGGTGACCGCAGGAGGGATTGCTTCTGGCACCCGTGGTTGGCAGAAAATCGCCCTGAACTGAATTTTGGCGCTGAAGGGTCCTGGCAAGACACCTGCAGCTCATCATTTCTCTTATGGTACATTCCATGTCTCCTGTCAGCTGCACGTTCAGGAATTCTGCAGCTGAGCCTGGCCCAGTCCTGATCCACATTTCCCTCTCCTTGGGGATCCCTTAAGAGCTTCAACATTCTGTAGATACAACAATTTAAAAAGCACAAATGTGCAGAAAACAAACCAACCAAACAAAATGCTGCCAGATTCACATTTAAAGAGGTGCTTAAAGAAAGAGGATTAATGCGAGCAAGCAACAAGCAAAGATTAGCCAAAATTCATAAAGCATGACAAAACAGCGTAAAAAAATTCCAGGTCCAAGAATTAATTGCCTTAGCTTCACTGTCCATAGCTAATAAACAATAATTTGAGTCTCCCCTGTTTGTGTCACCCTGAAATGATGCAGCAGTTTGTAATACTGAAACAAAAGAATTAATTCCAGTCCAAGTAAATATATCTTTCAGCCAATAAAAAACCCTCTCAGAATGCAATTTTGGGTAAATGCTCCATTCATTCCAACACAAAATCCTTCATCTCAGATTATTCATCTTTTTCCTAAACCTTGTCAGCTTTTCAATCGGTAGGTCAATATTTAAATAAAGAGATGCCATTTGAAAGAAAAGCTAAACAACTAACAAGTTTTATTTGCAAACCACAGGAATGAACTAGCTGAGAATTTCCTTTTTTTCCCCCCCCAGTTTTGGGGATATTAGGGTTTGCCAGATCCCCACCGAGCCAGCGAGTTTTGCCTTTTCTATTCTTTCTTCTTCACTGATCTATTCACTGTATGTCCTGAGCTGTTCCCACTGCTGCTCTGGGCAGTCTCTGGCCAGCAGCAGATGGAACTGCCTGGACCCATCACCCACCACACACTCCTGGTCCAATTCCTTCTCTAAAAGTCCCAAAATCTGGGAGGAAGAGGCGAGGAGGGATTGTGGAACACATCACCTCCACAGAACAGCAGAAATCAAAGCTTTCAGCACTCACTGAAAGAACTATGGGGTATTTTAAGAGCATAGGAATATTCCACGGCGAGGAAAGACAAGATGTTCCCAAATTATATAAATGCCTCCTCGTTCTCAGTCACTGTGCCCAGAGCCCCCAAAATGGCCCTGAACCCGTAGGCACAGCAATCTGCTCTGCCGCATGGGTCCCCAGATGCAGAGCTGTCAGTGTGAAGTCAAGCATTTAATGGAAACTTGCTCAACGCACACACTGGTGCCACTGGTTACAGCGCCACTGCTGGCCTTTCTACTTTATCCCCTTTGATTTTAGAAACTGTAACATACCTCCAATATTAGCAATTTCCGCTTTAACTGAAGGGAAAGGCCTTTCAAAAAATGTAAAAAAAAAAAAAAAAAGAAAGACAAGCAAAAGAGCTGTCACGAGAACTGCAGGAACACACAAAGCGAGAGACCCCAGGGCTGTATATACCCTGTACCCAGACCCCCGAGCTGCACCAGCTTAGCTCTGAGTATGTTCCAACCCCAGAGCACCAGAAACATTATCTCGAGGACTAAGCACAAGGTGGGAAGTCTGAGGCTGAACAGAGAGCAGAGATGAGGCAGAATTCCCTCAGAGACCCGGTGATGTTCCGGGCCGTTCATGTCAAGTGCTTTTCTGACACGATGCTCGCAGACATTTATACACAGAGATACAGAGCTAATTAGACATGCAACAGGTCTCTGCTGGAGCTGATAGTCTTTCACAGGCTGTGATCCCTGCCGGAACATTTTGGATTCAAGGCAGGCAGTATGGACACAGCACATTTATCTAAGGGCTTCCAGGGGCTGTAAACATCAGCATTATCTTTGGTAAGGATGGCAGTAAGATGCAAATTTTTGACTTGTCCAAGAGAAAAACCTGACAGCAGCTCCACAATGTAAGGTGTTCTCTCCAGCAAGTGGAAGGCATGTGAGGAGGGGGACAGGCAGAATCCAGCCCATTTTGGCGCTTCGGAAGGAGCCTGAGGCACAATTCAGGATTGACACATCTGCCTTGGCCATGTTTTAAAAGTATGGTTTAGTCTGCTGAGGTAAACGTGACATCCTAAAGAATAGGGCAAGAAAATCTCAGCTGCTCTGGGAAGTTAAACAGAGCAGTAGCTGTGCTTTTGTTTTGTTGCTAAGTAGTTTGGTTTACTAGCAGTGCAAAATACTGAGGAGCAGCAAATATAGACTGGGACTTATATATTTAAAAACATTTAACAGAAATGGACAGATCTGCAGGTATGAGTTTCAGCTAAATATTGTAAAGCAGGAATGATAATAAAGTACTGTGCCCTCATTATGGCAATTATATTCAATGTGTTTCCATGCAGGGGCAAAAAAATCTCTGGGATCACTCCTAAGGACAAGAAGTGGAGGAGTTCTAAGCGCATTTCGAACACACCAGAAGTTAGAAGGGAAAGAAAAGGCAGACATTGTCTGCAGCAGTCAACATCCTTGCCATTTCCAGATGGATCCACATTTTATATTAGATCCAATGTTCAGGGCTCAACAAGAAATAAACCCCTGCTGATTTAAGCACTGATATTACTGCCGGTTAGGTAATAATACCTACAAGGAGATCATCATTTTAAACTATCAATATTTTTCTTAATCCACTTTCATAAAGCTTTAAGCAGCTGCTTCCCAGTCACAGGGATGAACATCAGTAGCTATGAGTAGTTACTGCAGCTGAGAGAAAAAGTTTTGTGGGAAGGAGGCTGCCTGATTATCAAGAGTACTTCATGTCCTAATTCTACAGCAGGAGCTGATCTTCTCAACCCTGAAGATCTGCGTCAGCTCCAGACCTTCAAACCAGCACAAGGGAAATGGGAGATCAAAGTACAGAGGGGGCTTCTTTCCATCAGCTCTGTGCTGTCACTCACCAGCCCAAGTCCCCAGTTCACCTTCAGGGATTGGTCACAAGCACGCACGGACGGTGAGCACAGGGAATTCAAAAGGCAGGTTTGGTGTGTGCTTCTCTAGATCAAAGAGCACAGAGATTCCCCTCTTCACCGTGGCCCTGCAGATTTCAGTTGATCTGAAACCAGCTTGCATTTTCTAAATGTTGCTGCTGAGTTTGAGCTTTGGAGAGAAATCCACTCGCTAGAAATGAAAGTTGCAAATTAAAAATCAGTCTATTTATGTGGCTTAGGGGAGCTGAGAAGGAGAAAGGGAGAGAAAGGAAAAGCCAAATAACTCATTAGGCGATCTATATTGTGCCAGTACAGTTGGCAATTATAATTATCCTAATAAGAGTTTCCCACTTATATGAGTCCTTCCATTCAGGGATCTCAAAACGCTTTGCAACCATTAATGATGTTGGATTCATAACATTCCTAACCTCATTTACAGGAGCGGGAACTGAGGAAAAGAGAGAAAACACCACCATTTTCTGTAACAGAGTGCTTTCGTTCTGGAACTGCCTGTAAAGTTTACACCTGAAACTAAATCATCTTTAAAAATCAGGGTCTGTTCTGATTTCTTGAGCAGGCAGAAATCCTTGACTCACAATGTGAGCACAAAAAAACCTCCCAAAAGAATAATGAGAGTTGTGTGAACTGGGACAGGCTGTGTGCAAACCTTCTGCAAAGAGCCTTTGGTCACCAACATTTGCCACCCTGGACTCAGGGAGAGAATTTCTGCCTCTGGGCCACAGACAGAAGAATCCCTGCTTCAGAAATACCTGAACGAGTACTCACATGTGGGATGGGTGATATCAGTGCCCACCTCTGCACACCCAGAGCTCTTCGGTTTGGCTCCTTCTCTGAAAGGAAAAACGGAACAGAAGCAAAATGAAATCCTGGGAAAAAAAAAACAAAAACCAAAGTGGAACAAAGAGCTGAACACATTGCATGCATGCACCTGGGAGAAAGCAGGGCTTGAGTAGAAGCCACTATGGATTTCTCGAGAACAAATAGCGTCAAGCCAGAGTACTTTCTTCCTGAGGCGGGGTGGTAGGTTTTGTGGGTAGAAGAACAACAGCGGAAGTCGCATACCTTGACTTCATATATGTTTTTTTATAGCATTGTCACAGCTGAACGAAGGAAGCATGGGGATCTCACAGTGTGGGAGGAATGCAAAAGTGGTTGGAAAGCAGCACTTGGAAAGGAGTTATCAATGTTTCAGCATCAAAATTGCAGCACGGGCCTGTGTGTTCCACTGGGAGCTGCCCTGGGCCCAGAACTCTTCCGTGCTTCCACTAATGATCCGGTTGATAAAACACAGAGCATACTTAGCAGGCCTGCAGGTGATGCCAGCTGAGAGCAGACCTGGAATTGAAAACCATTTTACAAATGAGAGCTCCAGCCACAACCACCAAATGCTCTTTAACCAGACCCAGGGCTCGCTGTGCCTCTGAGGCAGAGGAAACCACCCTCTGCTCTCTTCAGCAGGGAAAAGGCCCTGGTGGGGCACCAGATCTGGGCTCTGCATTTCCAGAAAATCAGATACCATGAGGGAAAAGTTTAGATTGGAGCACTGAACAGAATCAGAGGTCCGGAAAACAAAATTCCTGTGGAAAACACTGAAAGAATTTGAATAACCTGAAAGGAAGACACTGAGACAGGAAAGAATGGCATCCTTCAGCCATGGTAAAATTCTGTTTTCTACTTCTGTGATGGCCAGGGCAGGAGAGGCTCTTGCCCTGGACGATCACAGCGACTATTATCCCAACAATCCACTCCCCACTGCGGGAGAGCCTCCCTCTGTGGACCACACAGGACTCTCCCAGTGAGATTAGCCTTTTCAAGATAAAGTTGGCCTTAAAAATAATACACCTGTGCTATATCTGTCAGCATGTTTGTGCTTGCTGCAGGGCTGGTGTTGGAGGAAGAAGGCCATCAGGCTTGTGCAGTAGTTTGGGACCAGAAAAGGCTCAAAATTAAGGGGGAATTGCAGAATTGCAGCTTCCATATGGGGGCTGCACACGGCTGCCAGCACCATTTGCCCCAGGGCTCTGAGAGTCTACAAAAATGTGCTTACACTGGCAGCCCACATTTTAGCGTTTTGCAGAATGAGGATGTTACTTTTAAGGCAGGGAAGAGCTTCCAAAACTATTTTCTGCAAAAAGAAAAGTATTTTAATCATTGCAGACCCCTCATGAGTCTGCTAGGGAGAAAAGCTATCTCATAAATTCTCCTTTTTGTGGCTCTTCTCCGCCCAGTAACATTCATCTAAAAATGAAATCAACTTTCTTTCTCCCATCACTGAAATTCCCCGTCCAAACAGATAGCCAAATAATGTTAATACTAATTTTAATTCTGAAAAGTACACAGAAAGAGGGAATTTTTCTCATTATTAATGGAAGAAAAGCCCTATTTAGCATATTTAAATGCAAAGTGCAAGATTGATAACCCATACAATAGCAATCATGAAAAAGTTACAAGATGGAATTATTCTCTCAGGGCTTTTATCAAGGTAGTTACCCTAAGTTAAATGTGAAATTCACACAGAAATCACTCAGAGAATTCAGCATTCACATGCTTTGCTACTGTAAATAATTCCCCGTGCAACAGTAAAAGTTCTCTCTTTATGACTGCATAATTCTGGCCGTGTCAGCAATTAGCACGGGAAGTTTTAGCAGAGCGCTACGTTTTCTAAGAGTTAGAGGAAGGTGTGCATTGCAGGCAGCCAGGATGCTCTGGATACTCTGGATTTGCTGGCTCCTGGCATGATGGACACACGGAGAAAGGGAATGTGGAACATCACACCCACCCAAAGCCCTTCCTCTGTTGCAGGAGAGGAAGAAAGCTGCTTCCCACTGCTGGAGAATTGAACACTTCAGGAGACTTGAAATGAAGAGTTCCCTGTGCCAGATTAAAGCCTGTCCCAGGGTAACACCTTTGTCAGAGGGAGACGAGAAGCATCAGGCACTTTATTCTCTCTCTTTCAAAAGTTCTCCTAATTAGGTACTACCATGTGTTTTTCATTGTGGAGAAGCTGTTTTAATTACTCCTAGCAGTCACTGGAGGGGATTCCTGCTGTGCTGAGAGCAGAGCAGCAATCTCCTGCCTCATACCCGGGACAGGAAAAATGCAGTGTGCCATACAGCTAAAAATACGTTGTGGTATTTATCAGCTGAAGTTAAAAAAGGCCCACAAAAGGACCTTCAGAGAGGAAAATAACCCCCTTCTACCTTTTAGCTCTTGATAAATAAGTATTTTCTGGAGGCAACACGCAGCATTAGAAAGGACAGGAGCAAATTCGTTTCACTTCCTCTCTGTGCCTCTTGCTCACAGTAATTTTGTTGTACTCCTGGACTCTGGCTCTGTGCAGGGAACATGCTGGGGAATGAGGTATTGCGTGTGATTTAAAATTTGTCCGACCCCTCCACGTCCAGCACTAAGCTGTATTTCCTCAGGGATGAATTTTGAAGGCCGTATATTTTTGTGTGCCCGAATTTTAATCTATCTGGCCATTTAAAAATCACAGAAGTGGAGGGGGGAAAAAAGAAAGCACCTTTCAAATGGCACTCTGGAAACCATACGAAAAACAAGCCTCCACAAACACGAGCTCAAGCCTCATCTCGATGGAGCCAGAGGTAAAACCCAGAATAGAAAAATATCTGAACGGGAATAGACTGGAGTGCTGACTCCAAAGGTGGTAGCTTCCACAGGGATCCTTGCAAATCTGGTTTTGGATCAGCAGATGATAAAACATGAGTGTAGTGGGAGAGATGCTCCAATACCCCTGGCCAGGTTTGCGGGGTGCTGGCGATGCCGAACAGCTCTAATATTCAGCTTTGCTCTGTGGGACAGACAGGAGCTGTTTCAATCATATAACGCCATCAATTTACCAAAGAAGCCAGAAGAGTGGAAAATGGAAGCGTGTGTCGGGCAGATAACACAAAACTATAATTTTTTTCTAAGAAGTTCCCAAGTCTGACACCAGAAGTCCGCATTAAATACGTGTGTTTCTTTCCATATTCATTAACACAATTGCTATTTTCATCACACTAATGATATGAATTCATTGCTGCTGCACAGTGTCTGTACATATTCTCATGATCTGATTTTATGCATTGTGTCAAGGCTACTTTGCATAGGCAGATGGGTTTGTTTTTTTTTTTTTTCATTTTCTTTGGACTTTGCGTTTCAAAATTTTTGCCGGTTTTCTTTTTATTTTAATTGTTTCTGGGAAAGTCAGTTGGAGGCATTTGGAGAAAGACACTTTAAAGAAATCTCACTGAGGGAATGAAACAGGTTGTTTCTCTCTTCTTACACTTCTAAGCTCTGCTTCAATAGAGGAACACAGGGCACTCACGGTGCTGGCTTGGAGTCAGAAGAATGAACACAACCTTCTGCACACCACTGAAACACGGAATATCTGAGTCTCCTGTGACAATGTTTCCACAGCATTGTCACAGCTGTAGGAAGAGCTGTTCTGAACAGAAATGAGGACCATACAGTGACCTTTTAGAAGAGAAAATTTTCCCCCATTTTTGTAGAGTGCTCCAGAAGTTGTAATGAAGAAATTCCCACGTGGATTCAGAGAGTAGGATTAATTACATCACAGAGATAGTCCCCTTAGGCTGCTTCTTCTGTATTGTTTTTGTTTTTTATTTTTTATTCCGATTCAGGCTGGATCAATGGGCCAAGAGGAACAGTACGATGTTAACAAGGCCGAGTGGTGGGTCCCGGACTCGGGTCACAACAACTCCAGGCAGTGCCACAGGCTGGGGAAGGAACCACCTGAGGCTTGGGTTTAGGCCACCTTCATGTAAGACACAAAACGTTGCATTTGAAAATGCTTTGGTGTCTGTTGCCACTGTGGCAACTCGAGCGTGGTCACCTGGTGTGCACTGAGCACTTCTTCCAGCTCCCCGCTAACCCCCCACGATCGAGAACACAGCTCCAAATCACAAGTGGCATGAAAAATTTTCAGAATTGTCTAAATATATCACTAACCCACGGCTTGTTCACTGCAGCGTGTCAAGCTTCAAATCTCCATGAGAATAAATTGCCCCCCTCAAAGAGGACGAACAGAACGCTAATACTTACCAAGAGAAAAAAATAAAAAGGAAAAAAACACACATGCAAAGGAAAATATCCTTTCCCAGCACCTTGTTACAGCTGAGGTACCTGTGTAGCCTTGAAGCCCGGGGAGTGAGGCCCAGCTGGAAACTTCTGGGCTATTTGTGAGCTTCAAGCCGGACACAAATTTGAGGCTGCACATATGTATATTAAATATATATATACACACATATACACACACGTGTAAATTTCTATCTGTATTTTGAATTAACCATTATTCAGATTAATGAAACCTCGTCGCCTTCTTCAATTCAGCCGTCTGCCTGCACCTACTGTGTTTTATGCTTCGACATCCAGCTTGTGTAGGCAAAACCAAGCTCTCAGCCTCTCCCAACCTCGCAGCCTGCATCCTTTCCACCCCACACCACTAGAAGGCACAGCATCCCAAAGAATAACCTCAAACCAGCCGCCTCCACCTGCAAGGTGCCAGAGCACCCCACGGGGTTTGAGTGGGTGCCATGTGTGGAATGGGGCTGATCTCTCACCTTGGAGCAGGCTCTGGTGGTTCATGACCTAAGCCTGCAAAGGAGCTGCACGAGAAGGCTTCTTCAGATCCTTCCTTCTCAGGGTGTTTGCTAAAATCCTGTCTGAAACTCATGGAAGAGCACAGCTGAGCGGACTGGGGAACGAACGAATTCCACTGTGGTGCGCTTGTGACCGCGCCCCGCCATCTAGATCAACACTGGGGAAGACCAGATGTGTTTCCATGTCCATGTGGATGATGATTTCACCCCCTAAATTAATTAACTTTCATTAGATAAATCAATATTTCTCTCACAAAGAAGGAAAGAGAGCTAAAATGTATACTGTGCAGAAAATACAGTACAAATGTATTGAATAGTCTAAAGATAATGATATGCCCAGAGACTGCGGTCATTTAAAAGCCCTGAAATGTAATTTTGAAAATTGCTTTACCAAGCTAATAAAAAGAGAACCAGTGTAAAACTGCAGAAAGATACATATTTATTAAGGTTTTTTATCCATTTTTCACAATTACTGAAGTTAGAATAATGTCTTATTTGCCAATAAAAGATTTTCTAAGACTCTTCAGGTACACATTACAGAGCAGTTACCCAAATGATCCCAGCCAAATGAGACAACTTGGAAATAAATTGGCTGTATGGGTAACTAAAAAATGTAGCATTATGTGTAGGTTTCCAAGTTTTCAAAAAAACAGCTGGAAGAGTTATCCAGACAGACAGAAAAAAATATTTACCCCTCCAAAAAGACTGGCTGAGAGCGTGTATAATGAATGTGGAATCTTGACAAACCAGAGCCTCACCTGTGTGTGTCCTGGAGAAGGCACAGAGCAAAGCAACTCAGGACAAAGTGTCCCCAGGTACCCCACACTGGGGACAATGGAAAGCTTTGCTCTGGGAAAGGTCCCCTTGGAGTTGCCAGCACATGGAGCAGCCAGCAGGGCTGCTGAGTCCTTGTCCTCCAGACTTGGCCCCAAAAAGCCACTCACAAGAGCTTTGCACTCAGAAAAACCACAAGGTGATATCCAGCTCTCTAGAGAAAGTATAAATAAACAAGCATAAATACCTTCTCTCGTTGCTCCAGCCTTCCAAGCCTTAGAGGAAGGACTTAATTTCACACAGGTGTGATTTTACAAAATCCTGGGCAGTCTCAAAAGCAAAAGAACACAAATAATGTGATCCAAAATAACATCCGACCTCTGTAGAAAACCAACGGCATAAGCTATGCGAAATCACAGACTTGTTTAGCTGCCTTGCTCGTGGGTTGTTGCAACAGCCCTTGCAAATTGCCATTAAAATACATAAAACCAGGAGAAAGGATCGTTGTTTATTAAGCTTGCATATGCATTCAGCACTTTTTGTAACATGGAAAGCTACGCTGTAGGGTTAATGGGATTTTCCAGGTGTGCTAAGAATGGAGGCAGAATTGCAGGTTTAGCTGGGGTGAGAAGCCCACCTCGGGACAGACCCTGTGTTTTCCTCTGACAGGGAGGGTCCCAGCGCCTGGCACGGCCCCACCCCGTCTCCAGAAAGATCCCATTATCCTCTGCAGAGCTGAGGAAGTCTCCTGCAGCAGGAAGCAGAAAGGCGGACCCTGTGGCATGGGATTTTCCACGGTGGGGGATCAAAGGCCTTCAGGGTATGCACACCACGGTTGGCCCTGGCAGCAGGGAGCCCTGAGCCAGGCAGAGCCCAGCCCCAGGCTTTGGCAGCAGCATCCAGCCACCAAGGGATCTTCCAGACATGGACTCTGTGATCAACATATTTTACCTCTCATCTCCTTGCTCGGGCTCCTCCCCTGGGAGATATTTTGCAGCGCTCTTTGACCCTTGCCAGCTGATGTGGAGTTTTTGGCAGGATGTTGCTGGCAGGCTCTAGGGCACTGCCTGTCTCCATCCTCAGGACCTTCTCTGGCTCCAAGGGATGGCAAGGACCATGCTGAGAGCTCTGGGCTCAGACTGTGCATTCCCAGGTGCCACATGCCCTGCGTAGGGCTGCCAGTCTCGTATTTCTCTTGGAAATAATCCAAGGGTCAATTGATAATCTAACAAGAGTCCTAATAACAAATAGCTTCTGATTCCAGCCACGCCATGCCACTAAACATTTGCATTTTTTGCTCTCTGGCACAAGCCAGAGCATCTTCACAGTGACTCTTGATAACATCTTCTCCACCCATACAATTTTCGGGTGCCGTGTGCTCCTTACCTTCATCGCAGTGCCAAGGCTGACAGGGCGATCAGAGCTCACGTGTTTGTCACTTCAGGGCTCCTCAATGGCAGTGCCATCCCCTCCAGCCTGTTCAAGGCAGATCCAGGACAGACACCCACAATCTGGGCCCTGTGTCTCATTTCAAAAGTATGGCTTGGCATTTTGGGGAGAAGATTCTCTGGCTCAGTGTTTCTTGTTCTTCATGTGCCTTACCTGCCCAGCCTGCAGATATTCCAGAAAGCCTGAGGCACAAAACCCTTTTCCAGGAAGGCTTTAACATTTTAACTTTTGCTTTTTTCTCTCAGAAGTTCTCTGTTTCAGAGGACAGACAGGCAGATCAGAAAACAGCAGGGGAATCGTGAGACTTGCACAAAAGTTCAGCATTCCCTTAGTCCTGTTCTGCTATTAAATATTCCAAAATCCTCACAAATATATTCAGGAGTACTTTTTGGGAAAAACTTCAGAATTCCCCATCCAATCAAGAAGCAAGTAGAAAACCAGAAAAATATTTGTTTTCTTTTTTTTTTCCTAAAATTTTAGTCTTACACTAATTCTAAATCTGAGTGGCTGATACCCAATTCAAACTAAATAAACAGTTCACACTTACCCTGTAAAACAAGGTCCTTACAACTTGGTGAAACATTTAACAATCAATAGGAAAAGGAAGTCCTCTCTACTCCCCTTCGGAAACTTTAATGAGAACCATAAAATGCATTGCACACAGGACTGAATAAAAACTACTTGTTCCTTCTAATATGATTTTCCAACCCAGACTTATGTTTTTGCTTAATATTTGCTTTTCAAAATGCAACTGGTTAATGCATGTAACCTAAATTCTGAGGGAAGCAGCACTCGGGTAACAATTGTGTGCTCCTCTCCTCTCCTCTCCTNCTCCCCTCTCCTCAAAAGCACCTGAGAAATCTTACACGTTCCAAACTTATCAGAGGTTTCCTGAGTGCTGGAATTGCTGTGTCTGTTAAAACAGCACTTCCTTTGATTTACATACTGCAAGTGAGATTAAGGAAAATTAGATGCCAGCATGAGTTCCAAGGCCTTTGTGAATATAAACACAGGTGGATTCATGTTGCACCTAAGTAATTTATGGTATTCAAACATCCTGACAACTCTGAAAATTGGATTAAATAATCAAGATTTTTTTATTTGCTTGGGGTTTCTTTCCTCTTCTCCGAAGAGGGGTGAAACGCCCTGAGGGATTGCATTCTTTCTTCTCCTCCTCCAAATTAATTAGAATAAAATAGAAAAGAAACCACCCCAGAAAAACCAAACCCATAATTCTTCACACAATTATTTTCCTTTTTTTCAGGACTACAATCTGATTGCAATCACTCTTGCATGCTCTGTGAATCAGGGGTCAAGTGCGTGTTTGAAGAACTGGTTTGCATTTTGTTAATTTTCAAAGGTAATAGAGTTGTATCCCACCCCAGCAAATCCAGTTTGCCAGGCCCAGCTAGGAGCAAATCTTAAAGCTTAAAAATACTATGGCTCCATGTTTTGTGCCTATATTTTTGAAATCTATGGAGAAAAGTGTTCTCTCCTGAGCTTTTCTCGTGGTTCCCAGCTCCTGGATGGCTACGGGGAAGGGTCTTTATTTGTAGTGTGCAATAGCTCTACACTCTTTTACTCTATCCAGCTGTTAGTATTCATTATGTTTCTGGAAATAGTGCGTTTTGAGACTTTTGATCCCTTGGGAAAGGTTAGCGTGAACAACTTCAAAAGTTACTGTGGAAAGAATGACAGACTGTCCCCTCCAGAGACAGATTTTAAATCTGAAGCCAGGCTAAAAGAGCAGGAAGAGATTTGGTATGGATTCATATAAAACTTGAAAGCGGAGTTAAGGAGTCTGACTTCAAGACCCAGCCTGAAGCCTGAGGAAATGTGGATCTAGCCGTTCAAAACTGGGCCCTCTCTGACTACAGAAAGCCCCAGACCATGGATAATCCCAGTCAAATTTTCATATGGGACATTCCTGTTCAGAAATTTTCTTTTTTGTGTGCTGCTTCACTGGAGCTTGATGAAAACCAGATACAAAACAGTTACACTTAACTGAAGACGAAGCAGAAAGGCAACAGAATGTACCGACTTTACAGTCAATTAATATATGAATATTAAATGTGTTTCCCCTCTTCAGCCCTCTTATTTTCACATGAGCTCTGCCAAGCGGCCTCGTGCCTTGGATATTCAGATACCTCTCAATTCCGTAATGGTTTTCTAGTTGAAGTCATGCATAAAGGGACGGAAAACATAGCACGTTTTACTGAAATCAGAGCACTGTGAGCACTGACGAGCTATTTTTAATATTCTTAACACATGAAGCCTCAGATCCATGGCATTTATATAACTCTTCTTTGTTTAGTACCACCTCCATCAGAACATAACTATTTGCAGCTCGCTGAAAGCAGATCTCTTTAAAAGCATAAGTTACCTTGAGCACATTAATTATGTAAAAACTTACCAGTTTTATAAAGAAATAATCGAGTGATAGGGCATTATCTGAAACAAACTGAAGAACTACCTCAATGTAAATTATTTGTCTTTATCAGAATTTAACTTCTTCAGATCCTCCTCAATAAATTCCTTGGCTTTTGTTACAGCTGCCTGTGCTGCATTGTGGCTATCTGAGACTGGCAGACCTTGCTGGAGACCCAGCACAGTTAGTTTTAATATTTCTTATATTAGCAAGCAGGTAGAAATCTTTCCTTTAACTTACTCAGTGCAACACAGCAAGACAGAGTCAGACTTCATCTGAGACAGGGAACCTGCTTCTTTGGTCCTCTTTGATACCGCAGATCTTGGGGCCACGAGTGTGGGAGAACTCATGGTTGGTCGAGTTTCTAGGGAACCTAAAACCAGCCTGGCACGGGCTGTGCAAAACTCCCTTGCGGAAACCGCATGAATAACTCACACCTTGCCTCAGTTTGATAATTGGAACATTTAACATGGAAAGTTAGGTGGCCTTTAAATACCCACGACCCTCCACACCTGGCAAAGGCTGGAGTGGCCACACACCTGATTTATAAGCAGGGAAATGAGGCAGAAAGCCATTTTCATCCAGGAAACAAGAGGTGCAGGGTAGTGAACCCCTCTGGGCAGCACGAACTTACCTATGGCTTTCAAGCTCTTTGAGAGGGCTGGCTTTGCACGTGCTGAAATCAGCAGCAATTTACACCCAATAGCTTCATGCCAGTGGTTTATGAAGGAAGGAAGGGTTGGCATGGCAGGTGCCCAGCACCAGCCCAGCTCTGCTCATCACAGTCAGTGCACTTTGCTGCTGACAGAATCCCCTCTGCTCACTCCTTTGGAAACTCTTCTTTAGAAATTCTCCTTGTCAGCCAATGACGGATAAAGCCTCCCCTGGCTGATGGGCTGCAGATCGGATTAGCACAGAGGGAATTTCACAATCACACTAGATTCTAATATTTTTTTTTCTCTCTTTATTCTGGCTAAGAATTCAATTTCCTTTTATATGAAAAAATATGGCCAAAGTATTTTTCTCATCTAAGCTGAAGGTGGCTTCACTTAGAATAGCTTTGCTAGAAGCCCTTCTCCTAAATGTAGTGCTCTTTGCAATGAACTTTGCAAGTTCTTTCCAAGTTGCAGAATGCCCTCCACTTCCACAGGCTTGTCCTGATGAGACCTTTGTACTTCTGACTGATTTCCTCTGTGGTTTGAGTCCATGCCAGTCAATAAGGTGGAAATTTCAATAACCCAGTTCTTGGGTGTAATGTTATTCACAGGTCTGCATCAGCTCCTATGGCTGCACTCCTGAAATTACCCACTTCAGTTATATCTATTAATTTCCCATGAAGTTTAGGAGTTCTCCATATGTGATGCCCCTAACCTGGAGCCACATCCCATTGCTTTTCTAAGCAGCTTCTGCTCCATTTCATCTCAAAATTCAAACAAAATATTTCTTGAAATGGATTTTACTTTTCATGTTTTTCATGCTGGCATTATGGCCAGGCTGCTGTTCAGGTTTTTTTTAGAGGCAGTGTTCTCTTGCAAGTGGAGTCAGACTTACTTATGAGATTCTAGCACTACAAGGAAATCTTTTCTTGGGGCTGATCTGAATTTTGATTCTCTAATAAAAGTTGGAACAGGAGACAAAATTGGTGTGATTTAATTTACAGTCTCTGAACCATGCTGAAAATGTAGCCCTCCTTCTCTGCTTTCAAACCAGTTCCAATTTATTCCTGTGTATTATTTGCACAGATACATTTACTGAATAGTTTATTAAGAGATTTTCATGTTGGGCTTGCTGCTCGGAGTTATTTTGCATAAATTGATTAACAGCTACTGGTTTGTTAACCCGTTTAGTGCACATGCAGCAAAGAGGAAGATCACCTAAAACATACAGTATCGTTTCTGCTCCATCAGGGCCTCACAGAAGACATAGTACTGTCTGAAGGAAAATGTAGAGCAAGCGCTGAAATCCCAGAAAATCATCAAAGAGTCACAGCTGAGTTTGTGAAGTTTGCCTCAGTTGCCCATGCTCAGCAAATTTCACATTATGAGCTAGGAAGGAAGACTGAACTCAAAATCAGGAGTAAGGGTGTTTGGCGCTGTGGCAGAGCAGTCTGTTCCTCTGAGGAATTCAGCGCCTCAGTTTGCAGAGTTCTGGGCGTGGACATGCAGACAGGTGGGACATGTGGGACAACCCGCTTCCTGAAGGTGAGCTGAGCACCAGGAGAGCCCCAGCCCCTCTCAGCACCCGCAGTGGAGACTCGGCAGCAAAGTACTGCTGAATTCCAGAGTGCACCAGCCAGGCCCGGGATCAAGAGCGGGCGGAGGTCTGCTTTCCAGAACACTTCCAACCCCCAAGACAGTCCATAGAGGGCTCCAGAAAGGAAAAGCACAACCCTTCTGAGAGCTGTTAACCTAAGGACACTATTTTAATTACTCAAAATTGCAATAATTATTACAGGTAAAATATTGCAGAGGTGACTCGAAAATATCCGCTTATGATTCTGGGATATGCAGTGGGAACATTACCATAATAAGCTCTGAGGAAATACAATGAAAACTATTACAGCTCCAGGAAAGACACATAAAATGAGCATAACAATATACCTGCCTGACAGAGAAAAAGGAAGAAAGGTACATAATTTAGAGTACTGCTGTTACTGCCTTTAAGACAGATATAAAATGAAGAGTATTTGCAGTTACCTAATTCTGGCAGAGACACAGTGGAAATCATTAGTTATCTGGCTGCAAGGAGGAGGTGTAATATGGAGTATTATTGTTGCCTGTCCCTAAAAGACAGCAAGAAAGAGGGGGAGAGAGAGGTGATGGAAACCTGGAGTGTTACCTGGCTCCAGAAGGCAGAAATTATGGGAAGATTTGCTGCTGCCCATAGCTGTGCTTTACAGCTACTAATTCATGGAAGGAGGGCTGGGGAAAATGGAATGGTCTGAATTATACCGTGGCTGGCTGGTCCAAGGCCAGACTTCCAGCTGGGCGCAGCTGATAAAACTCCCTGACTTTACTGCAGCGCCTTTGGGTCTGTGGAGGATGAGAGGATGGGGAGACAGCACTGCCCTGGGAGACAGGAGCACCACAGCCCTGCCGGAGCCAGGATGGACTGTGCTGGGTGTCCCGGGGGGCTGGACTCCCCCTGGAGCCCAGCTTGGATCCCCAGCTGCAGCAGCCCCTAAGCAGGCTCCATTGCTCCATGCGCTCCCAGGAGCAGGGAGGAAGCTGAGGGCAAGAGCAAAGGTCAAGAGAAGGGGATGGCAGAAATACAGTTTCTAAGAGCTCTGGGACACAGGATATCGAGATGCAGTGTATTTACATTTCAGCAGAGGAAAAAAAAATACTTGGCGCTTTCTGCAGCCTTCAGGGTCTATCCCTCCCCTGGATGAATGATGCCTGCTTACCCACTCCAGAGCAAAGGGGAAACTGGGAAAAAAAATTTCCTTTTTCTTTGTTTTTTTTTCCTTTGTCACAAGAAACAATCATGGCACAGGTGGCACAAGTGGAATACCTCTCCAATTTCTACCACACTCCTCCATATTTTCCTCACACTCAGGTTTTGAATTTCTTTTCCAAGGGTGTAATACTGACCACGCTTGAGATAAGGTCCTGTGAAGAGTTTCATTTTAGCTCACTCAGTTTTCAGTCAGACGTGTTAATTAAATTCTAGGTCAAGGAACGCAGAAGAAACTCCAGTGCTGCTCAAATTTATCCTTTTTTCCCTGTTTTGACCACTCTTTGCTGCCCATCAGGTGGAAAGATGTGAAGTTCAACTGAAACAAGTGAATCCTGTGATTAATTTGTAATATTGAAGAAGAAAGACAGTCCAGAAAGCAAAGAAGGGAGCAATGAATGGGCACGGAGCACTTGTCCTGCATCCATAATAATTCCACCTCTTCCTCTGACAACATGTCAGTGGATCTCATGTCCTGTAAAATAAACCACATTTTTCTGTGAGTCCTTATATTGGCCTGAACTGGAAAGGACGAGTTGCTGGCATGGGCTCGGCTCTTCAGACCCTGCTTCATGTGAACTCTCTGAGAATAACCTCTCCTGGGGACATTCTGAGGGTGAGAGACCTTGAGCCAAGCAGATCCCCAAACTCCAGTCTTGGACACCAAATTCCTGCCCTTAATGCTGTTTTCCACTCTTTGTCAGGCAATAGAACCTCAGTCCTCAGCCGTGTCTGAGGCTGTTAATCCTCAGCCATGTCCTTTGGCTCCCAAATTATTATTACCAAAAACTTTGGGGGTTTTAAAAGTGGATCTAAGTTATGCAAAGCTTTGCTCTCCTGTGTTGACCTTAGAGTCAGCGAGAATTCACTTCACAGTGCTGCTCATGTGATGTGAGTAGAGTGGCAGGATCCAGATGTCATTCACTAATAAATAATAAATACGCATAATAAATATCTAGTTTGATGGTTATTATATGAAGAGATACATACACAGAACTGAACTTCTCCTGGTTCTTGGGATCAGTTATCTAATTTCAGGGACATGGTATTCTGGGAATACCATGCTGACCATGCTGCTCTTTCACTGACTTGCTTAAGTCTAAATATAATTTTAAAAAAAAAAAAAAAATCCTGTCACCTCTTTCTTATCTTTCCCCAGACTTTGTTCTTCCTCAATCTATTTTGCTTTCTAATTTTTTCTCTTTTGCTGTCTTTTTTAACCAGTACACTTGGCCAGATGACAGGATTTCTGCAGAATAGTTGGATGTGTCAACATCTGTTTTCTTTTCAATACGTACTGGCAAAAATACCTTCAAAGATTTTGAGTTTCAGAATACCAGGTTTCTCTTTAACTTTAGTATTTTTATCTGCATTCCACAAAATATACATGGCCATTATTGGCATGTTTCAGTGGAATAAAATGATACACTACAGAAATAATCTTTTTAAAAAAGAATTTGGGCAGCTACTCTCAAATATTTGAGTCATCACTAAATTTCAATTCTCTGAGCAGAGTTAGATATAAAAACACATCAATCCTATTACATTATGACTCAAAATAATGTAAAACTATCTAACAAGCATGCAAGAAACGAATTCAAGAAAATGCTCAGGGCCAGCCTTATATTAACGTTCACTGCAAATCTCTGGGCATGGGTCCTGCAAGAAAAAGAGGCATCACCGACACTTCATGAGGAAAGAAACCATGGCTTTGTGCACACTTAACCTTCATACTTTTTTAGCTCAGCGGCTTGAGAGACTGCTAAAGCTTTTGTGGTTTCCCCTAACCACTTCTCCACTTCTTTGGCACCAAAAAGTTACAGAAAGTTGTTGGTTCGGCGCAAAATACTTGACTGCAAGGGAAGAAAAATCCCACCAGTTTCTCTCCAGTTCACTCCAGCAAGAACAACACTGCCGTGTATTGGTCAAGCAGGTACCTGTTCACTGATAGCATAGGGGAAAGGAAATTAAAGAGGGGAACTGAATGACCACACAGAAGAAAGGAAAACAAAGAAATTCAGGTAATTTTTGCAGCTTTGAAATATAAGAACAACCTTAGCTCTGCAGGCAATTGAATTAATTCACACCTAAATGTTCCTTTTGCCTCTTCGTTTGCATTTATTTCCTGCTTGGTGCCAGCAACAGCAATACTGAAGGCAGTGCATGACAACACAATCAAATGAGATATTTGTTGCAGCAGCTAATTTGTACCCAGTAAATCACCCCTATAAATGCTATTAACTCTTCTTCCTGCTTTACCGATGTATTTTTTTTTTTTTTTTTTTCCCTTTGAGAGCACAGTGAGTCCTACAGGCAAAGAAAATTCCCAGTTCCTTTCCTCCTGCTGTGAGTGCCTTGCCTGAAGCCCCAGCAGCCTCCACACAGGCAGAGCCATCACGGATGGCCAGGGGTTTTTGGTTTGCAGTTTTCCTGAGGGTGCCTGGTGCTCCTTAGCCAAGCCTGTTGCGGAGTTCACAGGAGGAGGACGCTGCAGGAGGACTTTTGGCTCTACGACTCCAAACCAGAAAAGGTGATTAACTTGTTTTCAGGTTCCTTTGACAGAGACATGACCAGAACATGATATTTTCGCAATCTGTGTGTTTGCCCAGGCACGGACAGGGAGGTAACAAGACACAGGTTTGTGACAGAGGGGATACCCTGGTGTGTGGCAGGGTTTGAGGCAGGGGACCTGAGCTCAGGAAGGCTGGGCAAGGAACTCCAGGTGAAACAAATCCCGTGTGACTGCTGCGGTTTGGAGCCTAGCTCAGGAACAGCACTAATCTTCCCTTTGAAAAGTCTTTGAAATCACTTGAAAGAAAGCAACAAAAGGGGAACTCCTGGAAAAAAAAAAAAGCTATGTGACTTTCTGCACCCCACAGTTCCTTCAGTGTGGGTTTAACCAGCAGTTTAATTACTTCTGCTTCCAATTTTTTTTTTTCATTTTTATATTGGTTGCACTGGAAATTCATGCAGATTATGAATGCTCCCCTCAGCGAGCTACCCGAATAAAGATTCAAATAATAATACCCCAAACCTGTGAACATTTCACTGCTAACCTCATCACAAAGCACATACTGCCCTCCAACAACTTAGATTGCTACTGACTTAGAACCAGAATCCTTTGGATTTCAGCCGTACTTTTGTCAAAGAAATTCAAAGAGAAAGAGAGGAATCAAGTCAAAGTGTAAGTTCAGGAATGACCCCCTGTGTAAATCCACACACTTTCATGTACAACAGCTCCAGCTTTGTAGTGCCAAGGGCTAATGAAGATCTAATTTTGACTGAGTCCCCACTCTTGCCCAGAGGAGTGGGGGTGGCTCCTGACAGCCCAGCCTGTGCAGGGGGCGGATGCAGGAGCTGCGGCAGGTTTGACCATTCCCGCCCCTGGCACAGCCTGGGTGAGCAGGGAGCGGAGCTGTTCTGTGCCTGCAGAGATGAGCACGGCCCCAGGGTTTGCCCACCCAGCAGCAGCTATTCCAAGCAGAGCCATGAAGGGAATTCTTTGGAATGCTCTGGAGAATTTGTGCCTGGACCCTTGCACTTCAGATCTCGCTTACCCCAATCCTTTGGATGAAAACATTGAAGAAAACTTGTTCACGATAAAGCAGAAGGCACTGACTCCTTTTTTTTTTTTTTTTTTCATTTTCAATTTTTCTTTTTAACTTTGCCTGACTGACTCAGTTCTAACACCAACAGGGATTTTTGGGTGGGTAAAGAGACTGTTCTGCATGACAGCTAATATTTCAAACAAAAGGTCTGAGCTTGGTCTAGTTGCTTTTACAGATTAAGACAAAATTCTAGGGAAGCAGGTGACACATTTTTCCTTGCATTCTTAAATTTACCTCCCTGTGGTGGTATGACAGCAAAGGTGCACCTCAGACCTTTACCCAGCTTGCATCTGCATCTTTCAAGCAGTGATGATCAGTGCTCAGAGAGAGCCCTTTACCCACTTGTTCCTCCTGGTGGAGAGCTCTGGGTTCTTTCTTGGTGTCTCTTTGAAAAGTCCACAGTTCTTGTTCTTCAAATTTCCGTTTCAAGTGCATTGCTGTATTCTCATCAGGTTTTGCCAATGGATGTTTCAAAGGTTCCTAGAGGAAATGAGGTTACTTGTAGTTAAAAGCACAACAAAAACACCATATTTCATTAACATGAGGTAGAAATGCAACACACATCACGAATAACAAAATGAATTTGATTTGTTGGTCCCTTTTAGCCCTTTAAAATACACCATAGCCAAAAGGATTATTTCATTAATTGCACACATCTGCTGAGTGCAGTGAAACAAGGCCCCTTCCATGGAACATGAACTGAGAGGCAGTTTGCTGCAGACATGTCCCTTGAACCACCCTGCTCTGCAACCAGAATCATCTGGAGTGGCAAAACCAAGAAAGCTGTATGGGCCTATATCCTAGTAAGCCTTTCTTGTTGCCTGTGCACCTTTAAATCCCAAAGAAATCTCCTGGAGTACCTGGACAGCAACTGTAGCACAGTTAAGGGCAGTCCCTTAACAAATGGTTTTGGAAAGAGCAATACATGTTTAATAGATGGTTTAATAGATGGTTTAATAGATGGTTTAATAAATGCTTAACCCATTCTTTTAGGCCAGGAGATTGCTTAAACCCCTTTCATTCTCAGGCCTGTTGACCGGAGGGCAAGAAAGAAGAGTGCATTAGAAACACTGGGTTTCAGTGACAATTTCACACCCCCAGGCTGTTCAGCGCAGTCAGCGTCTTCCCACCCAATAAATGCTGTCTTTGGAAACTCAGAGGAGCACTGAAATCCTGATCCACTTTCTGCATGCTGCTCCTAGTGGTCCTGAGGGTGCGATCCTTGTTTTATGTATAAAGTGGAGAGCATTAGTCTCGGGCCTGTTTATGGCCTTATTTCACTTGGGTTAAGTAGTGCCTTCTCAATTCTGTGGCCAGGTTTGTCCATCAGTCCCCAGGAGAGGTTTACAGGACAGACTGCATCATGGAAAACAAATGTATTCCCTCCCTGATATCTGGCCTTCTTTTAACCCTGTTCACGCTGAACTGAAGTTTCCTGATAAAGACATGGGTACCTTGCAGGCCATGCAAACTCCAACCCAAGGTAGGATCCTCAGTGAGAAAAGACAGTGCCATTGTTTGTGTCATTTCCCACTGGATATACAGGAAATTCCAGGCTGACTGGCAGGAAATGCAGCAATGAACCCACCCACAGTTCAGTGTGGCAAGCACAGAAAGACAGAAGGTTGCAGAAAAGGACTTGTACTGTGTAGCATGGGCTATATATTCCAACACCTCACAAACACCTTTCACAGGTTAAAATTACGGGCCAACATTGCATCTCCCGCCTCAGCATTTCTTGTAAATTTTCACATTTTGACTTTTTGGTTTCATACTCTTGCCACTCTTGTGCAGTGTCCTCCTCCTGTGCAGGCTGCTGACGTGGTATGAATGCCTTCAGGAGGAAGGCCGACCTGAGGAAGCTGCATTGCTGTGCCACAGAGGTTCAGATTTACTTTGTGAAGGAGCTCAGTGCAACCACCCCTCTTGTGCTTTCAAATTTAATTCTAGTTTGCAACAAATGATGCTCCTTCGTGCAGGATCTTCCCTTTTCCTGATCCCTGCTAATGCACTTAATCCGTTTCTTGTTGCTTGTATCTGGAGGTCTTAATGTCTTTAATACATTTATTTTTCAAGCGTTCCACGGAGGTGGGAGCAGAGCTATCTTACAGGGAGGAGTGGGGTTAGATAATGCCCAGATCACTGCTGCCTGCATATCTCTGACTGTTTGGGCCCACATGACGTGCCCCAGGTCAAAGAGGAGGTTTGTGCTTGTGGGAAGAATATTATCTGGTCACCCGAGTCAGGCTGTAATACCCAAATCACTAATGGCCCGTTATCTCCTCAGCCCAGGCTTTCTCATCTCAGTCTTTGAGCTCCTTGCGGCAGAGATTCCTCCTATGCCAGGAAAGCGTTTCAGCTTCTACCGCAACAAACCCCGTGCTTGTAAAATAGCTGTACTACTAGAGCTCAGAGAATCAGAGAAGTGCTGGAAAAGGCTGAGTTTGGCAAAGAACAAAGGCCTGAAAGGGAAAAGGAAATAGGGTGAAAAACACGAAGGACACGAAAAATTTTGGAGAAAGTCACCCTAGTTCCTGGGAAATTGCCCATTATTTGGATATTTAGAAAGAAAGTAGCTTGTAAGCATGTGTTATATGAGTCAAATAACATTAGTTCAAAACTAAGGTTCTCATTTTTCCTGCCAACAGATACAACATATTTCATCAGCAAGACTCCTCAGCTTTCAGCACAGAAATTCAAAGCTGCCCACAGGAATCTCTCTCCCACTCTCCCCTTTAGAATGAGCAGAACATGACCATCAGAGCTTGCCTTTGAGGCAGCACTTTGCAGTGTCCCAGAGAGGTGGTTTCCCAGCCCTAAAGCAATGGAGAATTTTTGCAGCAGCTCTGAGGACTGAGCGACAGGAGCCGCTCTGGCAGAGGAAGAGCAGCTCTGGCAGGAGGTGGCACAAGCCCTGGGAAGGAAGGAGCTCCCTGGGAGCGCTGCCCATACCCCAGCTCCCCAGGGAGGACATTCACAGGAGCTTGTGGAGAAGCTGGGTAAGGATTTGTCACAGCTTGGCCAGGAGTATGGGCTAGATTGCTACGGACTAAGGAGAGATGAAGAACCAAAGGCTTTCCTCAAATACCTTCTCTAATGAAGGGGCTTGCTTTGAGAGTTAAAATAGTCTTACCACCATGGAATAGTTAAACAAAGGAAACAAAAAGAAAGAGACATATTATTCTAAATCATATTACATTTAGAAACTAAATTCAGATATTCCAGAAAGGATTAAGTAATTCCTGCTAATTATCACGGGAACTTCCAGCATTTCACTGGACACATTTAGCCAGCATAACATCTTTAACAGAAATCCACATAGGGGATAAAAGTGATCTTTCCCATGACTGTCTCCCATTTGCACTCTCTCAGTAGCTCCTGCCATATGAGCTTCTCTGTCAGAATTTTTTTGTTCCAGCATCAAACATTTTGACCGAAGTTGCCCATCAAACCAAGGTGCAACATGGGGGCAACATGCATGCACCCATGCAGAGCAAGAATGTCAGAGGTGTTTTGATTCAGTGTCTCCTGCCTCTAGCCCCAGGATTTTTGGCAGGCAGCCTGAGTCTCCCCATCGCACTGCAGGGACTGACCAAAAAGACATTTTGTGCCAACAGCACTTGCTGATGTAAAGGAGAAAACAAAAAGTATGTTGGTCTGATTGGACCCGCTACCTGGAACAAGAGAGGAATAAAGATCCTAAACCAAGCATGTTTATATTGCTGGAATTCTGCCCATGGGTTTTTTATTACAGGCATCTGGCTGAGCACTTTGCACCTGTAGAGAGGCCTGTAAGCTAAAGCAATGTCCTTCCTGAAAACTCTGGTGGGAACTCTGTCTTACCTTCAGCGAGGCCGAGTTCGGCTTTTGATGTGTTTTGAAAAAGGATTTACACATCAATCTGTAGGAACTGTAAGAATCGTTATAAAACAGCGTGGATTGGAATGGGACTGACCTGGGGCAGCCTGCAAGCTCGTCTCGACTGCTGCCCGTCATGCTCAGTTCCAAGCTGCAGTTCACCCTGTTGTGCTGGAGCTGTTTTAATTACTGACCAGCTCCATAAAATGCTGCATTTCAAGGAGTGCACACTGTAACTGATGCACACTGTGAGCAGTTTCTGGTCCCAAGCCTGCAGCCCCTTGTTTTCAGCTGAGGAGAGGTACTCATGCGTAGTAACAGTGAAAGTGATGGTTTTCATCTTACAGGGAGTAGGAATAGGGCACTTCCAAGGGATCCACACACTGCCTCTGCCCTGCCTTCCCCTGGGCACCTGCCAGAGCCCACCCCCTGCTCAGTCTGGTTGGTACCCAGACCTGCAATTTCCATCAGAAAGAGAATCCAGTCCTGTGCAGCACAACTCCTGTGCCTGTGGTGAATGTTAAGTGTGGCATTTAGCACCATCGCTGGTCCAGGGTAGTTTGCTGAAAAAAGGGGGCCAAGAATGCTTAATTATGGCCTGGATCCACGCACACATCGACTTTTATGTGTTTCACATGCAACTCTTAGCATATGATCTGCACAATTCAGCAAATTCCTTGTTCACAGAGCTGTACAACTGGAGAGAAATATGGAGGGGGATGAAGTTACAGGGTAAAAAACCTTACCCAAGAAAGAAAGCAGAATTATCTCCAGGAAGCTGGCACGAAGCTGCGAGTGGCGGGCTAATTGATAAGAGAGATCTCACTGCACACCAGAAGCTGCAGAGCTTATTGCTTCTGCCATATCAAGCCTGTGCTGTCCTTGATAGTGTTTCTGAGACAAAATCCTTGCTTTTGACGTCTGCTACTATCACCCAACAGATCAGATGGCAGAGGAATGAAGAATGCCGAGCATCACTAGATAAAGCAATCAGGAAAATACACTGAGAAAACAGGACAGTCTGATAACTAGCGAGTTTCTAGCCAGTCAGGTTACGCCTAAAGATCCGCTGGTATCATTTTTAATTCTTCTGGTAATAAATAGGTAGAGGAAAGTGGGATCACAGTGCTTCTTGATGAGGACCACAGCACCACCACAATACCCCTGGGCTGCTCCCTTCTCAGGGCCAGCCCTTCAGCAGGGCAGGACACGCTGCCACAGCTGCAGCCCTCTGCCCTGCTGGGGTAGCCCAGAGGCTCTGCACAGAGGCTTAGCTTCTCCTTTTTACAACGATTGGCCTAAACCTGCTCAGTTCTCATTTCACCTAGCAAAAATTGATTGCCTTTAGTCCAATAAGCAATTCCAGTGTTTGCATATCAGTACAGAATGCAGTTGAAGTAAGGGAAATTGATCACAAAGCCAGTGAGTTCACCAGGGAGGACAGAATGTTTATGAATCCTTTAATTTTTACAGCTTCCAGTAATAAACCTTTCCCACCAGGCTCACAGGCTATGCTTGTTACCGTACATGCAGACAACGGAAATGCAAACAGCACTGGAAACGTCTCTCTTACTTCTTGGCAGGACAGTGCACACTTCAAGATTGATACCATAAAGAAAGGCTACCAGAGTCTGCAAGGCCTTTTCCTCACCTGCATGCTTTCTATGGACAGTGATTTTTTTTTTTCCCCTCCAGACTTCTCAGTCTGTTATATTGCAACAGACTGAACAAATTGAGACTCTTTTTCCTGCAGGTGCAGCTCCCCTACACAGGAGAGTGCAGAAAGCACTGGACCATTGCACAGAACAATGTGTGGTCCTTGGAGATTATTCCTCACCTATTGTTCATTTGCTTAACAACTGCATCTTTTCCACTGCCTAAAGACTTCGCTAATTGAATCTTTTCTAAAGGTTATGCTGAAGCAGTATGGCTAAATGACATGAAGATCTTCAAGAAAAGAAAAAGGCAAAAGCAGGAGGGGCCTGTGGGCTTTGATGAATAGTTTTTAATCTATTAAACAGCCTAAACATCACCTACATTTTACCTACAATGTGTTAGATCTGATCAGCATTTTTGTTCTTTTCCTTTTATCGCTTAGAGATGTGAAGTTTGCGCTTCACAAGGGGTTGCAGATTTCCAGCAAAATGATGTTTGAGAGGTGTATTTGTGGATGTTGTATTCAAAACTCAAATATTTATGACAGTCACTGTATTTGTTCTGTCTGCCTCTTTGGAGATGCCAGGTTTTTAATAACATTTCTGCATGTATCCTACCCCAGTAACAGACTTAAACCACTCTGTCAGCTAGATGGTGGTGACAGCATTTATTGAGTGGAAAGCTGTCTTAATTTCTCAATCCACAAAAGGGAGAACTGACAAGTGCAGCTCTGAACTGGTGTTATTCTGCACAGCAATGCACGAGAGCTACCAGCTGCACTGATCAGCACTTACTGAGTCTGGAGAATCAGAGGCAAACCAGAGCCTCGACTGTAACACCACTGACACTTGGGGCTGCTTAAAATGGCCAAAACATAACTGAGAGCTTGACTACTTTGCTTTTTCAGATGTTCTGAGACCCTCACTTAAGAAGCTTTTAAATAGAGAAAGCTTTTAAAATCGTAGAGCAAGAGGACAGTGGGAGGGAATTTTTGTCAGTGTAGGCCCTTAATTACAGCGCTCAGAAAGAAGGGCACCAACAGAGCTTCTTAGCAAAACTATAGGACTAAACACCCTAAAATACACCAAGTTTTGCTTTTAGTTCCTATCTGAGTTTCCAGCCTAAGCCACATCTCAATTTAAGCCAGCCTCCTATCTTATTTTTTATCAGTACTCTGTCTCTTGCAGCTCGTAGTGGACGTAACTCCTAGAACAGAGATACAGCAGGAGAGCCTGCACGCAGACGTGAAGGTATTACATGACAAAATCAGCCCACAATTTCAACCACACACAAGGAAAGCTTTCTCTGAAGAAAATTCAGCCACACCAGTTCTTGGTTCTCCTGGGGATAACTTCATCTTGAAAACAAACTACAGCCAGAACAGAAAGCGCACCTGCTGCTCACAGAGGCCTCTCTCTCTTTGAAATCCACTGAATTGAGAGAAAACGATTTGGCTCTTTAATTAGCTGATCTCAGGGGGTAATCACAAAATAGAGCCAAAAGCTTTCAGGCCGAGAGCGTGGGATTTCATGATGGAGCCCCAGCGCCAGTTAGGATGTCCATGAGTTGCCACACAGCCCTCAGATTTTATTTCTGTTCTCAACATTCTTGCTACTTCGGAAAATGCCAAATACGTGTTCAGGCGACCTAAAGAATTTTGAGTTTCCAGTCCATATAGGAAAAAAGCATTTAATTCCACTTATCTCCAAATGTTTTCTGCAAGATGCTGTTAAATGACTTCCATTTTTTTCCAGTGATACTGGTCTTTGACTCACAACTGCAAGAAGGAATAAAACCAGACAAGATTTTATTAAAAACACATATACACAAGAAAGCATGGTTTTAGCCAAGACTTTTTTACTAAATCAGATCTAGGGTGAAGAATTTAACAAATGCTTTCCTCTGCCTGTTCTCCACTGTGTACTTCTGTACGTTATTCTGAGGTACTCAACACTGCTTCCTCTATTATCTTTGTATGTGCACTGAGCTTCCGTTCTCCGCTGCTTTTTCATCTCATAAAAACAGATTATTTGGTTTCAGAACAGTTTTACTGCCATGAGAAAGGAATAAAAAATGAGGGTATTAATCTCCATATAAAATGAAACCACTGATGGTAGCTTCCCTTTCCTAAATTCACTCGTTACCTCTGCTCAGACTTGGCATCAGTAACTACTCCCCAAGGGATGGCTGGGTTTTTTCGGTTTTTTTTTGTTGTTGTTGTTGTTGTTGTTTTTCAAACAACTCTGTTAGCATTTGTAAGGGCTCTGCAAGCTGAGGTGTTCTCATTAATTATGTTTTGCTGAGGAAAGCCTAAGCAATATCTCCTGTACTTGTAATCTCCATGGGTCACCTTGCTACCACAGAATTTTAAAAAGGCGCACTCTTACAGGTTTCTGAACACGACCACTTATTTCAAATGTTCTTTCAGAGTTGGATAT
Organism: Dasyornis broadbenti; assembly: GCA_013397935.1. Taxonomy (NCBI): domain Eukaryota; kingdom Metazoa; phylum Chordata; class Aves; order Passeriformes; family Dasyornithidae; genus Dasyornis; species Dasyornis broadbenti. The sequence goes on from VZRN01000098.1 coordinate 1,653,454, forward strand.
TACATCCTATGGTCTGGGTTGGTTTTGGTTTTTTTTTTTTTCTAAAATGCTTGAGTATGTTGTGGAAAACATTTCATTATTCTTTTTAACTAAACACATTGATTAGACTAGAAATTAAAATTAAAATGTAGAACTGCAATAGAGTCTTTCAGAAATTTAATCTGCTTTCTTACCGTATTTTGTAATCACAGAAGAGCGCAGATCCCTCAAATTCCCATGGATAGACAATTCCCTGAAATCTTTTCTCAGTTCTCATGAACAATTGAACTTTTTTTTTTTTTTTTTTTTTTTTGGGGGGGGGGTCCTTTTTTTTTTTTTTTTGGGGGGGGTGCTCCTCTTTCTTCATTATTGACTATTTTTGCCATCTATTTCCCTTTTTAATGGACATCTTCAAGACTTTCTGAGAAAGCACAATTTTGAGAGGCCTCTTTAAAAACAGGTATTTAGCTGCAATTAAAATCATGTCCTTTGACTTATAAGGGATGAAATATCTGACTAATGCTGAGGAAATTAATTTCCATGTGGCAGGAGCAAGATCGCCTACCTGCAAAGTGAACCACTTCTCTTCGGAACAACAGGACAAGGAGTGCATAAATCAGGAGTGGTCTTGCTCCCCTTTCCCAAATTGCAAACTGAGGTTTGGGGAAAGCTTCACACCAACCGCCTCCCCAGGCCTGGGTTACACAGGGACATCGTTTTGGGGCAGAAAGCTGGAAGAAGCTGCTCTTTAGCTAATGCTGGTTTTTGTCAAGAATCCACCTCTGGGACTTAGTGCAAATGGAGCCAAATTTTAGAGCAGAGGTGAAGGAAATGCAAGTATTGAACTGTAGGAGACTGGGGAAAAGTCGGGGGTAAAGGGGAGAGACAGCATCAGAAAGCCTGAGGCACTCCTGATTTTAAAGGTCTGAGTCAATCTGTACATCAATTACAAGGGGCTAAGAGCATTAAACAGGCTTCAGAATCTTCATTGGCCAAGGCACTGTGTAAAAATAACCATAAATGCATCCTTGCTGTTGCCCTCTGCTGCCTGCTTAGGTAACAGTCCCCAAACCACAACCCTTGCCACTCCGAACCAAATTAATACGGCCGAGAGGGATAGTTCAGAGACAAAAGTCATTCCCTCAGCTGCTGTGAGCTGACACGCTCTGCTGAGGTCAGGCATCCTCACCGAGCCCTGCAGGACCGAAATCTGGCCTTCAATCCTTTCATTTTATGAATAAATACAGCTACTGCCGCAGCCCTTGGAAGTGCTGGGGGTGGAGCGGGGCTGTATTGCCACAGCCCCAGCACTGCTCCTCGCAGGAGCTCTGCACATGGGACAGGCAGAGTGTGATAAACTCTGCACTAAACCCTTAGACAGCTGCTTTTCCCCCGCTTCCTTTGACAGCTTTATTTAGCAGGAAGCAAAAGTTTTAATAAAGGAGGCGAGCAAAACTCTGGTTTGATCGCATTGAGACAGAATGCCTCAGAGAGAGGCTTCTGGGAAAAAAAGAGTTTGATGCTTAAATTCCTGCCCCACCTGCTATCGGTGGCCGTAAATAGGATGTAAATTTTATGATCACGGAGTAAAACGTTGGCTTTTTATCACCTCAAACATCACAGAAAGAACAGCTACAGTATTCAGTCCGGCAGATCTACGAACTCACTTTCAGAGGTATTTACATCATTTTGGTTCAGCTTACCAGTGAAGACACGTTATTTCTTCTGTCTGTTTTCTGTGGTCATTTGAGTTTAAGAAAATCTAATGTTTCTTTTTCCATCAGTTCACACATCTGCCCTGATAAGAATAAACAGTGGGAAACAATGACTTCTCCTTGCTTGCAGATGTTCATTTAAGTTCTCTGTGTGGACACAAGCAACAAGTGGAAACATATTAATGCCCAATAATTTCTGATTCGAATTTTTCTTTTCTTTAAATTGAAAAGGCGGGGTGGGGGAAGGATCCAATGTAAAGGGCATAAAATGACAAGATCCCGGAGAAGAAGAGTAAAAACTGGTCCTCCAGTTTTGGAAGCTGCAGCTGCCAGCACAAACCCACTGGCAACATTCAAAGAGAGGGGTGAGATCCTCCTTTGGTCAGAGCAGTGGGTCAGTTTTTAAGACTGTGCTTCTTGCTGATGCCATACTTCAGGAGTTCGTCTGCAATGTCTACATCCAAAAATGAGTTTCAATGACCTTTATCAGTCATTTGTATTGTCATCTATACTGTAAGTCATGCCTAGTCCTGACAAGGGGGAACTAAACAGCTTTTCTCCAGGAAAAGTCCATACTTGGATCTCAATTTGAGATTCAGACTGACTCCAAAACAAAGCTCTGCAAAATAACTTCTCCTCGAGTTCACACACTGCATGCCATCCATGGCCCTGCAGATAAGTGGGTGAGGTCACACACTCATGGAGCTGCTGTGCTGTGGGTTACTGTGTTTGCCATCCTCCACTGCCTTGAAGCATCATCAACAGCTGCTGCAGAAGATGATGCCAGGATGACGCTCGCTCTTTCTTCACCTGTTTTTTCTGCAGTTTGATACCAACACTGTGAACACTAATTTAGCTGCCCCTTGGACCACAGATTGACTGTGGAGCAGCCTAAGAGAGAGGAGAAAAAAACGCACACGGAAAGAGGGGAAAGACAAGCAAGTAACTTTGAATCCATAGCATTAACAGTGTCTCGATGGACCCACTTTTGTTGATTATATTTGTTTCTGTCATCCCACAATCCTGTGACCTTAAGTATTCCTGAAAATCTGAAGGGTAGATAGGGAGGATAGATAAGGAAGAAGCAGCAGAGAAGATATAAATGAACTTTCCCACAAATGTCCAGCAGAATTAGAGCAAGCATTTCTGTTTGGAAAGCAGTGAGAATAGAAGAGAATGTCCTACTTGCAAGGGCCACAGGATTCACTGGAGTGGCATTGCAGGATTCCTCACTGCTGAGGAAGAAGGCAGCAAAGGGGCCTTGAGAAGGACATCTGAGAAGTTTCTTGGTACAAGCAGTGACAGGAAAATCCTTCACAAGTGATGGAAAGAAAAGCCTCAGTTCTGAAGGACACAGAAACAGCTAGAAAAGGATGGCCTTATTAAGAGGTATAAAATATGCATATTCAATGAAAAAAAAAATCAATAACAAGGTTACTCCATTTACCACAGCCTCAAGGCTATAGTTACTTAAGTACACAGAGCTTGGCAAGATTATTTCATTGATACAGTACTGGATCAGTAATTCAATTACTGTGCACCTGACTACATCAAACAGCTACGCATTCCGAAGATCTCTCTGGCACGCTTCCCAAAAGTGAACCTTCATGCATCTTTCATATGGCCACTATAATTAAATTTGCGTGTACATGTAGCGGAACAAGCACTTTAAGTAATAGGACATAATCCTAACACCAGTTGTTCTTTTTAAAAAAGTAAGAAGAAAAAAACCCACTCTACTCCATGATAAAAAAGGGAAGCATGGAAGGAGAGGAGAAAATACAAGAGTGAGAAACTACAACGCACTGATAGTAATGAGGCCTGGTCCAAAACCTGCAATGGAGTGTGGGTATCCTCACACTGCTCTGGGATAAGTTTTTCTGGCCCACCAAGAAGTCTGTGAGAACCGAACGTCCTGCGTCCCCCTGTGACTCTCCCAGGTCCTGGCAGATCTGTAAAAGAGCCGCAGCCTGACTCTGCACGGCCTCGCCCTCCACTTCTCCCAGGCATGCTCCAGCCATGCACATGCTTTGACACGGCTCCTACGGACAACAGCCAGATCATGGGAGAAGGAGCACAGAGATGTGAATTCAAGGTTCCAGTTACCAATTCCATCCTCATAATGTCAGTACAACGTATTTCAAGAGCACTATATCTCACGTTCTTAACTGAGTTAAATTCTGCCAAGAAAACCATTTGATTTCCATCTAGCTGTAGTGAAAAGTGATTTATTCCATACATATTTTATTTTAGCAATGCTGCATTTAGGCAGTTAGAATTTAATGAGAATATCCTCCTTCAAATTCTTCCCATCTGGATTATATAATCTTTACTACCAGACTTTAGTCTGCCGATCTGTAGACCTGAAAGTGATTTCACTGCTTTCATCCAATGAACTAAATCTTCCTTTTCCCTTTTCTTTAGTGTTCATTTTCTGCCTTTTTCCCACCCATAAGGCAAAGGGGTTAATAATAATGAAAATCTGCATTTAACACTAATAACAACACTTGGTTTTAAAGGCCACACTGGATAAAATTTATAAGGGCTAAAGTGCTCATAAATTTTACAGCCTACTACACACTCACAGATTTATGCACATAGAAAGGAGCCAGTCATCCACAGAGCTGTAGCAGTTTCAGATGTGCAGTCCCCGTTACGCAGATGACTTGTTCAGTATTGCCTGTGACTCTGGGAGATGTCTAAAGTCAGATTTGTTTCCAGGTAATTACATGCACTAAGACAGTCATGGAGCTGAAGCTTTTTTTTTTTTCCCCCCGCTTTTCCTCTGTGCTGCTTTCATGAGTTTCTTCACTAAACAGTGAAGGGAAAAAGACTGGACTATGAGCAAGGATTGTGATGATCTTCCATGCTGAGAGGTACCAGCCCCTTTCCCAGGGTGCTGTGGCCGTTCTTGTCTAAACCCAGCTGTCTGCAAGGAAAAACCAATAGCTACACCAGGACTTCTTAACCATCCATCTAGTTCCAGCATCCTGGTTGTCCAGAGCAACTGCTAGTCAAAGACTGTGGCTGTCAGGGACAGACTTGATGCACTTTCCTTCCTGTTTTCATTTTGCAGAGGTCTTTGGCAATATTAAATGCAGAATTTGGGGGTGACACTTCTGTGAATGCCATACAACGCTCTCCTCCAGGCAAGCCTCTCATGGGCACTGTAAGGACAACCACGCAAGGCTTTGAGATGCCAGAGACAGGGAGCACAGTTGAGGCTTCAAACAAAAGCTGATGGAGCCAGTACACACCAGCTTCTCCAGAGCAAACCAAAAGTGCTGCAGAGAAGGATTCTTCAGGGAAGCTTTCTTCCTTACAAAAGAACTCTCTTTCTTTGCCAAATTGTTCTGTAGGCCAAACCATGAAGGCTGTCAGTTCAAAATCTCCTGAGGTCCATTTTCTGTACTAAACATTTTCTTACTCATACAAAAAAAAATGAAGCTGATTATTCTCCTTATCTTTCTATGCATGTGACAGCCAAGATATCTGATGGCGCTGAGTTCTGCCAGACGACACTGAGATGGTGTGTAATATTTACATGTCAAGAATAAATTGTAAGAGAATTCCTGCAAAATTTACCATATTCCACCACCCCTATTAAAACCCTCCTTTAAGGGGATCCTCCTGAGAAGAAAGTGACTTCAGGAAGCACAAAGCACCCGAAAGTGGCAAATCAGACATTTGAGCCCATGTCTCCACAGGCATGGAGAGAACGTGGCATCGCTGATTGTATGAGCTTAAGAAGATCCAGCACATGGTCAGACCAAAGATATGCTCCCAAGCCCCTTTCTTCAGCAGAGGCCACAAAATCTCAAGCAGGAAAAATAAATAAATAACCCAGTCACACTACTCTCCATCCTCCAGCAAACATTTTCTTCAGGTGGTAGGTCTACCTTACGGCGATGGCGCTGACCATGAGGGCTGCAGGAGCCTGTGCTCTCCATCCTCACCCAGAGCGTGTCATGCAGCTGTGCCATAAACAGGCAGGGAAGAAATATCCCTCCAGAAGGATGCAAAGAGCCAAGGAAAATTAGGGTGTGTTATTTGCATTTGACTGCACCTTCGTAGTTTTGCAGCCCAGCTTGGTGTGCAGTGTGGTGTTGCACGTGCAGGTGACAAGCAAACCTGAGCTCACTGTAGCAGAGGTGGTGGAAACGGAGCAGGAACCAGCAGGAATACTCCAGGTTAATATGATCCCTGCACACTCTGAATTATGCAATTAAAGCCCTCTTTCTTCTTCAGCAAATAAAATCTGTGACGTGGTAGGAGGAGCCCGACAGCAGCGAGATACATGAGAGGACACGCAGCCCACGGCAGTGATAACTGCACCTGCCAAACCCACACCACACCACAAAATATTGCCCTGCCTTTGAAAGCTGCTGGTGAAGCAAAGGGTGCCACCTGATAAGGAGTCCCAGACTTGGGAGCTGATAGCTCACCTCCTGTCAATGTTACCTCCTGTCCCTCAGAAAGGCAGCACACCTTTCAAGGAAATCAACCCAGCAATTGTAAAAAGGAAGCGAATCTTCTCTCCTGGTGTATTTTTAAAGGCTTTACCGCAATGTGACTCAGATTTCATCCAAAATGTCTAGCTGATACTTAATTTCAGGCTTCCTCTCTGAGCTCCTCACCTCCCTCACTGTGGCAGCTGCTGCACACGGATTTGCAGCACAGTATTAAGCTTTTTGTTGTACTCCAGTTTACACCTCCTCAGAAAAGGTCACATGGCATGAAAACTTCGCTCAGCAGCCTTCAGAGTGGGTCCATGCTAGAGGACATGCTCCCAAGATGACAGCACCAAGCCTCCACATGAATGGGGCATCCCTGATTCTTATCACATTTCCCAGCTCAAGGACTCTCCCAAACCAGGACCCAAGGAAGCGCCACTTCTGCACAAACAACAAATAACCCCTCAACCTTTCCCTGTTAACCAAGCTAAAACAAAACCCCACAGAAGTGAAGTGGCCTTCTCCTGCCAGGCCCTGCATCTCTGCATCATGAATCACACTGGAACTCAGGACCTCTCTTGTATCCTGGAAGAAAAAAGGAAAAGTCTACTCAGTGCCACTGGATGGAATGTGCTGGAATCGTTTGGCTGCAGGCTGCAGAGAGACAGCCATGCCAGCCACAAGACAGCCCCCAGCTGCACTGCTTGCTGACCTTTCCAGGCAAACCAGGGATGGCAATTTGTACAAGGAGCTGTGTAGCTTTGAGCATGCGCTTCCCGTGCTGCTCTGAGCCCCACTGTGCTCCACAATCACTCCATTTGCAGGAGTGCAAACCTCAGCCGGCTATCAGTTTGCACATCCTGCTCAGAGATGGTGCTGTGACAGTTCCTGTCTCCAGGACTGTTAAGTGAGTGGCCAGATTCCCAGTGAGGTGAATCTGCTCCAGCAAAGCCTTGAAGCAAGGGAGAGGCTGCTCCACAGGATGCTCAGCAAAGCATGCAGCCTCATACCAGCATCCTTCCCAGCTGCCACCCCCGTTAGCCATTGTGCCTTTGCTGAAGGAGCAGAAAGCCTGTCACCTGATTTCCTCAAGGTACACGCGGGTTACTGCAGCTCAGAGGCCGTGAGGCCGCTCGCTCAGCACCACAGCCACACCTGGAGGACAAGCATGGGGCCAGCAGCCTCATCACTCCAGAATTCCAACTTTTGCCGAGCAAGAAGTGTTTCTACAATAAGCAAGGAGCAGGTAAGATGGGGAAACAATTCAGAGTGAGAGTCCCACGAGCCAGGCTGGCAGGCAGCGTGATCAAATTGATGTTGTGGGTACCGCCTGAGGCAGGGGAGCCAGACAAGGAAAGCAGCTGCAGCTCACAAGGCAATTTCTTTTTATTTAAAAATAAATACTGAAGACTCATTAAGGGATAAGCAGGAACTTAAATAAGTCGGTTTTTTCCTCGGGATTGGATCAAATACCACATTGTTTTTTGCAGGTATCTAAACTAATGATGCTTGAAAAACCCACTTCCCGGGGCATCCCATTGCAATGCAGAGCAGCGCCTGGGAAGCCACCCTGCCCACCACAGCTCTGCTTCCCTGAGCCCACCACCAAATTAGCAGTCCCACGAGCACCCAGATTTGCATAAAAGAAGCAGTTATCAGCAATTAGACTTGCCAAGGCAAAATTCTTCAAGGCCGCTTTACAACTAGTGACAGATGCAGCGTTCCTGAGTTTAAGCTGTAATTTATTCTTAGACTGGGCAGGAACATAGGGAAAACACATTGTGCATTTTGCAAAGCCTCTCATTTAGGCATCTGAAAAATAATGGAAAAAGGGGAAGGAGGGAAGATGAATAGTGACTAAAAGATAGAATAAACTGCAGGCACAGGGCCAGAATTTAATATTCAACAATGGTAACAAATATCCAGACTGTTTTGCTCCTGAATAGATCCACTTTACCTGTTGTTCACACGAGAAAATTTCTTATTTCCCAGCTGTCCTGCTCCTTCAGGGTTTAATCACAGGTAACAACCACAGTGTGCAGGCCTTAACCCAGCTGAATTACAAATATCAGACCAAAAGCCTGAGAAGAGCAGGAAGAAGGGATTGGAGCGAAGAGCAAACCCATTCCCACCTAGGACATGGAGCAGCGCTGTCTTCCCATGGTTCACCCAGCTCTGCACTAGAAGGAAGCACAGGCTGAAGAACCACAGCCTGCAGGGTATTCCCGTGCCTCTGGATGCCAGGACATCCGGGACCTGGTGAAAGTCCCTCGTACCTTGCCTGAAATTCCAGCTCTCCTCTGTACAGTTCCATCTCTGTATGCAAAGCCTGTGGCAGAAAAGGTGAGTGAACTGTGCCAGAAATTTCTGAAGCAGCTGGTGCCTGTGGTAATCACAGGATAATTCAGTCTGGAAGGCACTCGAGCAGGTCTTTACTGCAAGGACTGCTTGAGCAGGGTCAGCAACAACTTATGATGAGGCTGCTCAGCTCAGCTAAGCTCATCCGTGCTGCATGCTTTCCAGGAAGTAATTAACTCTCTCTTTCCTCACAAAGAGGAAATAAAGTTGGGATGAGTTTTCTCTCATCATCTCTCTTTAGAGAAATGGGTACCCTTGGTGGCTGCCTGGCTAGCCGCAGCAGGAGATCAAAAATCTCCTGGGGCAAAGCTTTCCTCCTGGTCTACAGAGCTGGGGGAAGCGAAGTGTCCTTAAATCTTGGTGTCAAAGAAAGGAGAGGAGCTATGAGAGGGGTAAGTACTGCTCCCCACAGGCAGCAGGCAGTCATCTTCCTTCTCGCTCCATAGCAACTTCTCAACATATGCCCTGGGTAATGATTTGCATATTCCTGCTCTAAGGAGGGTTTCCAGATTCAGCAAGGGTGAGGCCACGGCTCAAGTCAACCAGCTGATCTGGAACAACCAGGGATCAGCCGGGTGCACGCAGCAGGAAATCCCAAACTCGTCCCAGAGCAGGCGCGCGACTCTTGGGACACAGCACAAGGGTATTAGAAAGGTCTGACAGTGTCAACAAGCAAAAAAATAATGAATGGAAGAAAGAGGACAGAGAATCTGGCCACCCTTCTGAAGTCTTTAAAAGCAAGCAATATGTGTTCAGGACCTTTTCTGGGGACTCAGAAGCTATTCTGATCTGATGATACACAAAGGTAAGAGAGATGGGTTCATTTGTTTCTGCAGTATTTGGATATCTATAATTCAATATCCGCTGCATATTTCAAATTGTTTTTCTATTTGATACAAAGGAATCCCTCTGCAAGTGAAATGTTTTTCTGAAGCCTTGCAAGACAATTCCTTTCTGAGTACCAGCTGTGTTAAATAGGGACCTCAGCACCCTCGGTGAAGTTCTGACTCCAGCACCAGCTCCAGATCTTGGTAAATGTCATTACTGGTCCTGTGACGCCTCGTGGTCAAAGGCCACAGAACACCAGCAGCACAGCCGAATTTTTATGACCCTCCCATCCAGTCTGCATTAGAACAGGACAGGCCCCCTGCCAGCCCTGTGCAAACACAGGGAGGATGCACAAATAAATGCAAGCTCACACAGCAGTTAAAGTGTGAGCAGAAAGCTGCAGCACCTCAAACTCGCACGCTTCAGTCACTGCTAGAGGACAGGATAGTGAGGAATGGCACATGCTCCAAGACTTTCAACTTTTTGGAGGTTTTTCCATCCTAAAATCAACAGGTCTCTCCATCATGTATGAACTTTTTTCCTCAAACATCTCATCAAGCTTAGTCTAACTTTGCAGAGCATAAAGCCACGTGTTGAATGCAACAGCCACCACTGCTCAAACAGCTGAGGAAAAATTTCTCAGAGTTTTTAGTAGCTACAGATCAAAGCAGCATTCGCCATCCCTTGTTTTCAAAAACAGGTGAACAGGCTTGGCTAAAATAAGCGTAATTTTGCAATATCAGCCTTACCGCTGTGTTTGTACTAAAGATGAACCCAAGCAATTAAAGACTGAAAAAAATAATCAGCAATTAAATACAGCCTTGCAATTTCCAGGAAACCGAGGTACAAAAAGCACTATCTGACACATCTATTCTAATCCCCACACAGTTGTTCGCAGTGTTCTTCATATCCTGGATAAATACCAAAGCTATTTTTGCTCACAGGTTTTGTTACCTGTCTGTGGCTGTCTCATTTTGCAAGGAAAACAAGAAAACAGCTTCCTTACAGGTAAGGTATCCTGGAGCTTAATACACGTATCTTGCAACTGCAGTTTTTCCTGACACGAAGAGCAGTTGTGTAGGTTTACAATGGGAAAAAAGTAGTTCTTAAACCCTGGTGTCAAAGACAGGAGAAGAGCTATGAAAGGGGCAGTGCCTCTCTGCACAGGGCAGCAGGCAGCGATCCTCCTCCTCTCTCCATAGCAACTTCCCAACATATGCCCTGGCACCTACAGCTTCCCAGGCTGCACCACTGCCTAAGCAACAGCCTAAGCTTTCCCCTCCCTCGTTGCAAGGCTTTTTTTTTTGCTTCCTTTATCCATTCCCTTCATAAAAAGCGCGAGCCAAGTCCCTAATGAATTTCCTGCAGCCCTGATCCTCTCTTACAGTGTCAAGGCCTGCACAGGATCAAAGCTGTTTAACTTGACTCTGCAAGTGGAAGGCAGGACTCTTGAGAATCAGCTGTGGGACTAAGAGGTCACTTCATGTGGGGAGATTTTCTCCAGGGGGATGGCTCTGCACCCTCCTCTCACAGCACAATCTTATCCCATTTGAATAAATTTGCCTTCTCCCTGATCTGTATTTTTCTCCTCGTATTTCCTGCCAATGTGCTGATAATGCACACTTGTAACTGAAACAGGCACATCTAACAAGGCCTTCAGAGCCACCTCTCCTCCTCTTGTACTTACACCACCTGCAGTTTTCCCACTAAGCTTGTCTATTCAAATTTCACCTCCCTTTCCATCTGGCGTTATTAGGGCTCATTTATGCTAACACAGTAAATGCATCATTACATTACATGGAGGCATAGCCGCTTGATAGGAAGGAAAACAAAACTTAAGATTCAAAAACGTTTTGTTACTTACGTAATTCCATGACTCCATACGCACAGTGCATGAACTGTGTGTAGATGGAGATTCATGGCTTACTGCAGCGTGACATCACTGAGAGCTCTTGTGAGCACTGAGAGGTAAGGACAGCCCTTGAACTCTCTGCTTACAAGAGTATGACCAGTGCAGGCCGTGGGACATGAAACGTTTCTCTAAGACCCACAAAGACACGCGTGGCTCTGCTTTCAGCTTCATACAATCTCCAAAAGCATTTGTCCTTCAGAAAGAGGAGACCATCAAGAGACTGTGAATTATAATGGCAAACGGCCAAAAAAAGCAGCAAAGGACGATGTGCTTTCAGCGGGAATTTAGAGAGAGAGGAATAGTGGCTGAGACATAACAACCACAGTCCAGCAGAGGCAGAAGATGATCCAGTAAAACCAGGGAAACAGGGAGGTACAGTCACTGAGGTTGAGGCAAAACACTCAGAAGAGCTGTGTTTTCAGCATCCATTTGCAACCATCCCTGTCCTGATGTTCATGCTTTGCACATGACGAGTGACACGCTGCAATATCATCTACTTAATTACATACACTGCACCAGTAAAGGAGGAGGCAGCTGAGTTCAAACCTGCCACAAAACCAGGAAAATTGGATTATCACTTCAGTGAGAAAACTGGTCAACTGCAACTGATGATTTGGGAGGATATTTGGGGGTAACAGCTAATCCCTCCTCCTGCAATGATCGGGTATTTATTTGGGACAGTGAAATGAGATTTAATTCCCAAAACACTAATTACTCATCTCTGAAACCACCAAGCAGTATTCTTTCAATCCTTGAAGAAGAGCAACAAAACCTCAGCCCACCCTCAACATGTGTATCTTATTCCTCTATGTTCTGTGTCTATGGCTTGTAAAGTGACAAAAGACTGCACCTCAGTGAACATGATACCGATGTTTCTGACTTCAAAGCTCTTCAACCACGCTCACACACAGAAAAAACTCCCAAAGTCCCCTGCCAAAATAAACATCTCCAGTTAAAGGGGAGGAAGGAGGGCAGGAAGGTTCCATCACCTGTTGCCTGTTAGTGGAACACCTTGCTTAATCCTTCCAACAAGGCTGTCCATCAAAACCTCTGATGCTGCCTATTACACATCTCTTCCTTTTGAAAGGGATGGATTTGCATGGATTTTAAACGAAGGCCCTATAGGAAAAAAAAAATTTCCCCGTTTTAACCAATTCTAATGCTGAAAATTGGGCTGGAATTGAGTGAGAGAAAATAGAAGACAAATATCAGGAAAGCCATTGTGCAACTCACATCTCACAGGGCTAATGCAGTGCCTCTCAAATGGAGCAGAAAAAGCCCTGCTTCGTGTCTTAAACACTACAGAAAAAAATACTTGTCTGCAAAGGAAGAATAAATCAAGCCATCTTAGACTGGCATGGTTTCAAAACCCTCCCAGCCACACATTGAGAAGTTCCTAGCACCAGTTTCCACTCTGAAGCCAGGAACCATGCTGAGATATACCCTCGCCATGTGCCAGTGTCACCAGAACAGTTTGCTTTTTCCCCACTGTACATGCTCAACTACATGTTCAGGCACAATTAAAGTTACTCCTCTCCTGAAAAAAATATTTGTGGATTCACTCTGATTTGCTTTTTTAAAAACTTCTGCCAAGATTCTGGATCTGCTGCCAAGCTTCTGTTACACTGCTCATACAGATTTTCCTTGTTGATCTTGATATAAGAAGGAATGAACCTGTAATCCCAAGCTCCAAATACCAAGCTGCTGGACTGCTGCACTTTTTAATATGGGGATCTAGTTTTTGTCACATGTTCCAAACCATAGTTATCATGAAAGCTGCCTTCTGTGTTTAACACATGCACACGTACCGATGTAATTCATGTGTAGCTAAAGGTGGCAAATGTAGGTGAGTGTGCTGAGCTCTGTGGTGCTGGCAGAGTCCCAGTCTCAGCACAGGTTTCTGTGTGTGATACGTAATTGTTGGACAAGCCTGGTACCGGACATGCACGTGACCGAAAGGGTTAATTTATCACATGAAGGTTTTCAGAAGACACCTTGTTCTGTAAAATCCTCTCTGTAGCTGTTGTGTGCCCCCCTGACCAAAAGCGCTGTTGAGTGATTCCCCACCAAAATTGGAAGAAAGGCTGCATGCCATAAAGGGGAGTGACAGACCATCTCTTCAAAGCAAGCTATGAGTTTGGAAAGATTTACACAAATGTGTGTTCTTATTTCTTCCAGGAGGCAAATCCTGCCCAAAGCAAGCTCACTGTGAGAATGCATGCCTGACAGTGCCAATAGTCTTTGATGTCACATGTTAACGTCCCTGTGCAAGTTATGAGGCAATTCCCAAAATTCACACTTAATCCCGGTGTCTGCTGTTGTTGAACAATTCAGCCTCCTGTCAGCAGCAGTCTGTGCTCAGGCACTGAATGGCTCCCATTCGGCACAGCAGAGCCATTCTTTACAGCCCAGCGTGTTTTTGGGACAGCCTCTTCACATTCCTTTTGATAAACCACCGCAAGCAGAGTGCAGAGAAAAGAGGTGATCAGAGCTTGGGCACGCACCCACAGAGCGCTGGGAACCACCTCCAGCAGGGTGGGCCTCTTCAGGCTGGTACGGGGTGCAAGCGTCCCAATAAAATCTTCCAACCCCTGATTTCTGGGGAAAAGGCTGAATGCCCCTCTCTCAGCTAAGCATGTGCACAGCCCAATGTGAACAAATCATCTGGGAAATGACCATCACTTGGAACGGAGCTCAACAGAACAAACTTAGCAATGTTGGCATTTTCCTTTCCACCACACCCAACCGAAGTGAGAAGGCCGAGGAAAGTCTCCTTTCCTCTTGGCAACTGCGAAGCTGCTGGGATTTCTCAGAAAGTGTTCCCACATGTGCAACTACGTGTAGCACAAAATGTACAACAAACTTACCAGTTTTAGATAAAAAGAATGCCAAAGATGTGTTGCAGAGCAGAAAGGCCTTACAAAGTGAGGGCCTTGTTGCCCTTGTAAAATCCTTGCTCACTTCTGCTACTTGGGCTGAGCAGAGAGCATTCTGGGAATGACCCAGCTAACCTGGAGATGAAAAACAAGTGACAGAACTGGAAAACAATTGGTAGAAGCAATAAGTGCTCACACCGTGGGGCTGGTGGTTGGTTACACCTGATGCGTGTTCCTATCGTGGTTTTTGGAGGTTGGTTAAACACATTTGTTGTGCCTCACAAGTATGGAAACTCATAATAAAGTAACAGTTTAAGAACCCTGGAGTTTTGCAATAAAGTGTCTTTGTTTATCACCATCTCGTGAAGTCCATGCCATTAACATCTGCAAAGATGTTCTTTACTTTAGTCTTTTCAGGCACCTCAATAACTGGTGCATAGCGGAGAGTTCAAGGGCAGTAAGGACCCGGATGCACCTGAGGAAAAGTTACAGTTTCTGCTATTTTCAGCCAAATCAAGGAGGTCAGCAAGCTGCAAAGAGAGGTCGTTCCCTGTGGACTAAGGGGTTCCTGCACACAGATGTGATGCTACTTGGTTTTATCATGAGCTGTTTTTTATATTCTCCAAGTTGCAAACTAATGTCACAAAATGCTACTACATGTCAAAGTATTGGAAAATAATGCTGGCAGGTGCAATCCCAAGACTTCTCTTCATTTTAAGGAGAAACTAGCTTTGGCTACAATCAAAAAGAACAGTAGAGATATAGGGGAAGCTCCTTGATAGCTTCTAGCCCCATTCAAGCAGGTTCATTCACTAATCCATCACCCTGCATTTCCTTGCCAGCACGTGGAATTCTGTGGCTGGGAAAGCAGTGAAGCTCCCCTGGTCAGGAACAAGGGACTGTCTAGCAGAGACCCCGAGCCCTGCTCCAAGGGGTGCGTGAGGTTATTCCTCTGTCCAGCTGACTGCGAGGACACCTTTGGCAGAGGGAAGGCAAGTGACATCTCTCTTTTCTAATTGAACAGGACAGCTAATAGATCACATGGGCTGGTCAGAGAGGCTGTACCAGTGAAAGCACACATCTCTGTCACTCAGGGACACTTGGTGTTTAATTGTGCTGCTCAAAGGGACAGGTCATTAATCCTTAGATTGTTCGTTCCTTGCACAGGTGCTTTTGAATCAGGCTTTTCTAGTGTTTCAAAGCAAAATGGCAGATCTGGCTTCAATCAGTGCAAAATCCTGGGGTGATGCTGGGGCTTTCCCAGGCCAGACCCGTGCTTGGTTTGGGACCTCACTTTCCCAGGCTGCCTCTTACAGAAGCTGGTGATTTCAATTTCTTTAGAAAGTTACAGCTCCCCCTGTACCAGTCATTGGCCGTAGCCTTCCAAGTTAAAGCCAAGCATGTGGAAGGCACGGTTAATTCTGGATTTCCTCAGAGACCAGGAATGTTCCAGAAAGGCCACTGAATCTCATAAGTCACATATTCAACGGCAATGCACATCTCAACACGAACAGCAAGCACTCTTCTTCCAGGTATGAAAAATAACCCCCCCAAGCCCAAGTCTAGGTGCATGTATGCGCACTTCAAGCCTCTGGAGCATTCTCCAAGTCTCCAGAATAATCTCACATTTTATGAGTCATATACAGTCATCCCTTATGAGTCAACCCTATTATTTGTAAGCATCATTCTTATGCTTTTTCATCTGGCTATAAAAAGAGAAGAAAGATAACACTGCTGCCTTCTAGCTGACATTATTGAGCCTTCTACTCCAAAAAAATGAAAGGCGGGATTTGTCTTTGGTCACTAAGAGCAAAATCTGTTCCCCAAATGTGTGCCCCGGGGCCTCAACCAGGCCGAAGGTGAGCTTGCCAAAGCAATTTATTTTAATAAGAATTTAACATGATGCACCTTTGGTACCTGTGTTGCCAAATATGTACTTCTACCTGCTCCTTGCAGAGGCAGGATCTGGTGGTGGGACTCGTGGTGAGTAGACCAGAGAAGGAATAATCTGCTGTTTGATGGGTGCCGTGAATGTTTAATGCCAGCCATGAGCTCCAGTCAAGGGGGAGACCAAAGCACAAAGAGACCAGGAGATGAATGAGAAGCAGCAAAAGGAATAAAGCGCAACCCAGAATCCTGGACATGCAGGAGAATGTTGGTGAGCATTAGGCTCATGGCCATGGGAGAAGGACAATCCTTCTCTGAATCCCAGTCTGTCCCCAAAACCTGGGATTGCCCATCCATAGGACCTCTTTCAAGCTGGCTGCCCTCCCTCTAGGTTGCAGACTACCTACAAATCCTGCAGATCTGCGCAGCAAACCTGTTCAGTTTTTCATCCAAGAAGGAAATCTTTCCTCCTTTTCTCTCCATACCTCCCCAGCAGAGCACTAAGACCATGTCTTCTGCCTCCTGTCACCTCTGCAAGGACAGGCAGGGCAGCTCAGCCATATCGTTTTGCAAATGCGTCCAGGGAGATATTTTGAACATCTCCACACCCAGAAGTACCTGTGGGAATACCACCAAAAATTGTCGCTGAGCCAGAAAAGCTCTCCAGCCCAGATCTGAAATGGTCACCTGCACAGACTATGAAGTAAACATACATTTTATTTCCATTTGAATTGCAGGAGCCCCACTGCCCTCTGAATGATTTCCTGCATGTGACTAATGAAAAAGCTCCAAACAAGTGCTGCTCTGAGTCATGTATCTTCCCTGCTTTATATGTTAGCTACCTGTCAGATTACAATGACAGCTCCATTAGTTTGGGATTCTGTTGGATGGAAGAGGAACAAACGCCTTGAACAGCAGAAACCTCCAGTGGTCTGCATGCAGTGAGGGTGATCCTTTATTGCAGTCTGCTTCACACAAAGCTGTAAACCACATACATCTTGATCCCTTTTGATATAGGTGGAGTAAACTACTGCTATTTATGCTCAAAATATCACATTGCCTTTCCAAAAACCAATTCTGCAGTTTACACTAAAAATCATCCCAGGTGACCTTTGCAGACCTGCCTTACTAAGAATCTCTAGTCATTTATGCACTCAGTTATTAGGGCTTTAAATGAAGTTGATCATCATTTACATACTAAGAAAGTCTCTTACATCACCTCAACCTGCTAAAATGACACTTATATTTTCCCCTAGAAAGTGTCATGCTATGTAGGCCAAGTCATTTAGGAGATGATCATGCTGGAGCCAGCATCAGGAATCACATTAGCAAAGAAAATGCGTGCAGGCAAAAGAGAGCAGGGTTTGGCTTTTCTAATGGCTCAAATTTTGGTTTCATTTCAAGATATGACATTTTAAGTTTAATAGCAAGTACTCCCTTCCCTCCTTCTTATAGTACATAATACAGACTTTTCACTATTTCCAAATGTCCTACCTTTGCCTGCATTAAAAAATCTCTCCGCTCTCCCCAGCCCTGAAGAGTTATTAGGCTGCAAAATCGGTTTTATGGATAGGTGTGACTTTGAATGCCTACACTGCAGATGTGACCTCAGGGTAAAATGGAAATGCAGTGTCATCTGCTGGGAAGCAGGCACAGAGGAGAGCTGGTGAGCAGTGCAGAGGAATCTGAAACACAGACGTGACTAAAGCCTTTTCTGCTCCGTTTGTTTTCACCAGGCTGTTTTAAAAATGCGCTCTCCTGCCTTTACATTCAGAGCACATTGGCCAGATTTACAGACCCCTCACACTACAAGTACCACTTCCACTTGACAGTCCTGGATTTTGAGAGGTCCCTCAGCACTGACATGCAGGTTTTTATTACCTGGACAATTTATGCATGCAGCCCCTAGTGAGTGCCTTATGAACCCACGTTAATACAGCATTTGCAATTTGCAAATTTTTTATTTCCAGGTCAGCATTTCTGCAAGACACTCACATCATTGATGTGTTACAGATTACCACTCCATGGTCCCCAGTTGTGGCCTAATTGTCCCTGGGTTTCCCAGCACAGCCTCTCTGGAGCTTCACTGGCCTGGGACCAGCCAAGACCTCTGGTTCTGCTGACTAAAGGCACAGCAATCCCAGCATTGACAGCCTGGGCTTGGATCCTGGAGGAATAACTGATGCACTGAATGCCCTGTGGCCTGGGAAGCAGCAACATATGCTGCAGTCATTAGTGGCTGTTGAGCAACAAGGGAGTCTGACACGTCGGATTTGCTTTACCTTGGGCGTCAAGAGCAGTCGGGGCTCTTCCCAGGACACGGCGCAATGTGCTCTGCCGGAACAGTGGGAATAAACGGAATAATCCAACTGCAGACCCCCACTGCTGCCCCTTCTCAGCCACACTGAGACCCACGGCTCGCACCAGAAAGCAAAAGGCAGGAGCCAGCAGGGAAACATCTTGGAGGCACTGTAAAGAATGCACACAATAAACAGCAGTGCAGATGTGACCCCAGCCGGGGCTGTCACCCCCTGACATGAGCCCAGCTGCAATCTGTGTCCAGCCCTGCTATCAGCCGAGCCCCTTCCAGCTCTGCTGCCCTGTGTGCTGGGTCTGACCTGAGTCTCAGGTACGGGGCTGCATCTCTCTCAAAGGTCACTTTCTGCAGAAGAACACGAAAGCAAGAGGTGTCCCATCGCTCTCCCGTCATAAACATTCCTGCAGAGAACAGAGATTATGCCCCTGTAAATGACAAACCTCATTGGCAGGAGCTGCTTCCATTCCTTTAACCTCGTCTCTCCATACCCAATGTACCTCTCCTCAATTTCAGCTCTCCAGCAGTGACACCAACGCTCTGATTCAGAGAAAACAGCTGAAAATTGATGGATTTTCTCTTCTTTTGGCTTTGCTGACAATTAGCAGAGCTGAAAGCTGGGGTACTTAGAGCAGTATAAATGAACCTGGGGATTAGATGGTTGTTTCTTCCTGAATGAACACGAAAACATATCAGGGGGCTGAACTTTTGTTTTGCACTGTGACACTATCATATTTCCTCATAGCTTTGTTCCATATTTTTCCTACCCCTCATTGACTTCAACTCTCTTAAAAGCACAAAAAGAGAGGGAAAAAAGGGAAAAAAGTATTTTGTGCAACTTCATGACAAATTTAATGAGAATATTTCTTTTTTCTCTCTCCTTTCCAGATCTTTAATGTTAAGGAGAGACTGCTCCAAAAGTACAATGATATTTTCAGAATAAAACTCACATTTTTTCTGTTATGATCTCAGAGGTGCTCAGACCTGACATCCCAGGTGCTCTCTTCTAACCTAAGCCCTTAACACTTATAATCACAGTGTAATTGCAAAAATATGAAAAAAATTAAAATTACAATAGAAAACGAAGGTATCAACAGGCTTTGGATGAGTCCAATTGTGGTTAAAATCAAGGATTAAGCAAAATGCTCACCTTGCATGGGCAGATAGCTCGTGTTGTACCACCTTAATGAGCATCCATCCAGAAGGAGACGGGAGTTTACATCGTAAAGAAAACTCAGATTTATTCCTGATCTCCAAGAGGTGTTTCCCCACCGGACTTGAAACAAATGGGTTTGCTTTGTTTTGCCTCAGCTTCCAGCTCTCATGACCTGCATACAGCACATCCTCTCTCTGCTCCTCTATTTGTGGCACAATTCAGGGCCAGGAAGCCCCTGCATCCCGCACTGTGCTTGTCCCGTACCAAGTAGAACTGGGATCAACACTCACAGTGGGAGGGCTCGAATCCCTGCTAGAGACAGCACTCATAGCTTTCCAGCCGTGTTTTGCATTTCTGCACGAGTTGATTCCTTGTGAGGCTCTCGACATGAACATGATATCCAGGCCATGGAACATCCCAGCTTGGATTGGGCACTGTCCCCTGCCAGGCACTTGTATGTGGCACTTGGGCTCTGGCAGCAAAGCAAGGTACACAGCTCTGTGTGTTTGTGCACACACACACACACGCACACCCTCTCCTACATTTTTATCAGCGTTCAGCAGAGAATCATTTGACTTTGCACTCTTTATGGACAAACAATTAACACCTAAGTTCATTTTGTAGACAAAAGGATTTTGTATTCATTTTGTTGACAAAGTGCCTTGAAATCATGGAGGAGACTCTGTTTGACAGTCCTGGCACATACTTGATTCGGTGGAGAAAATGCATTCAGCTAACTGTCCAATCAGTTATGTAGACAAAATGAATTTCCTCATAATTCTGTCAACAAAATGCTAACTTGCTTAAATTATTCTCTCAACAAAATAAATTAACTTAAAATCCTTTTGTCCACAAAATAGATTTAAGTGTTTAGTGAAGCCTTGTAAATACCATGGCCTGTTAGCTTAGCATGTGCAGCTCAAACATTTGGCTCAGCTGAGTCAGCAGGCCTTGTCCTGTCAGGCAGGGCTGGTCTGGAGCCTTTCGGCTCTTCCCTTCTCTGTGAGGTCAGTCTGATAAGAGCACCAACCACCTGGGCTGCAACACGTGGAGTCAACCAGAACCAGGGGAGGGACTCTTCTCCCTGTTCGTATTTAATCACTACAAACTAGCAGAAAGAACTTGACATTCAGTACAGCAAGCCTAAACAAATCAGTCTGTTCCTCAAAAGAGCGGCTTCATCCTTAGAGCTGAAGTTGATGTGGAGTTTCCATGACAAAGCCCCTGACAAAATAGCAACTTAATGAGGGACTGCAGCTGAGATACCTCAGTCGATTTCATATTGTGACCATGAAACTGTAATTACCCTGCTTTAGATATCATATGTCTGAAGTCTATTATGCCTTTAGAAAATTTCTTTCTGCCTTTTCTGTGTTGCTTCAAATCCAAGTTTAAGTTCCCATATTCACATCCTGCTCAGAACCGAACTCAGAGAATTGAAAACAGAGTGTGGGCATTGCTACAGGGAGCCAAGTGCACCAGGTTCTGCCCAAAGGCAGTGTCAGTGCAAAAGGAACTGCACCACAACCAAAGGCAGCTGCCTGCCCTTGAGTTCATAGCACCATCAGTGAGGGTGTTTCTGGTGTGCCTTCGTGGCACCAGACACTGCAGGGCACTCTGTGTTGGTCATCTCCCATCTCATGTCCCCCCACGCCAGCCTGCAGGAATATCAGGGGCGACATGTCGCAGCTTAAGTCAAAAATGTCATGGTCATTTGAGAATGAAAACCCCTAAGATAAGTCTTTTAAGCTGTTTTTAATAAGTTCATTCTCTGTGCTTTACCAACCACTGCCTCCCTTATTGTTCAGCTGCATTTTAATAACAAAGAAACAGAGAGAGAGTCATGCCTATATCTTTAGTGATGCCAGTCAAGGAATTTGTCAGGCCAGTGGAAAAATTAAACTCTTCCATCTGCTTTTGCAATATTCTTTCACTAGTATAAACAGAGTTTTTTGTCCTCTGTTGGGGGGTTATTTTGGGTACAATGGAGTTAAATTCCAGGAGTCTGGAAAGTGTACGGTAACACAAGGAAAATACCATATTAATATTTAATATAACACTTTTTATGAGCATGAAAAGAATAAAACACATTCAAATGCAAATGCAGCCTGCAAGAATGGATGAAGTTCTATGTTTTTCCAGCAACATCTTCATTTTGCTAAAGAACAACTTAGTATAAAGTGAGCTAAGAGTGCCTGTGTGTATGCAGCTCCAGACCCTGAAAAGTCTGCCTCTGGCCGAAGTCTTACTCAGTATTGGAGACACTTTGGCAATACTGCCTTGTTTCAGTGCTCACTGAAATACAGTGGGTTTATTAATCCCTTCAGAGCCACATGTTGTAGCCCCAAAGGGATGGAGCCTGCTGCAGTGTCTGTCCTGTCTCATGAGAATTTAACAGAGCAGCTAAAACTGTGGGATTGCTCCCTACAGCTCTTACGGGCAACATTTTTTTTTTCTGTGACATGTTCTGAATATTATGCCAAGCATAACAAAAGGTCTAGCAGGGGATTTTCAATGGAATTTCGATGTGCTAGACAACCAGCTCCTCCTAAATTTCAGTAGATTTGGGTCTCTAACACCCCCAAAGCTCTTTTGACATTTCCAGCCTAAAAGAATGCATCCTGCCGACTACATTTCAAGCAAAACATAACAGTAACCAGCTGGGGAAGCTTGTAAATAAATCCCTGCAAAAAAGCCTACAAGATAAGCACAAGCATCAGCCTAGTTAGAGGATTCCCTGGCAAACAGTAGGAGAGCTTTAGGGAGCGTGTGGCAGGGAATTCAGGTGTTCTTTTACTTCTGACTGCCGTGAAAGTGCTCTTGTCCCACCCCATCTGACCAAGGCCACACCACTGAATCAGCCTGAGCACTTCTCAAGTTGTTTGAGACTGACTTCTTCCTTTGCAATGGCTCTGCACTGTGAGTGTCTTTGTCTCCCAAATGGGTCCAGGAGGAGCAATGCATTAGAGAGGAAGAAGTAACCCTGCAGGCAAAGCCAGGCATCACAACTGCCAGGTCTCTTTTCACAGACAGAATCGGAGAATATTCTGAGTAGCAAGGGACCCTCAAGGCTCATCGAACCCAACCCTTAAGTGAATGGGCCGTTCAACCCCTGGAGGCAGCACATACACAGGAGTTAATTTAATACAAGCAAAGCCTGACAAGATGGGCTAGAGACCTTCAGTGTATTTGTACCCAAACCAGAAACACGACTGCAAGGGAGTCACAGACCGTGATGACTCTGACAAGGACAGTGAGCATGGGGAGAGCAAGGAAATGTGTGGAAGGCATATGGCTCTTTCTTTGTTTGTTCTTTAGCTCAGGTACCTCCAACTCTCCAACACCTCAACTTGGGAATTCCCCTTTGTGAAGGAGAACTTCGTAGGACAGAAATAGATGGAAATTTATATGGAAATAAACATCCAGATATACATGAAGAAGGGAGGGGAGGGAAAGGAGTGATTCATTATTATGCCTTACATATCATTACACATTCAAAAATTCCAAGGTAATATATTTTTCTTCATTGCTTGGATAATAAATCACCATTCGATTACAAAAGGGGTGTACCTGAATGGAACAGCAGCATTTCTGAAAAATACTCCTGGCAGATGAATGACAGGAAAATTTATGGATAATTCAGTTGCCTGACTGTCCTGCCTCCAGGAGAGAAGTCTGTGCCAACATCCAAACCTTTCCTGGCAATTCACACAGCAGACACTGTACTTGATAGAGTGAGGTTTTCAGACCTCCCTTGGCTTGATTTTTGTTCTTCCTCCTTTGGCACAATACGTCGTAGCAGTGCAAAAGGGTGAGGGAAAAGCCATCCCAGCTGCTACGGAGCCTGTACTAGCAGGACTGTCTCTAGGAGCTATGAAAAATATACTGCTGTGTTCCCCACTTAGCTGGAGCTGTCCAATCAATCAGAGATCCTTCAAGGGTCACTGGTATTTGTAAGACAAAGAGTTTTCAGGTACAAAAAAATGACCATCCAGTCTACCAACAGCTTGCTGTTTTCTAGTTTATCTTCATTCCATCTCCCAGGTTTTTTTTTTCCAGCCCAGCTCTTAGTTTCGTTCCCCTGCATAAGCAGAGCTATTTCCCTCTTCAGCTGGTGCCTGTGAGTCATTCTTCATTTTTCTCCCATTAGACTGACAGCAAGGGGTAACTCTGAAAATCTGGTCACCCAGGCAAAATGCCGCAGGAGAGGGGTGAGGCAGCTGAAGGAAAAGGTATGGCAGGTTGCAGCCATGTGCAGAGGCAATCCTTGCTGAATAAGGGCAGACAGGCAGGAGTCAAGCCCCAGCTTTTCTTCTCACACTCGCTTCTGAAAGGAATTTGCTGTGTTCTTTTATGAGCAGCCGAAAGGAAGCCACATCTCACCAGGCCTGGGGCCCCACCTTGGGAAAGGGTAACTCAGCCCTTGCAGGGTGCACTGCTTCTGGTGGAAGAGCATCGACGAGCACTTCTTCCAACAGGAGCATGCCTTGGGAGCACTTAGCTTTTCATCTGGGAATTGCCTGTCCTAAGCTGGAGGACAAATGACATCTCTGCACCGGGCTTTGTGGTTTTGCACTGCTCAGCTGCCAAAAAAACCACAGAGTTTGACTCAGAAAAGGACTTTTTCTTCAGGAGGCCCAACTAAGGCCAGCATGGGAAGGGGCTGAACATATGGGCTAGGTTCTCTGTCAGCAAAAATCAGACACCTAGCTCTGAAGCAGACACGGAGAGCCTCCCTTCACAGGTGGCAGAGTGAAGCAGAGCATCCCACCTCCTCCTGGTGCCGGCACGTGAAAGAGCTCACATGAATCCCGCTCCAGGAATGCCTGCTCCTTAGCACTGATTATAAGGAGAGCCTGGAAGAGGAGCTCATCTGCTGCCGTCTGAAGTAGAAGGAAGTGGATTCATTACTTTGAAAGCAGAAATAGAAGGCTTTATTTCCTGCTGGTTTCCTGTTTCTGGTGGCGGTACAGAAAGAACAAAGCCGGGATGGCGTCTGAATTTCTGTCTGGGAGGTGTTTTATCTCCTACTCCCGTGCCCAGATTTCAAGGGTTACACAAGATACAATGCTGTGAAAAATCAAACTCAAGCTTCCTTCCAAACTGCATTCCTATCAGGCACTAGCCAGAGCTATACATCCTAAACATTAAAGACCCCCAAAGGCACCCTACAGAAAGGAATGTGAAGTGTTTTCCAAAGGAATCATCCAAGAATACCAATAGCTGTAAACCAGTTTGTCTTTTGTTAAAAGGGAAGATGCTTGGGCAATAAATGCAGTAGGGTAAGTTCATCAATAACACGAGCACAACACTCTGATGGGTCACATTCATCTTGGAAAAATCTCAGTCTTCCAGACGTGCTGCCATGTGGAGAGGTGTTCTCCAGGGCCCATTTTGCTCGCTAACTCTTGCAGTACCCTCCCCAAAAGTTTAATAGCCGTAATTACACCGGGATATGAAAGGATTTGTGCCAGCTTGAACATCTCTTATCAAGCCCCTCACCACTGAGGCGCATTTGGTGTTCTTGAATTCCCCGGACAGTTTCCATCACTGAGACTGGCAGAGCTGGGAAGAAACCAGGGTCTTAGCCTTTATCACCCTGTACTGTGCTTGGACCCTAAAATCTGCATTCCCTGGGTGCCAAATAGCACATTTACAGCCACTTTGGCCTTACTGCAATTGCCTATAGCTTAAGGATCTATTTTTCCCTTGCCCTCATCCCCAGCTGAAATCTCTTCTGCGGAATAAACAAGCATTTTACACATCTCTCCATTACCGCGTCATTTGGCAGGATTAGGATGCGAGGGTGTTTCACACCTGATGCAGGAAAGTACCTGCTTTGAGTTTTCAGCCAGCCATGATCTGTCAGTGGATAGAAATCTCATCTCTGAAGCCCTGGGGCCTCGGCTGAGCAAGGCAATGTAACAGATTTTATTAGCGGTTTCAGAAAGGTAATCTAACACTAGATTAGCATTAAATGGTCCAGCAAAACAGACACACGAAGGCATCTGTAAACATCATCCCGCACCCTTGATAGCAAGAATATCTGTTTTTTAGGCAAAGAGGCCGTATTTTACTTAGATGCTTTGAGGCACCGATTTGCTTTGTATACAAACTACTGAGTGCTTAATGTTTTGGTGAGCTCTTTCCCTCATCAAAGCTAAAATGACTTGATAGATCATATGACTTGCTAATAGATGACTAGATAAAGCTAAATTGTAAAATGATCACTGCTGGTCTCTTGCTAAATACACGGGTTCCCTAATATGAGAAATGTGATCAGAAAATAATCTGCTACTAAGCAGGCAATCCGAATCCCCTTCGGGGAACAGGCTGCGAGAGCACAGCAGTGAGGATGATATATTAGCATTTCAAGAAGAGCCTGGAATCAGTACAGAGGGTGCCACAGAGGAATAGCTAAAATTGCTTTATCTTTATCTGCTAATATTTCTGGGAAAATTGCAATATTGGGAAATTGCAGAAAGACCAAACACCTTGCTTAAATTGAATTGGATCTGCAACTGTGCGTGACCTGTTCAGAGCCTACAGTATATGATTTTCTCCAATTAAAAGTAGAAATTTCAGCCCTGGGTAGGGTTCCTTTGTCAGTGCTGCTGATAAATTTTAGGGTAAAGATTAATACTGAGGTCAGTATTTTCAGAAGCAGGCGTGATGTTTGAGTGACCCACCGGAGACACTTCCTCTGTAGAATAATTTACTACAGATGGGGCTTCCATCACTTACCCGTCATATCTTGGAGGATGGAACAGCCTCAGAAACTTTGTCAAAAGATGCCACAAGGTTTTTTGGTCTGGTGTTTTTGTTGTTGGTTTTTGTTTTTTTTTTTTTTTGATGTGCAACATGTATCCTTCATGTGAAGTCTCAAAAGTTTCTTCCATGAAAACAGACCAAGCGATTACACAGGGATCTGCACCCGTCTTTCATAACAATGAGGAGTTGTAGGGATTTTATGTATAGGATGAAATACTGTGTAATAGAGAATTTTAGGATAGTAAACAAAGGCGCTTAGGCAACTTTCTAACGAGCTTGAATGATTTATAGCTTCTTGGGCTCTAGAGACATACTTGAAACTCCAATGACTTTCTGCCGTAGGCACAGTTAATAAAACTTGAATTTCTAATCTTGCGTTTTCCCCAAATGGAAGTTTTAACTAATAAAAACATCCAGCTGATACACCAGAGCAAGTACTCTTGAGAGCTCCAAGTACCCACAAAATAACAGACAGCTCAGGTTGCACAGAGTCATCTGAAAAAGGCATCAAAAGCATGTACCAAACTGCTCCCATTTCACTTCTGAGTGAGAGACATGTTCTAGTCACCTGGCATATGAATTAAGTCTCTTCGATGCTATACAGGAAAAAAAAAAGATCAAATACACACATAGTGTCTTTTAAACGGAAACAAACGCTAAGAAAGAATTACTTTGGGGCGAAAGAATGAAAGCTTGCCAATACTTGTAAAAGGTACTGGCTGTGTTTTCTATCACGGCACTGCTTTATGTCCCCACGCAAACCACGGGGGGAGCTTTGGCATCTGCATGTGGTGAGATGTGCTCCCTAGAACAGGCTCCCAGTGGAAGAGACAAGGCAGAGGCTGACCTCCTGAGGAGTTCCTGAGCCATTCTGGGGCAGCATTGTGGAACAGGCATCGCTGGAGCCCCAGCCTGGTGCTCCCTACACCCCATCCTTGGCTCTCAGCATCTCCTTGGAGCACACTGCCCATGCTCCCTGGCAAAGCAGCACTGCATCCCCTTTGAACAATTATTTTCTAGCTTGCGGTGGACCTGGGCCTTGCCAAACCTCTCCTATACAGAATGGCTCAAAACCCTCCCAACATCCCACCTTATTGCATATGCAGTAGCTCTCCCCCTCTCTCTCTGGAGCACATAGCTCTTTCTACAGAAAAAAAAAATTGATTAATTATTTCAGCAATGGAAAGCTACAATAATAGGCCAATGAAAATAGCTAAAATTGTAGCCACTTTGCCTAGCAATTACGCATGTGACAAATTCATTTATCTGCTAGTCCAGCAGCTTAATTTACATCCCCACTTAATGGTTAGTTCTGGAAGTGCACTTCACTGCAACAGCAGCAGGGAGAGCAAAGGCTGGACCTTGCTGAAAGAAAACCCCCTTTTAATGAATACCTCTGCAATTAATTATGCAACCAAACCAGCCAGCAGCCAGCAGCAAGAGGGAAGAGGGAAGGCATCACAGTATTTACATGTGGAAATAAAGCATCAGTGTGGTAGGAGGCAGATGAGGTAGGTGACAGAAAAAGTGAGGCAGAAACCAAGTCAATATGCACAGGAATTCCGGTGAAGGAGATTTAAAACATCATTTACTAGGAGAAGGCTGATGAAAATTAATTGGAAGAGATGGCAGCACTGTTTCTGCACCAGGAGAGCAGAATTTTTCAATGTCTCTAATAAAATGATGATTTATAACCGTTCAGTGAAGAAAATTTACACACTGACCTAGACTTTGGTAAGGTTTACATCAGGTCAGGGATTTCCTGATCGTATTTTGCTTTTGTCAGAAAGTGCTGACTCATCAAAACTGCACCTGTTATTTACCACTAGAAGTTTGGATGGCGTTTATTGTCTGGATTCCTCAGGTCCTGAATGAAAGCAGAGTGGTGCAGAGCAGAACCAGCAGCTAAAGCACTTTCCTGCCATGTAAGAGACCGGGATGCTGAGCCCAGGCTGAGCCAGGCAAGTAGGAAAGTTGAATTTCAGTGTGTAACATGCAGGCAGAGGACGCTGGTCAGAGCAGCACAGTGGCGTGAAAAGGCACAGTGTCCCACTTGCTCTCTGCATGCAGAATTAGAGGGTTTCCTAATTCCTGGTGAGTCACAAAGAATGTAAAAGCAGTCCCTTGTGTGGGGGGATGGACCAAAATCCAAAGGCAACAGCAGACTGACTTGTCCAGGAACTCCAGCAAGTCAGAGGAGGGGGTCTCCACTTCTCTTTATCTCTTTTTGAATTAAAGCCATGGTTCCCATTTTGGGTGGGCATCCAGTAGCAACCACCAGCTTTTCCACAGTTTGTTTGACTGTGCTGTGGCTCGTGATTCACCAGGCAGTGCTAAGATGTGCTTCAAACAAGCCGAGCCAGCAGATTTTCGGCACAAAGGCGGCGTTTTTTGGCGTACGGATGAACCACCACAAGTTTAAAATAAGCATTGGGAATGTTTGCCCTGCTCTTTTACCAACCCCTGCATCCTACCTGACAACAAATAATGTGGCTGTGCACACCTGTGGGTGGCTGTGGCCTCCCTCCCTCCCTCAACTGGGTATAAATACGTGGCCTCACATGATATTGCACAGGTATCACATCAGAGATTCATGCAGGAGTGAACAGACCTGTTGTTTCGACCAAATTTGAGAAGCCTGGGGATGGGCTGAAGGGATCCACATGGAGCTCAACTAGGACAAGGACAGTCTTCCATCTGGAAGTTTTAGCACAAAATCAGGGCCTTCTAGGGAACAGAAACAACAGGAGCACAAATTCTCTTTATTTCATGATCCAGAACATGGGGTCTCTCAGTGCTGCCCTTGTTATTCTGACTTTCTACTGCCAAAGGATAAACTTTTGCCAGACAGGATAAATCCTTTCCTGAATGACTCACAATCTCTCAAAGTATAATTACTGTAACTGAAAAAAAAAAAAAAAAAAAATTTAATTTTCGATCTTACAAGAAGAATGTTCAAGCTGAGATAAACACATAAAGAAAAAGTTGAAATCACAAGGCCCAAATCCTCTCATGCAGCCAGGTTTGACAGACATCAAATGAGATAAAATCATCGAGAAGAGAATTATCAGAGGAATTTTGTCAACCAACTGGAAATTAATTCCATCTGAAATCACTCTAATTGGCTGTTTTAATGGTAAAGCAATAAACATTTTAGGGGGAATCTGGGTTTTAAAAAGAAAAATGATAATTTATTTAGTCTACATAGACTTGCTCAGCTGTAAATCACTGATGCATCAGATAATACTTTGCATTCTGCCTTGAAAAATCACACCAAGTAGAAAATACAATTTTTCTGTGTTATCAGGAGTGGCAGAGGCAGCTGGCTCTCTCCTTGTAATCCTTACTAACACAACTGCATAATCACCTCACTGAGCACTGAACCTCAGCTCCGAGGGCTCTGTCTTCTAGTTGTTAGTTTCTGAAAGCACAGGGAAGATCCTCCCCGAGTGGGATTTGCATCACTAATTATTATGGAATAATTAGGAAAAAACAGATGCTGACTTTTGAACTCGCTAAGCCTTGTAAAATTCCCAAGGGCTCGGAGTTTTGGTATCACTGAAATTTTGCTTTCTTCCGTACGGGAGCTGGATTGCTGTCACCAAGAACCATGTGATGGCTCCGGGATTACAGTGACCCACCGGGTAACCCGAGTTACACCGACCCATCCGAACACTCAGAATTCATGCAGCTCTCCTCGTGACTTCTTCAGACAGGCTCCACAGTTTAATATTTTAATAGAGAACATCTGTGAGTCAATAACAGGGCTTTCAAAGCCTCATAAATGACAAAGTATTCTTCTAAAATACAGTGCAATTTTTAAGAGATAGATTTGATTTTTTTTTTTTTCCAGTGCAGACAGACACAAATGAAAGGTTTTTAAAAGAACACGATCCTTTTGTAAGTCAAGGAAGACTTGCCTACAGTGAGTTATGTTGTACCTGGGAATAGTATATTACAGTGAGCACATCTTACAAGCAGGAAATGCCTTTACAGATGTCAAAATTTGCCCTGGAATACTTAATTAAAGAAGCATTTTTAGACTCAGATGAAAAACTTAATTCAAGTTCCATGACAAGCCACTGAGTAACCACTTGTCTGTGACACCAGCAGAGTTTCATGCATTCCTCAGACATGGAATCACAGAATCGTGGAATGGTTTGGGTTGGAAGGGAACTTAAAGCCCATCCAGTCCCACCTCCTGCCATGGGCAGGGACACCTTCCACTGTCCCAGGCTGCTCTAAGCCCTGTTCAGCCTGGCCTTGGACACTTCCAGGGATCCAGGGACAGCCACAGCTGCTCTGGGCAACCTGTGCCAGGGCCTCCCCACCCTCACAGGGAACACTTTCTTCCCAATATCTAATTGAAACCTTCTCTCTCTCATTTTGAAGCCTTTCCCCTCCTTCCTGTCACTACATGCCCTTGTAAAAAGTCCCTCTCCATCTTTCTCTCTCTCCCTTCAGATTCTCAGCTTAAGCTGGGAAATGGTAAGAAAAACAAGACTTGAGGTGCTGTATGCTCAGTTATTTGCTCAAGTTTTCATTTCCTGAAAAAGAAGAAGGGGAAGTTTTGCTGAACTCACAACCGCCCTGTGAGGGACAGCCAGCGACACTTTCTGAAGGTCTCTGCCACTTGTGTTTAATGAACACAAGAAGGGACTGAACCAAGGATAAATCTCAGTTTCTGTGCAGCTTTGGGACCAACACTTACAAGCAGCTCCAGAAAATCCAAATCAGTGGCTGGGATCAGCAGAGGCCCCCTGGTGTGAAGGGAGGACAGTTTAAACCGAATTCCCTTTGGGAAAGATCTGAACTTCTCCCTGGCAGCAAAACACTCAACAAAGTATGAAAACTGAGTACACTGACCTGAAACCCAGTGAGACTGGTCTGTTCTTCAGAGGTAAAACTGCTCATGAAAGGTAGTGGAAAAGTAATACAACAAAGGGCAGGAGAAGGTGGTTCTGGGGAGAGTTCTCTCGGCCCGATGATGTCTTCCCTTAGGCCACTTCCACTGTCAGCTGGCAGAAATAAGCTTCTTTCTGAAAATCAGTCACAAATTCCCTTCTGGTGGATCCTCTCTCAACAGGTTACACTAACAGCGCAAAGAGAAGAGCTTCTAAACAACTCACAACATGGCTGTAAAAGAGGGCAAAACAAATATCTGTGCACTTGTAACGGGAGCCACAGATGCTCTGAAATCAATTTGTCATTGATTAAAAGGGGACCTGTGCCTCTGGGAAGTCTGGATCAGTAACTCTCAACTCCCACTGCTCCAGGGTTGCTGCAAGGCTGCATCTTTTAGCTCTTCAGGTCACCAGGATTTTATGAATTAATATTACGGCTTCTTTGTAAAAATTGCAGAACAATTACGAAACTAACAGCAAAATCTATACAAGGCCAACCTTGATCCTGTGTGGGAAGCTAACTCCCACCAGCCCCACCCTAACAGCACCTGAGAAACTCCAGACATTTCCAACTCTATCCTTATCCAGGACCCCACCCTGCTCCCAGACTTGATTTTACCCTTCCCTAAGCAGCTGCCTCAACAGCCTCATCCTCTACCTGGCCAGGGGTCCTCTTCTGGGCCCACACATCCGGCAGATCCCAGCTTGGTCTCTGAGCTCCATTTGTTGCAGAAATACAAATGAAAGAGTCTTTTGCAGGAACACCTCATTTCAGTCCCTAACAACCTTTTACTGGGTGGGTTAAGCCATGCATGTGATCACAACCAAGTCAGATAAAGGAGTCTGTGAAACTAATTTCAATTACAGGGATTAAATGTCGTAATTCCCATTTTAAAAATACAGTTTCTGCCTTGTTTTTATATACAATACATCTATGAACAAATGACAATTATCCAAACAATCTTATTTCTGTCACTCTCTTTAAAGTAGTACTTAGACACTGGAATACCACTGAGGTTTTCAGTGCCACCTCCACCTCACAAGTTTGGATTACATGGTTCTAGGTGTGTCTGTATTTCCTCTCTGCACAGGAGCTGTAGGAGCAATGGGTTTTCTGGTTCAGTAGCTGAAGCACAAAAATACAGAATGAAAATAAAAATGACAAAGGGTCCTGGATCAAACCTTTTTTTTTTCTCTGCAGAAAATCCCCAAATCATTTCACTTCCCCCACCAAATCATTTCACTTGACATTCTATTTGCTCTGTAATGAAATGCTTTGTTCCGCATGCTTGTGTGAAAAGGAAAAGAAATACTAAGTCTAATAAAGGAGCAGATCAGGGAAACCTGCCTTTCATCTGAGTGTTCTGCCTCCTGGGTGGGTGACAGGACTCTTTAGGAGGGAGCTGTGGAGGGTCCTCAGTACCTACAGCCACCACATTGCTCCTGGAAAAGACCAGGAGAGAAGGAGTGAGAAAGTGTCCCTGCGCTGTGAACAGGACACTTCACTGGAAGCTGCTACAGCATCCGCAGCGAGTGCCCTCGGATCTGCTGGAGAAACAGTGCCTGAGGGACAGGCTGGGCACACCTCACCTGAGATAAACCTCACACAATCACAGGATGAGCTGAGCTGGAAGGGATCCACAAGGATCACCGAGTGCAACCCTGGCCCTGCACAGACACCCCAACAATCCCACCCGGTACATCCCTGAGAGCGTTGTCCAAACACTCCTGGAGCTCTGGCAGCCCTAGGGTTCCCCAGGGATCCTGTTCCAGACCCTGAACACCCTCTGGGGCAAGAGCTTTTTGCTAATGTCCAACCTAAACCTCCTCTGACACAATTTCAGGCCATTCCCTTGGGTCCTCTGCTAGTGACAACAAATGGAACATTTAAGCCAAGCAAGAAACCAGCCTGAGACCTCCTAAGCGGAGCCAATACTCATCTAAACTTCCCAGCAGTGTATTTACCATAGGAGTTTGTGTGTCTGTGTCAAAGAAAATCAAACTCAACTTTGGGGTGGCTGAAACTGCGCTTAACATTTGCCCAAATTATGCCTGTCAACCCGTCTTGCACAGTCACTTAATCCCGCTGAAAATCCACAGTGAAAGAACCACAGCAGAGTCAATGTCTAGGGAATACAGGAAGACAGGCACATGCAGCCACAACCCTGTAGCAGGAAGAATTGTCAGGTGACGAGAACATCCAGGCAAGCTGCTGACAGCTCCCCGTGCAGCTCACATTTCCCAGGAAATTTCAGTCACAGCTCTGTCACTGCGGACCTCAGTCCTCAGCTGTAGCCACAGCCTGGACAGGATGGTTTTCCTCAGTGGAAGAAAAACCTAATAAACTCCACCACCTTAAAATCTGCCATTATGCCAAACACCAGTTAATGTCTGGTCCTTCTTCAGGCCTGGTCTTTCTTCCAGCCTGGTCTTTCTTCTGGCAGTTTTCCACTGCCCAAGATTTACGTGTTTCACTGTGTGGGCAGATCTTGTTTTTTCAGACTGTACTACAAGATATGTGCTGTTTCCTCGCCCTGAATGTTGTTCTTTCCAGGAGCTGAACACACACACACACACAGTGGCCACAGCTAATAGTCCGTGGCCTCGATTGCCACGAATTTAACGACCGCTCTCAAAAAAGTTTCGAAACTTCAGCTCCCAGACTCACAGCACTAGGAAATTACATTTTCATTAAGACGCAGTTTCTAACAGCCATGATGATGAAGGAAAACCTAGAAATGTAATTGTCTCATATCGCAAGAACTTCCCCAAAAGGCAATGAAACCAGCTTGATCCAACAAATTACCTCACAGTACTTACAGCAGAGCACAACATCACCTCTTGGAATTTCTCTTGGCAGCCTTGTCTCCTGATCACTCAAACCTCTCACATGGGGAAAGTTCTCTGAATTCCCAAAGTGCAAATGCAAAGCTCAGAAAAATCAGGAATTCAGAATATTTTTTGTTTTACTTTCTTCTCCTGCACAAGCACACATTTCATGTCTGCCTGCACCAGCAGCTGAAGATAACCTTTGGATAACACTTGCAACTCGCACATTAATGTCCCACCTATTTCTCATTATATCTTCTCACTGTGTGTTTTTCTATTCACAGCAATTATTCAGATGATTTTGTCTTGTTTTACCAGCTCTCCCTGTGCATACAAACAAACTAAAGGAATTAGCAATTCCAAGAGGCGTTTTGAAACTCTTATCTCAGCCTCCTCCAGGCAGAGTTCCCCCTTCACATTTGCCCACCATTAAGTGTCTCGTGGCATTATGCAGCACGAAGGTGCACAGAAAAACTGGGAGAGCTGTCTTGATCTTCCATTGTTACTGTTCCTTCAGTAGTGAGAAATTAGAGGGCACATCCAGCCAATTCTTGACGTGCTGACAATTAAACAATTGTTCATCTGAACCACAGAAGAGCACATTTTGAAGGTGCTTTTGTTTTGTGCAATATGAAGATCACTACATGGTATTTTTTCATAATGTGCTCTAAAAAAAACCCCATCGTTCCAGGACACTGAGGCTTTGGTGGTAATTTTGTGGTGCAGTCATTTTTTCAGAAAAGAAATTATTTAGGGAAGTTCATTTTTGATTAAGAAAGAAGTATCAGAAAAATATTCCCTACAATTCCTCTCCACACAGAGCATTTAATTCCTCTCTACACGCAGCTTTTAGGTCAACAAGTGAAATTGCTCTGACGTCTTATGAGGCAGTGTTTAAATTCCTATTCCTTGTAAATGGCACTAGACGAGTAAAAAGTTTTTATTACACATATATGAATTTATAAGTTACATTAATTCATTTAGACATAGCCTATTATTTACTAATGTGTAAATAACCACCAAGCTTTATAAGCAGTGTGTACCTTAATGAAAAGAAAGGAAACCAAACCCATCCCATTAAATCACTGCAGGTTTCACAGAGCTCTGTTTGCTCCAGAAGATGGGCTCCTCATGAAGAATTTTAAATCAAACTCAAACCAATGCTTAAAAACCTCAGGAGTGAAGGGGTACAAACACCAGACTGCTCTCCCTGGGTTAAATTCTGCACATCTTGGGTAATTTCCACACCCAAACTCAAAGGGAACAACTTCTTTTGCTGACAGCCTTCATAACACCGCAAGATCACAGCAGTCTGGGTTCTCAGCTCGCTGCTCTGAGGAGGATTTTAGGAGCCCCGGTTCAGCAATGCACTTCTGAGGAATAACTGCTGCACTGAGGTGATGCTGGGGTGTGTCTGAGCCTGCAGGGCTTCAGGAGAGCAGCCAAACCCGGTGTGACACCACACCCTGCACAGGAGGGAGGGGAATGCTGCTTCCTCATCAAGGCCAGCAGACTGTCCCAGGCTGAGAGCACAGCAGCAGCTAAAGAAAGCAGCTTGGCTGCCTCATTTGGCCTCATCCCACCAAAGCGCCGAGATATTCGTGGTGCAGGCTGTTGTTGGGGATTGCCAGGTGTAACAGCAACAAATCTGTCAAATGGAGGGCTCTGAGCATCCTCGCCTGCAGCTGCTGCTTCATTCCCTCCCCTTCCCAGGAGCCTCCTGCCCTGGCATCAGACGGGGGGAAAGAGCACTTTCCTAACCGCTTGTTTTCTTTAAGTAACCACTTTCCCATTTTAAAAATCAAGTTCCTTGCAGAAAACCCATCTGAATAAACATCATGGGGTAAGAAGAGCTAATACAAATGCTTATTTATTACATTGTTCTCTCTCCTCCCTTTTTGACAGGTCTGTAAAACTAATCATTGATATA
This sequence comes from Dasyornis broadbenti, assembly GCA_013397935.1. NCBI lineage: Eukaryota > Metazoa > Chordata > Aves > Passeriformes > Dasyornithidae > Dasyornis > Dasyornis broadbenti. The sequence continues at coordinate 1,689,367 of VZRN01000098.1, forward strand.
TTCACTAAACAGCTGTGCATCTGACCCAAATACAATACCAAGTGAAATATATATGCAATAAAATCTAAATGATCATATAGTTCTGAGAGATGATGAAGACCTAGGCTGTCAAAACATTCCACTTCGTCCATCCCCCAGAACCCTGCCTACTGATATCCATTAGCCCTCGCGAACATTACCAGACAAGAGCAGAGTGAAAAGTTGTACAAGAGAAAACCAGCATCTTGCTCAATATTTCCAATTAAAATCACTGGTAAAAAATAAAATGTGTAACTGTAATGTGAATTTACAAACCTGGATATGTTCCTTTATATAAAATGATAGGTACAGATTAAAAGATAAATGTCTCTCCAGATGCAAAACCGGAACCATTGTTAGTATTATTCCCGCAAGATCAATACCAATCATGCGCTGCAGCCAACCAGGAACAGCTGATAACAATCAGGAAGTGCCAGATTCAATTCTGCTCTAGTGACAGCACTGGGAAGTCAATAACTTCAAACAGCAGGTTTTTAAAAAATCTGATATTTAGAAAGGCATATAATAGGAACTCATTTGTAAGTCAAGATTTTAAGCAGGCATAAAAACAGAGGCTGGCCCTAGTTACCCTTCAAAGGATCCTGTTTGCTTCCATGAATCCTGGCTGATAGGAAGCAAGAGTGGCAGGAGGGCTGCAGGGTGCTGCAGTACCAAACTCCCCAGTACTGAGCATTTCTGTGTGCCCCAGGAAAGACAGAAGGGACAGTGAAGATGCAGTGGAAAGCTGAACGTCTTGTGGTTGCTGTTCCAACACTCAATTTCCGTAAATTTATGTGCCCACGCTAAGCATAGATAAGACAAGATCTGGTCCCAGGTCATGAACAAATGAAGATGTAATGAGGGAGATTAATGTGGGGAGAGTGGCAAAGATCAAGGCACCAGGACTCTTAAATACATATTTGCACATGCTTGGAATGTCTTTCACCCACTGCCCTCCCTCTGTGTCTCTGGATTCTAATGCTCAGAAATTCTCAAAAATAAGACAACAGAAGTATTTGAAGGGCTTTTTTTTGAAAGGCCAGAGCAACTAAAAACTATTCCAGCTTTTGACCGCACATCTGCACAGGCAATATTCACCGATCATTACTGTTACTCAAAATTTTCCCACTGTATGAGGATATTCAGGATTGGTTTTTGCTCTGTATGACCACCCCCATTCAGACAGACATCTTCTGTGAGAGCTGTCGTACACAGCAGCCTTTTTGTCTGGAGGAAGAACAGGGATTTCAGTTTTAACAGTTTTGTTATTTTCAAAATTATGCGGGATGGGGGGAGGAGGAAAACTGTTTTAAGGATTAAAAATTAATAGCAATTAGTGGGGAGATGGTTCTCTTCCCTGCAGAAAATTCTGTCATGACCATACCAAAGAATATGGATTCGATACTCTGCAAAACACCACTGTGGATGGGACACACAGCTTACCACCCACCTAAATTTGGCAAAGATAGATGGAGTCTTGGTAATAAAGCACAGTGATTTAAGAGCAATCGAGCTTCTAATTCCTGACCAACTCTAATAAAAAACATAACTAGCTACATAAGAGACCCAACTGAAATGTTTTAAATCATTTTATGCTACTGATCCTGTAACATCAATGATGGCTTTGCTAATTAATCTCATCTCAAACATTCGATGTAGAGCTTAATCTGCTAAAGCCCAAAGACAGGAGCTCAGAGTGTGCATGCTCCCTCAGCGAGTCCTCTCAGTGCTGAATATGCAGTCACAACCATGTAAAACCTGCCTTGCTGTACCACCAGAATTACATTCAGACCAAAATATATTTCTGAGTTTACACCTGACTACCTTCTGGGCTTTTAACTGTTCCTTGGCCTTCAGGCTTTTCTTCACAGCCCAGATTTAGTTTCTTTTTGTTCCCAGCCTGAAGTCTGAGCATTGATAACTTGTCTCTGGGAGCTGGGATGCACATAAAAGTCTCTAATGGGGCTTTGCAGGTATGAAGGTACAAAACCACTCTGAAAACACACTTACAAATCAAGAAAACTATTGAAGCATCAGCATTCCCCTACAGCTGCAGATTCAACTTCTCAACATAAAAGCCAGTTTGGCCAAGATTTTTGGCAGCAGAGACACAACGCTTTGCTTTCAAATACTCCAAGCGGTGAGTGCTGACAGAGCCCCAGGAGATGGCGCATTCCGAGCATCCATTCCACGCCGGGCAGCTGGACAAAAACCAGCTCAGCCATACCAAGGGCTGAGGGGCCATCATCCTATGAGAGCCTGTCCAGGATTGCTGGGCACACACAGGATTAGTCACACGGGCAATGGAGCAAATCACAACTCAAGTGTTTCCATACAGATGAAATATAAGCAGTGGGATCAGAGGTTTGATATGTCTGGGCAGATTTGCTTCCCAGTCACTCGGCAATATGAGCCACTTCTGAGGCATGAAATACCCGGCTGACCTTGAAGGGAGGGAGCGGAGGATTTATGCAGAGGAAGCAACCCAGAACACCTCGCCACGGCTGAATTTTATTTTGACTCTTGGAAAATATGGCAGATTCACTCATATATGATAGCTGCTGCCTCCATTAAACGCTGCAACAGCAAACAGATCGTTCGGCCTGCCACGAACACCCAGAGAGAACAGCCATAAAAAGTAGATCTCCATTGAATTGTCAGCGATTTGCAATGTCATCAGGTTTTGAATGAGTCATATCTCTGTGTTGTAGCTGGTATGGGACACAGGATGATGTAGAAATGGGCTGGAAGATGCAGGGTAGGAGTGCCAGAGGGTGACCACCCCTGGAGAACCAGCCCCTGGTGGCTCCAGGCAGCAGGTTCCCAAGGGCTGGGCAGGCACCCCAGAAAATCAACATCTCACGTCAGCACCCTTTCAGAGTGGGGAGCTGAATTTGTCCCAAATACATGGAAAACCTTAAGGAAAAGCATTGGGGACTGAACGGCGCTTGCAAAAACCCACCTGCAGCAGAAGGAAAGGAGCAACAACAATGGGAGATGCATCGCTGCCACTGCATCTTCGATGCTGCCATTTCTTTAAAAGGGAACCATGTCTGCCCCAGGAGGAATCTTCCAGAAAACACTGATAACAAAAAAGTTCCCTCCCTCTGTCTCCACTAGCAGGGTCCTCCTAGGAAGCGGCAATTAACTCTGCAGCCAATTCAGTACTTAATTGGCATAGGGAAATGTCAGAGGGAGAAAAAATGGCTGTACAGAGAAGTTGTTGAAAACCATTTGAAGGTAAACCTCAAAAAGAACAGAAGTCCAGAAAACAAAACCACCTGACGAGGAGCAAGGGGAAAGGTTCCTAGTAATTTCCATGTCATTTTTCATTGTTAACTAAAAACATCCCAGAGCCAGAACTTTTGAACTATTTATTCAGCTGCAAGGAGCGCTATTCCAACTGAAGACTGCACAGAGCCCAGGGACAGGAACAAGCACTCGGGTAAGCCCAGGAACGCAGTGCCATCTGCAGGGCTTGGAAAGCACTCAAGACTCTGATTTTTTTTTTTTTTGGAAAGCAGTAAAACTGTTGCTGCCGTGGAGGAGCGGTGGAAGAGCAGTCCCTCTACGCACAGTGAGGGCTGCCCAACCGAAAAAGCACGTCACATCTTCTGGAGGAAATTACTACAATTGATAAAAGACCTTTCAGCAGCAAAAACAAGATAAGGGAGGTGTCACTACACAAGCAGCAAGAGACTGAAGTGAGAGGAATGAGTTAATTTTGATCTCAGATCATCTGTAAGTCACATCATCACCGTTTAGGGAAGGCAGGACATGGCGCTTGCATGTTAAAAAGGGTAAAACATCTCCGGGGTTGAAGCAACAAGGATCTGGAATGGCATCCTAGGGGGTGTCAAATCTGCAACCTCCAGGAAATCAGAAACCTCCAGGAAGAGGGACTGCAGACACAGGGCTTGTATTAACAAAGAGCTTTATTTGGTGACCCAAAATCTTAATGAGTTCTCCATCTGTGTGCACGTGACGTTTGCATCATAGAACAGACTTGGGAGGAGAAGGTATTTCCTGGAAAGGGGAGATTCACTTACCAGGCAGGGTTAGCATTGGAAAGCCACTGGCTATGGGGCTTCCACACCACGAGCACGGATGAGGAAACATTTACTGATGCTTTTTTTTCCCTACACTAACACACAGCTTTAAACTGCTTGTCTTCCATCAGGCTTTTGTTCCTGCTTAATCACTAAACAGTTTTTCAGCCTGCAGTGTGTTCAGAGCCTAACCCCAAAAGAATGGGTCTTCTGTTTCTTTCCCATCTTAATAGAAAAAATAGAGAAAAATACATCTGCTGCCATGTTGCTATCAGGAAAATATATATATTCATTCTGTATTCTCCAATCCGCTGTCCTGTCCAATTTTGCATTTCAGCTTTTCGTTGCTCTTCAGGGAATGTCTGAGATTCAGAGATCTCGGAATAGTGAATCAGGGCAGGGAACAATTTCAGTACACAAATTCACCCAGCTGAGAGCAGTGCCAAGATTACAGACTGAGCCAGAGGGCTGGAACAGTCCGCATTCTCCAACTGCAAGGACTCGAGAAAGACCTCTCTATTAATTGCAGATAAGTGCATTATGCTTGGTGCCACGCTGAGCTGTCCACCAGGCAGGTTACTGAATAACTGGTAAGATAAATGCACCACAAACCTCTCATCATTCAAAACTTTGCCCATTCATAAAAGCCAGTCCAACATTTTTTAATATACTTCTGTGCAAAGACAATTTACCGTTAACTGAAGAACAGGGACTTAGCTGAAAACCAGCAATGAAACAGGTCTATTGTGCTGTGCAGCAGCAACCCACAATAACACAAGCTTATTAATTCTAGCCTACCAAGCTCTTTGAAGTTGCAGAATACCATTGCCTGAAAATGCTATTATTTTCCTGAAATCAGCATCTGTTGTTTTCAGTATGAGCTATTCACTGTCAAAAGCAGCATCCGAGCATCCCTGCTGTCTGTTTATGAGAGAATCACCGCCTCCACGATAACATTTGTTTACTCCCAGTGCCAGAGCAACTGTGGCAGCGAGAGGTCAATACCCTGCCATGACATCTCATCCCATTACTGGTGAATCATGCGAGGAGGTGCAAATTACAGCTGGCCCCTCACATGGGCTTGACTAAACACAGCCTCCTGAAACCAAATTTCGGTGGGCTGGGAGCAGCGAGCTCGACACGCCTTGCTGCAATCGCCTCTTGCTTATCTCCACGGGCAATTAATAGCATCTCCCTTGAGTGATGGCTTCTTGATGGGCTGGGAGGATGCGCTCTTGAACACAGCACGGTAGCTGAGATTTAATTACAGGGCCAGACTGCCGCTTTCCCAGCCCTGGCACTCAGGTGGAGGGCTGCGGACAGAGGAAGGTGAGTGCCAGAAAGCTGCCGGGGCTCCTGTTGCCCGTTCCCATCATCCCACTGGAACACTGACTACCCTTCCCAAGCTGTCCCTCTCTCCTGCAAAATGAGAAAAAAGCACGGGCTGATGATTTTTTCGGAAAGGCTGTTAAGCCACCAAAGTACCCATGGAGGCTGCTGGAAACCTTTACACTCACGACCTTTGGGAATCACAGCCAGGCAGACACACAACTGTGGTGCCCCTGGGTGCAGTGGTACCAGACTCCTGCTGTTTCCAGGAGATCTGGGAGAAGCTGCAGGATTTTGGGGCAGGAATGGTCTTGGCCCTGCTCTCTCCAAGCAGAGTGCAAGAGTCCTGTGTCCTACCACCCATTTCTCTGCCTCAACAGAGAGCATGGAGGTGACAGCACCTGGGGATTCAGCAGTACAGGCTGAGGTTTAGCTCAAGCTCGGGCACATTCTCTCTATCCAGGAAGGAATCTAACACAAAAGTGGGGATTGGTTTCCCATGTCGGTTAGAACCAGCCACAGACTTGTTTTCCAGTCCTTGTTTTTTTTCCTGCTGTCCAGCAGCAAAGAGTCCGTGCTGTCCGAGGTCACTCCAGCCCATTGTCCCCTGAGAAGCACAGGAAACAGGAATGACTCCAGCCCTCTGGTGAGAGACAATCATCCAGGCCATCCATAAGTAAAAGCTTTTTTACAAAAAGAAATTTTTTTTTACAAAGGAAATTTTTTACAAATTTCAGTGGTGGAGGCCCAAGCCCTCCCGCCACAGAGGTCCATGAACAGCCAGCACGCATGACAGGCAGAGAGAACAGGACTGGAATTCAATTTTCACGGGGCGAGTAAGGTGGGCAACGTGAAGTTAAAGTTTTCTGGCGGCTCTTTCTTATAAAATAAAATTAAGAACAAAACAAAAAAGAAAAAAGAAAAAAAAAGAAAAAAAAAAGTAACATGGAATTAAAAAAAACTAAAACAAAAACCAAAGCAAAACAAATGCTAAACAAAACAAAACCAAAACGAAACAAAAAAACAACAAAACCAACAAAATCCCAAAACAAAAAACCCACAAGCAAACAAAGAAAAAGCAACAACCAAGAGCTCTGGGCTAATTGCAAATATTTACTGCTAGCTAGAGACTTTTCCATGCTGATTACACGAGCAATGACCATCACATTAGCGCAACAAAATGTCAGAATTATTATTACTTTATTTAATTATATTACTACTGCAGATGTAGAGGGAAAACTTAATAATGTACTTAATACTCTGCTGCCCAAAAAGAATATATAGGTTCTATGATGAGATCACACACATTCTGCTGTGTATTGGGAATATTAGAGATTACAAAAAGAGGGTGGGAAGGCAAGGAGGAAGAAGGTGGAACTAGATTAGAATAAGGTTAAAATATATTAATTAATATTGGAAAATAATTTTGGAGCTGTAATACCTCTTCATATTAACAGTTCTCAGTGTTACTATTTCATCCAACCTCTGGTAGGGCTGATGAAAGGAAAAGTGGCTATTTAAAGAAAATAGGTAAAGGAAACCCATCCAACTCTTGGTCAGAGTGTAGGGAAAACAACAGGAAATACCCTTGGAGGCATGCCCAGCGACAGAGGAACTGGAAGGGAAGCAGGCATGGCCTCACGTGAGCATCCACCTGCTCAGCTCTGTTCTGTGCACGCTGCTGTGAGTGCTCTCCACAAGCTCAACACTTCTGTAGGCAGGAGACGCTCACCCCATGGTACCATTTCAAGAAGCTCTGCACACTCAGCACCCTCTGTCCCTATGGCTGTCAAGAGAGAAAGGAACAATGAAAAAGAAAATCCCAGAATTTGGCCCTGAAAGGCCGTATATTAAAAAATAAACAGGTTGTTTTGACAAAAGTCCCATAATCCAGCAATAGATAAAAAGCTTGATTCTGTTTCCAGTTGCACAAAAGTAACACTTTCGGCACTCATGGAGTAACAAGAGTCTTTAACTCACAGACTCAAAGCAAGGCTTCAACCCAGTGCTCACAGTACCTTTATCAAAGGAAGAGGAAAGGAGTGAGGAAAAAATGACCAAGAAGAAGTCGCATTCACACTTTGAAGATGTTATGTGAGAGTGAAAGAAAATTCATGAGGCAAAGGCAAACTGTAGCCAGAGGGAGAGAACTGACCAACAATACCCACTTCATCAAAATGCCCCCTCTGCACATCAAGAGAATAGTTTGGCTGAAATCCCCTGAGTTTACTGTGCTAGGAAGGAAATACCACAGTGCTCAGATCTGCACGAGGGATGGAGCAGGTGCCAGGACCTGGAGCAGCCCTCATTCGAGCACCATGCCATGCTAGAGAGCTGTGTCCTCTCTGGTCCCTCAGCAGGTCCCTCCATTCCTCACCTCCTGCTCGAGCTGCTTGGCTGGACTCGTACCTGAGACACCTGGCAAAAAAGAAAGGCAAAAACACAGCAAGGTGCAAGGTCATGCAAAGAACTCAAATATGGATAAAGTACCAGAACAACATTTGGCCTAAAAAGTGATGTTTATTCCTGTTGAGTGGAGGACTTGAGCTACCTGTCACAAGCACTCTTGCTGCCCACAACACCCATCCTTCCCAGAGAGCCCTGTGGAGTTCATGCCATGTGTTGTCACTAGCTGATCCAAGCAAGATCTTAGCTCTTGTTTCCCTCAGAAGCTCAATCATTCTAAGTGATTGATTTTTACACGCCCTTAGTTCCCTGATCAGGCTCAGAGTTGTTTCTCCCACACGAGGTCACGTCATTATTACAAGAATGACTGAACCAGCTGGGTGACATGAATTGCAACAAACTCCTGCTAATTCCTCAGGACAGACCCACGAACCCAACACAAACCGTTGCTTCTTCCTTAAGGCTGAGCTGAGCTGAGCTTTGCACCTCCTCTCCCTTTTGCCTAAACAGAGTGGGCCTGACGGCCAAGCTACTCAACACCCAGCACAAGTCAAACCCTGCTCTTCAAACTTTTCAAAGGACCTTCACTGATCCCCAGATCCCCAGAGCTGAGCCCTGAGGAAGACCACCAGAGACTGGGCACCATTCCCCACCACTCTGGTCCCAGACATCCAGCCAGTTTTTCCAGCAGCAAACAATACACCTGTCCAAGCCATGAGCAGCCAGTTTCTCATGGGGAATTCTGTGGGACACAGTGTCAGAGGCTTTATTAAAGTCTGGGTAAACAACATCCACATTTTGCAAACTGAGCTGCAGAAGTCAACCCTCTGGTTTTTCTGGCCAGCTCTCCCATTCACAGCTTGGTTGAGATTATTGATTTCACTGTATTCGCAGACTAAAGCTGACATTTCCTTATAAAAATGGATTCGACTCCTGCTTTATTTCAGCACACATATAACTCCTAAGAAATAACACAGTGACCCAAGAGAACCAGAAACATCTTAACCATCCAATACCTGGTTTTACTGTATGTCACACTTGAGAATCACTTAGGACCATGTCTTCATCATCCAAGGCTTGGAGTTCTTTTGAAGTGAATTACATTCCTTTATCATACCAAACTAGAAAAACAGGAAAAAAATACTGACATGAAAAAACGAAGCAATGTGACTCATGACAGACACCAGATGCAGCCTTATCACAATGGTTTAGCATTGGAGTAAACACACTGACAGCTGTAGAGACTGTCATGATCCATATTTATGTCAGCAATATCCAGACAGAATGGAACATATGCAGCTTTTGAGCTGACATTTTCAGCCAGCTCCTCCCAGCTGCCTTTAACTGGATACAGAGCTAGGTGTCGTCACAGGCGGTGCACAGGAAATTCACTCTTCTGAAGGTGTGCTAACACTACAGAAAGATTACAAGCTTCAAAATGGCTTAAAGGTGCATTTTAGGGCTCTTTCCTATCTATCAAAATACTTGGGAAGGCCTCTCCCCCTGCATGGCAGTTTACACAAACGCTAACACACCCAAGCAAATTTACTCTCAGGACTAGCTCTAATAAAGCCAGTGATGCACTCAAATTCCCAGCAGTGCTCTCATTTACAGGATCAGAAACTTCAAGAGCCTTTTAATTTTATAGCAGAGGGGGATGAAAATCAAGAAAAGTGATTTCCCTGGAGCTGCTTACCTTAGCACTGGAATTGAGCACGGAAAGAGAGAAAAGCCAGTACAAGATGCAGGGTGTAAAGCTGACCCTCACTGCTTGTCTGTCACTTGCTGGAATCACCCAGGCACACGTGGGTCATCTCTTCATGCTGAGAAACAGCCCATGTATGAGGAGAAGACAGCATCTGTCTTGGCACCTTTTCTCTGGGTGAACGACCAGGTGAACAAGGAGGGGCTGCAAAGAACGGTCACCAACAGAGACAGAACGTGCGAACTTCACTCTGCAGAGCCCTGCCAACAACTCAGCAGTGCTGAGGGTTAACACCAGCCTCATCACCAGCATCCCGTGCAGAGAAATGTGAAGCCAACGCTTACTTTCTCAGAAACATCAAAGTTTGAGGACTCTGCAGGGGACATATGCACGTGCTTTGCTTTGCTGTCAGCTTTTTGCTGCTGCACCTGGCAGAGGCAGGAAAAAAGGAGCGCAAATCCACAGCACCACTTCTCCAGCAAGCCTTCAGCAAAAGTCATCAGATCTGCTTGGGCTACTAATTAATTTGCCATCTGGCTAAGCAGGAGCTATGAAACTATGCAGAGATCAAGTGGTAGTAGATGTTTTCAAACTCATGCAAATTTTTGAAGCTTGCATCATCTTCTTTGGATAACCAGCTACTTTTCCCGCTTTCTTCACAGTCCTGTTAGTAAACTGGACTTGCACTTCAGTAGAATCTCCATGGATATCCTTATAAACCCTCCAAAGCATGAGCCCAGGGCAGGACCGTCTCCCTATTCAGTATGGAGTAACTGGAAAATCTCCCTTTGCATGAACATCATGGGAAATCTGAAAGTCATATCTTTAATAAGCATCAAAAGCCCCCACAAATGTTAGAGACCCCTAATCCTGGTTGTAATGCACTGACCAGGAAACTTAAACCCCACCACTGACGTTGGTAGTCTCTGAGATCGTGGGGACTGACCAAATAGTCCAGAGGAAATGCAAGAAATTATGCATAGCTCATAAATCACTTCATCTACTTGAAATCCCAGCTTGTGATCCAGCACCGCTTTGCTGCCTTTAAAAGTGAAGCCGTGTAGGATCTGAAGGTGTTGTCCTCCCGTGCCTCCAGGCAGGATGAGCACGCACAGCACCCCCACGCTGTCTCTGCACACAGGAAACTCAGAGGCTGCTTCCTCACCCTCAGCTGCACAGGCAGTCGTGTCCTGCCGACAGCTCGCAGAGCCGCTTTCTTCCTCTTGCTCCAAGTTTATCTATTTCACCTTCAGCGCCTGCAGCTAATGAGCAGTGCCACTCTATCATTTTTATAGACACTCGCCTGGGGGCCATTAAAATCACCCAGGGGCAGTCTCTCAACAGCTTCCCGTAGGGTCTGAAACCACCGCAGATGTCTGAAGACAGGAGACTTGATTCCAGATTCATTCACACTGGATTTACTCTATTTAAATTAAGTTTCCTGACGTTGATGCAGTGTTGCTCCAGATTCTCATGGAGCACCAAGTGCGGTGTTTCAGGCAGTGATTCACACTGAGTGAGTCCACTTAGCTACGAAGACATCTGTTTTAAATAACTGATTTCCATGACAAATTAAAAGCTGTTCACTGTAGCACATCTAGGCTGAAAAATCATCAGCTGTCTTAGCCATAGCAGCAGAAGCCTCTTTCTGTGAGCCATTCTTCCTTAGACTGGCATGAGAGGAGACTAGGAGAGAGCCTCACCTGGGAGAGGCTGCCTCCATCACGAGATGTTTGAAATGAAGGACTTTTCCCTGTAAAGGTTTGACCTCTTTATGAAAGACCACAAGCAATGTCCTTCATCCTCTGCAGCTGCAGAACGCCCCCTCAGGACTGAGGTGCTGCCGGGGAATTGAGGACTGCAAAGGTCAGACGCTCAGCTGGCATAAATCACAGCTCAGCTGACTTTCATGGAAGTACAGGTGAAAATCTTGTTGGAAGAGATGTCTTTAGCACTGTGAAGAAAGGTGCCCAGGAAGAAGAATGTCAGCTGGCTAAAAGCCACTCCAAACTGGTGTTGTTTGGTCAGGAATTTTGTGTAGCCAGCTCACAGTGCCTGAGATTTTAATAATGGGTGTCAGGGGACTTTCTGAAAACCAGCCCTTTTGAACATGTCAAACTGAGCACCCAGAATTTAAAGCACTTAATATTTCTCAGCCACTTTAAAATGCTGGCCCTTGATTATGAAGGAGTACAGCTGTACAAGAAGAGACAGAAGCTCCTCATGGGAATGATTTGATCTTCAGATTAAAAAGGCAAGAGCCCAGCAATATTTACTTATTTGGGTTTTAACCAAAGTTTAGGGGGAGGGAACAAAAAAAAAAAAAGAGGCTGTGGCTAGCAGCAGCAAAGAATAAACTTCTCATTAGTGGGCTGTGCCAGATTCTTCATCTAAAAATAGTCTGTTCAGCAGCTTTTGAAAAAACACCATCATGTTTAATTGAGATGCCACAGTATATGCAAAAAGCACAATCAGGAATATTACATCTCTCTTCTGCAATAGCCATATTTCAGTTGCTAATTGCCGAATCTGATCTAGGTCTAAAACTGCTTTACAGTATTAGAACTGATGGGCTAACTCGAGCGCAGAATTAAGGGGTTTCTGCAAACCCCCCTCTTTTCTGGGAATGTCTCAATAAGAAGTAGACTTGGCACCAGTTAATATTAATTAACACAATTAAAGAAGGAATAAGGTAATAGGCATAGAAGATGACAAAACAAGACTCTTACAAGAGCAGGCGGCAGTGATTTAGTATATCCAGCTTTGTACCAATAAAATCCAAACAAAGAAACCTCTCATTTTCTTTCCTAGAGAGCTACACCAGAGGACAGTTACACAGACCTTCTCCAGCTCTTAGAGGTGAAAATTGCTTCAGGAGCTCTTTGTTTCTGTGTTAGAGTCATTTGTAAATGATGACTTCATTTGTGGGCCCAGAGGTTGATACTGTAAAATAATAAAAATGCTCTTTAACTGCACCTTTCTGAGGGCATCAATACTTTGCATCATCAATGTCTCTTCCATTCAAGAAAAACTGCAGGTCATGTTTCAGCTGAGCAGTCCTTTGCTGACATTTCCCAGCTGAAGGCTCTAACGGACAGAAAGTGAAGGGAATTTTCATATATTTGTTGCCAGAGTGAGCTTTTGTATAGAGGGGTTTGGAATGTCACATAAATACTGCAGGAACTTATTGATTTGTAGAACAGGAAGGATACATGCAGAGAGCAAAGAAAGTCCCTTTACACCAATAAAGTCTGGCATTGTTTCTTAGCTGGATTAAAGCGGAGTCACTCAAAAGAGGAAAAGCCCTTTCATTCTTTACTGAGGAAAACAGCTAAAGGAAATTATCTGTTTTATCGTGTATCCACACCAGCTTGAAACTCTAGCAACTCTGTCAACATGGATTCAATATCACCCAGGATAGCCCAGCTCATGGCATGTCTGGCAGGGCCACCTCTGTGGCTCTGAGGAGAGGCACTGCCTAATGCACCCTCTGAGAGTTAGGATACTCTCCATGCTCATTCCTGGTACGGCGACCATTTCCCAACCTTTATTTTCCCAGTAGTCCTATGACTTCCTGTTCTGTTAGGCTAATGAACAAGGGACATAATTAGTTGGTGGACGAGCAGCTTTACTGGAGGAACTTCCTAAAAGAATCCCTCTCCTGTATCCCTTGTCCATGAGGTTCACCATAAGGAATGGCAGGCTGGCCCACTACAAACATACACCAGCTGTGCCAGCATTTCCCAGCTGATCAAATGAATCTCTTCTTAGAACATCTAAAACAGCTTCACCAGAGAATTTGCATTCCCAGAAAACCTGAGCACCTTCAGATGTTTGGAGCTTGTGTGATTTCATAGGCTTTCCTCAGGTGACTTGGATTATCAGGCTTTATCATGAAGAGGGAAAAATAATCTATTTTCTTTTGTAAATTCTAACAACAAGGGTCGCCTGGAACAAGTAACAGTTGAAAAGAGATGGGGGAAGGGGATAGAAGAGAATATTTGATAAACATCCCAGATACTTTTGTGCAATTACTGAGCTTCAGGATTGTCTTCTGTGTCATCTGTGCTTTTATAACACTCCTGAAGAAATCAGATTTACCATTTTGGCAGCAACACAGCAGTGCCAAAGCCATCCTGCTGTACACCACACCAGGGGAAGAACTATCCCCAGGAGAGGAGAGAGGGATGTCCCAAAGGTAAGGACATGTAACATCCCACAGCAACAAAGCATTTCCTAAACACTTGTACACGTGCTTTGTCGAGTGGAAAAGAATGACCAGAACGGGGTTTGAAACGCCAGGCTGATTTCTGGCACGGCACCAAGCTGGCACATCTCCCAGTTCTGTTCAGTCTGGTTCTTCATGAGCCCGTAGATATACTGCAATTAGCGATTATACGAGATTCTATCTGGTTAAATCCCCCAGCCCTTGTTTTCTGCATTTGCCACATCCTTGATGTTTCTTCTGCCCAAACGAGCATCCTGTAGCCACCCAAACAGGGCTGACACCCAGCTTATTGCTTGGAGACCTGTGATCGAATCTCTGCACCATCCCTGACCTGCCTGTGCTCAGGCCCCTTCATTCCACTGCACAAGAAATATTCACAGCTCTGCAATATCTGCCTCAGCTCGGGTGAGGAAGACCAGTTTAACTAAAGCACAGTTAAACACTGAGATTCTTTGCCAAACTGGCCGCAAAGGAAGAAGGAAACAAATCCTTCCTCCTTGTTCCTACAAAGATATGATCACGGAGCAAGATTTTACTGTGGAAACACTGATGGAAATTTGAAGAGCCCTAGGAACAATCACCATCCATGGCTAGGTGTTGCTGGAGGCTAAAATTAATTATTCCCTAAAAGTCACACAATTCTTTTAAAAGTCCCCAGGACTGAAACATGCTAAACCCAAGTTTTTTAGAAGAACATAGAGCCCTACATATCAGAGACTGAACTATTACTGCTAAGCACTACAACATTCCCCACCACGTGATCAACACACACGGCAAGAGTCACCACCACACCACGTTGCTGGCCCTCTATCTGCTCTGACCCAAAGCACAGCTTTTGGGAGTCCCAGCTCAGGACAGGTTCTGCACTGGTTTCCCTTGCAGGGGAGAGATGCCAAAACTGTTCTAGCCTGAGCTTGAAAATGCATGAAAATAAATTACGTTAGGAAAAAAAAAAAAAGAATTAAGCTGCCAAACAAATGCCCACCTTACTGGGCAAGTTGTAGATCAAATATATTTTAGGATGCTGGCAGAATTTCAGGGTCAAAGTCTATATTTTTTTGCAGTTTGTGTGGGATATGCTTCAGCAGCCATTAAAGCAGAGAGGCAGGCACACGCTTTCTTAAAGTCAAGCCTTTTTGAAGACTCTAATAATTATTTTTAAAAGCCCCATTGTAAATTCTCCTTGCTACAACTTTCTGTGTGTGCTGGTAAGAGGAAGAAAATGCAGTAAGAGACAATGGGCAAGGCATTTTGGATAAGTGCCCACACAGAGGCATCTTTTCAGTGTTTTAATACAACTGGTGTCTAATGACCTTCAGAGACAGCACTCCAAGAACGTGGTCTCATTCCTCTCATATACCACACTTAAATACAAACATGCCAAAAGAATTATAATTACAATATCGCAGAGCAGTGTTTTCAGAAATAACCCGATTTACTGTTCTGTTCTGAGGACAAGTGTAGAGAAATGAACTAACTCTATACCCACCCATCTGAACGCTGACTGTGGAGTTTATGCATCCTGGTTGCAAAAATCATAAATAGAACAGGAAGGTGAATCAGAGGGTACAGTTTTATGGGTATAATTTTGCTTCCTTCTTCAGATCAGATGGCTGAGCGAGAAGAATTAAAGCCCATCAGACATCACACCATGTGTGTCTGCTCAAAATGCTCAGTAAGGATAAAGCCCAATATATGGCAAGCCAAATATTTAAAGGAAAAAAAATTTAGGTTACTATTCCTTACGCATATAACCACATTAAGGAGCAGATTTGAAGAACAAATCCCCATTTAAAGAATTCCTGATTTAAGTGCTTAACTATATGGCTTAAAAATTTTGTCTCCTTGAGTTGCATTTGACTTCACAGCTCATGTTCACTTCCACCTGAGTTTCCAAAAAACGTTGAGAGCGTAAGAAAGAATCACTAGTTTTGCTCTCTCTGCGATTCACTCAGGAGAAAGCACACAGCAAAATCAGATTCACCAGTAGGCTGAGATTGCCGGTTACTTGACAGGTGGGTTTATTACCAGACGTGGCAATTTACAGACACAATCTGACATTTTGAAATGCCTGTTCTCATACTGCTGTAAATTTCTCACTGCAACTTACATTACACTTCGGAAACAATTCAGAAAGATCTAGAAATCACCTGACTCCAGCTGCTTCAACATCCCTTAAATCAAGACTACTTCGTGTTAAGCAAAGCCCCAATGAATCTGAAGAGCTGGTATTTTGAGAAGGAGCAGTTTCTCTTAGGCCAAGCACAAAGGAGGGAGGTAAGCAGGTTGCAGACTTTCCTCCCAGCTCTCAGCTCCTTCAGCTCTCTGCATAGAAACCTTTGCAGAGCTCAGTCACCCTGGAAGAACCAGGAATGATATCTCAGCATCAGCACTGACAGCCTCACCAACTGCAGAGGAGCAGAATTCCACACCAAGGAGTGGGAGAGAGGAAGGGCGCTGATAGCCAGATGTTTCTTGTTGGAAGAACCTAAGTATATCGCTATTTGGGGGTAAAAAAAGGCTGGGGATTCGTGAATGAGTCTTTACCTTGCATTACTCAATCATTTATTATATGAAATATTATTTGCATTACATTCATAGTTTACTGTCATACTAACAATATCTTTCTTCATTTATCTCCACTGTCTGCCAAGAGCCTACAAAATACTACCAGGAATTGGTGCAGGAAGTGGCAAACTGAGACTTTCTCATTTCATAGTTTTGGATCACCGCCTTACATTGCCTTGTCCTCTCCTGAGGACAAAGGTGCTCAGAAACATCCTCGGCTGGGGCAGTGGTAAGACTCAGCTTTTCATGTGCACAGCACCCAGTAAAACAAGGCCTTGATGCTTGGAAGGGTTTGTGAAGCACAAAGCACCACGGTTACTGCCCAGAGGGTGCATTTTATTAGGTGAGGGTGTATTTATGAGAGCCAGCATCGCTCACCTCACTTGGCGTAAGTAAACACGTTATTGAACACAAAGGGAATATCTGCTGTACCCAGCACCTGCATTGGCTCACAGCAAGGCACCTCCTGGCTGTCCCTGGGACAGGGGAGGCAGAGGAGCTCCCCAGGCTTGAGGAGAGGCTGAAGGACTCCTCTGAACCTTGGGCAGCCCCTGCAGCTCTAATTCCGCTACAGGCTCCCGTCAAGCTCAAGGAGATCACTCTGTACCACCACATCTCTGCTTCCCCTCTATAAAGCCACAGAGCATTTCCCTCCTCCCGTGCACTTTCTACCTCTCCTCCTTTACAACTGATTCCTCAGAAAAGGAGAATCCCTCTATGTGGCAGCTGTAGCACCACTGAATCCAGACTGTCACTGCTCCCCTAGGTGATACTTTAAAACAAATACCAATACAAATCTTTCCTAACAATTGGCTGAACTCCCCCCCACACCCCACCAGGTACCAGGAATGTGCTGCAGATATTCCCCAGTGCTTCCCAGATTTCTCCTGCAAGGTCACAGAAGATGAAACAGTCTGAGCAGAAGGCAACAATTATTATTTCAAAGTAGAAGCCAAGATGCCAAAATTTGCCTTCCTGCCAAATGAAGAAGAGATACATTTGCACATTTTTCTAAAAGAACATATATGAAGATCTGCAATGTGCAAAGTCCCAAGGATTGCAAATTATAAGGCATATTTTTTCTTTTCTTGCTTTCCCTTCATCTGAAAAAAAAAAAAAAAAAGGACTTGAACACAAGTTCCTTGCAGCAGAGGTCAGTGCGTAAAACACTGCTTTCTGCCGCAGACCCAGGAGTCCCCTGCAAGAAGATCCTAGAAATAAATATGCCTCTGCAAAACCCTCTAGCTTTGATAAAATAACATTTTGACTGAATGGTTATTTTACCTACAGTGTTCTCTCTAACTTCATTCCAGCTACAATTATGTTAAGAAACATTGCATCTCCAATCCTTTCTCCTCTTCTGTAACCATAATAAAGGATTTAAAACAAAAAGACACTGCTTTTTTGTTCTTTTGTAGAACACTATTAAATCTGCATTCTCACTTTATAGTACACTTAGAAGCAATTTTATTAAACTATTTATGATTATGGAGGGCATAATATGAAAATGATCCATGTCTCCTTTTTCTACTGATTCATAGTAGGAGAACAGGAGTTTGAGCAATGAAATTACCAGCATGCCAGTGTCAAACAAATGAAAGATGCCACTTTACACAGCACGTGGGCACCTCATGGAACTTCCTATTGCAAAATGTCTAAATGTCAGGCAGGGCTGAACAGAAATGCAATTGCACAGTTATGAATGGTGAGAGTGCTGCACACAGAGATGCCATTCCTGCGCTGAGATACTCATGGTTTTTTCCTGAGTGTAAAGGCAGAAGATGGACCTACAGCCCCCAGCCGTTCCTACAGCAGGATGTCCATCGTGCCATCCTTAGAAAACTGCCCAAAACTAAGGTGACATTGTTTCATGCATGTGCCATTTTCCTCCTCATCATTTCCAAGGTGTGAAATTGGGCTTGGGTGCCTTGATTCCAGAGCTCCTGTCTTGGAATGCTAATTACACTGGATATTACTGATAACACCACCATACAGCACGCAGCATGCCAGGAGGTAACAAGCAGTGAATGGGCAATCAGATCCGGAAGAGAGGCAGTTTTGCAAGCCTTTAAACCTCAATATATTTCACAAACAGAAGCAAATTCACAATCAGAAATGCAAGACATAGTCTGAGGCACCATTCCCTAAGCTTTCACACGAAGTTGATGCTCTCATTCCCTAGATACCCCCCTGGGGCCTCAGACCGGGAAGCTGAGGTCAGGCTGGTGTTTGAGCTACAGATTTTGAAGGAGGGGTTGCGTGTCCACTGTGTCACAGTGCAGGTCACAGGCACAAGCTGGACACACAGAGTGGCATGTGCTGCTTCAAGGGATAACACACCGGACAGACAGCATGAAATCAGTGCTGCTAACTCGTTTTTAAATTCTTGGAGTACTTTGCTTTCCCTGAAATGCAGAAGAGGAGAAATGACCTAGTTGATTTCCTCTTGTACATTTGATTACAAAGGATGTAATTTACTTCCTTCAGAAATAGCTTTGAGGAGTGTTAAAGAGGCTCCAAACTTCAGGACAGAAGCCACAGCACCATCTGGGCTGTGAATTGAGGGACAACAGCCCCCCTGGATGGCAGCTGCAGTGAAATGAAGAATCATTATGGTTGTTACACAGCTCTTTACAATTCCTTCTCTACTGCTGGTTGCTCAGAGCCCCACTGAAGTTTTCAGCATGCCCTCTAAAACAGGGCAGGGACAGGGAGCTTTATGGTCTCTGCTGACAAGACTCACAAGGACAAACAGATACCAGAAAACAGAGGTGAATCTCCTAAACAGGGAATCCCTCCAATTTGCTCCAGTTTATTGAGAGCTAATAGAAATCAGGAAAACAAATACAACTGGACCAGGTGAAAATCAAGCACACAAAGCTTTCTTCATTCCTTTAAACAAATAAGATGTGTTCAGCTTCCATACCACATTAGATTTTCTAGGAATTTGCACTCTGGAGAAAGAACATATTGAGTTCCTGCAGTGTTCAAGACAATTGGCTTGCCTTTCACAGGAAAAAAAGTCCCAACCAAACAAAGCACAACAAATGACAAACCTGATACCACAATGTTCACATGGTAGTGCTTTGATTTTTATGCTTTCTTTTTGCATTGTTTTTTGTTAACATGTATTTATGCACACTAAAGATTACCTAGAAGTCATTTGGCAAAGAACACACAGTAGGATTTGGGAATGTGAAATCAAATAATCCCATCAGCTTTGTATTTAGTACCCAGCTAGAAGAAGGGACAAGATCTACAACATCCTTTCTTGTTTACCCAGTGTAATTGCTTTTGCGCTTTCTCGCACGTGGATTTGCTGAGCAACGTTGCTTTCTCTCCAGTAAGGTCGGCTTTCATTCCAACCCACAAAGTTCTGTGACTATAGACAACAAGAGAGATAGACTAAGATAACCTTAAAGGCCAGGATCTCTTCTATTTCTTTCCCTGGACAAAACAAAACCTGAGTTTCTGACCATCTTCATAAAGCACGTGAGCAACATTTTGCAGAATGAATGCCAAGCTGTGCATTTACAGGCTCACAAAGCACTGTGCCGAGGTCCTGCAATTAGGCCTCAAGAGAGCAAAGGACAGGAGAAGAAAGGAAAAAAACCCAAAGGTCAATATCTCAATAAGCAAATGACAAAGAGGTGCAGAGAAAAAGAAGGTAGAAATAGATACTGAAGTCAATTCTAAGTTATGTTAAATCATTCTGTCAAGAGTACCGAGTCTGGCAGAAATTTTGCGGTGGTCATGGTCATAGAAACAAGGAGCTTCTGAGCATTTCTGCCAGGGCTGGCACCGGGACTGTCCTCCTCTTTTATCTTTGGCAAGACTCAGCTTCTGCCAACGAATTGTACTTGTGTTCAGCAGCAGCCCAAGAGACCCCTTCTCCTCCAGCCAGCTGCAGGGATGCCTCCAAGGATTACATCCCACCCCTACTAGATTACAGGACTGGCTCAGGGAATGGTGCTCTTCATGGACATGGTTAATGCAAGTGAGAAGGTCCTGGACAGCAGCAACTGGGAAAATGCTAAGTGCATTCCAGGGCTCTTCTGTCTGGAGAACAGCCAACTGAAAATAAATCACATGGGTATTTTATTATAAAGCCACATCAGAAACCTACATAAAAGCTACATCTGGCTGTATTTTCCCAGAGAAGTAAACTGCATTTTTTCCTCAGGCTATTGCCCCTCAGGACTTTTTCCAGGGTTTTAAAATTACACGAGTAACTACATTCTTCTAAGTCTTTGCATCCTCTTCCTAATTAGAACATCTCTCAGAATTATCAAAGCAGATACATTAACATATTGGGCCAGCTACCTTTCATTCCTAACAGTTCTCTACATACCCAGCGAGAAAGACAGAGAAAGGGAAAAAAACAACAACAAAAAAAAAATTTAAAAGGACAGAGAGATAGGCTCCATCCTTTATATCAAATCAAATCTGCTTTAGCAGGCCTTTTCTGAGCTCCCCCTATCCTTACTGGCCATCACACTATTTTACAAAGCTGTCACCATATGTGAGATACTTCGCTTCAGGGAGAAAATTATCAAGATGAAAGAATTACTTACTCCACTTCCACCAACCTCGTGAATCATTCATGTTCTTTACCTGAATCACAGCCAGCTGCAGCGTCTGTCACATTCTGGACCTAAGCCATGCACAATGTAACATTTACCAATGATCATTGAAAACATCCTAATAACGCTCTTTCAAATACACACATTGAGTGTTGGCACACACCACAAGAAAAAAGGAATTTATTGTACTGTTCAGACTGAACTGTACAATCCATTGTACTGTTTATTGCACTTGCTAAAGCGCCATAGTTTCAGCTGAAAGCTAAATAGGCTTCTCTATAAGACAAGGGGTGACTTTATTTATTACTTTTTAAAAGCTCTATCTAAGACTAAGACCCTTTCCCCTGGGCTTTAGTAACAGCAGGTTTTGAGATTCTCAAATGAAAGCTGAAGTGGGTGAAATCCAAGAGTAAGGAAGCCTGTGCCTATGATCAGACTAACAGAGTAAATCTTACCAAGGATGCTTATGTACCACCAAGCACTTGTCAGTTGTCTAAAATCTCATCTAAACCTCCCAAAAATTGCTGCGAATGCTTCAAGTTTACCTCGCAGACTATTTTAACTCAATTTCCAGCAGAATCTGGATAAAGCTTTGTTGTGTAACAAGAAAATCACCATTGGAGAATGCCATGCACACCTCAGTGTCCCCCTTTAAAAACCAGGTGTGCACCCCCAGACCCACAATATTCTCTGTGCAAGCAGACACTCATTTGTGGCTAATTAAGATGTTTTATAACAAAGTTCCTGTCACATTTGCATGCCCCAGCAGGTCGATTCTGCCCTGAGGCTTTTGTGTTGTTCGTGACAGCACAGGTCTTACCAGGGGAGAGGGAAGCCAGCACATACAGAGCTACCCAAACTTCTCCTGCAGTAATGGGATTACAGTGAGGATTGGTTTAAAGCCTTCATTTAAAGCCATTAAAAATAGTCACTTTGCTGTCAGATTATTAATCGCCTGTCACAATATTCTTAGAGGTGATTATAAAAAGTATATTTCTGTGTAGTCAGAACGCCCTCCTGTCAGACAGCGCAGGGAATGAAGAGGCAGCAGCAGGAAGAGCACCATGGCACAGAAACACTGCCACCTCCTGATCCCCGGGAAGGCACTGCCAGGCACACGCTCAGCTGCGTGAAAAAACGCCAGAGAGGTGCTCTGACGTGGCTTTGACTCACCTTTTGGGGACAGGCACACCCTGCTCAGCTCATGCAGGATCATTCATTACGCTGCACTAATCCACCTTTGAGCCTGAGCTCTGTCGAGCCTGATCTCTTTTCTCTCAAGCACACGATTTGGGTATTTCGCTGCTGTAGCACCAGACAGAGCAACAGCTGCTCCTGCCACCACCCATGAAAAGAAAGCAAATTTAGTTCTGGGAGAGCACAGAAAGATGCAGCGTGGAATGTTACAGAGCCTAACATGTTTTCTTCACGCAGAAGTTGTTGCTAAATCTCACACAAACATGCAGGGCAAAGCAGCGCATCCTGAGACAGTTCTGGTGCCCAGCCCTGCTGAGGACCGAGCCCCCGTGCCTGGCCCTGCTTGCCAAAAAAACATTCACCAGCAGGCAGGGGCTGAGCAGCTGCAACCATTGTGACTGGGGGGAGCATAAATCCCAGTTTTGTAGTGAAAACTCAAGCATCTTACTCAGTGGAAATAAATAATTCCTTTCATACTCTTTGTGAGTCAGTTAATAGTTTCTTTTCCTTCTGATTAATACCAATATGATCATGGTAAGGGCAAGAGTGCATTTTATGCTTGGGCTGGTTAATTTTCATGATTATTTTGCAGGGCATCTCCTACTGAGGCATCCATGTATTCATTATACTTCAGCAGCACGGAATGAAGTCGTAAATGAATACTGCAAATTTGGGGATTCTGGTTCAGTGGGAATAAGAAATTGTGTCAATGGAACAAGTGATCTGTTCCAAATTTCTGGTTATGATATATGGTAGAAAATGTAAAATAAAATAAGGAGTATTACAGTGAACAGCTATCTTAAAATAGCATGTCCTTGAAATATAGAATAAAAGAAAAGTGCTCATCCACTTTAGGTAAGATTTCCACTCTATCAAATAAAGACTATGCTAAATTCCCAAAAATAGATCCAAATCAAGACCACAGGTTCAGCTTCTGGAAGTCCATGTATTTTTGATGCACCTTGTTATGCCCCATTTGCACTGGAAGCAAAAGTTGCCCCTAACACCTCATCATGGGCCATAAATTTACCAAGGGTCTGATTCCCAGATATTCCTGAACATGCTGATCTGACTTTTAGGAAAAAAGGCTGGGTTAAAGAGGTTTGTCATGAGGAGGACACTTCCCGTCCACTTGCAAGCAGATTGATTGAAACAGAGCTTGGAAAAAAAATAAAGTTTGCTGATAGCAAACTACCCAACATCATACCTTGCCGCTTCAGGTAGGAAACCAGCAGAAAGTGAGAGACTTCCACGTCCTCCTGGGACTCATCCTGGCTAGGAAAGCTGCTGGAAGGGCTGAGGGCTGGGCAGGAGGGGAGCACACCGGAGACCACCTAGGCAAACCAGCCAAGGGCAAAGATCCTGCACCTGCTGCTTCTGCTCCTGCATGTGCACCCAGAAATCCTGCCTCCATCCAAAGAAACCCAAGGAAAAGCCATCCCCGAGGTACAGAACATCAGTGACCCCTGTGTGCTCTGGGATGCCTCTGCCCAGGAGAAAAGCCACTCCCCAGCTGCCTGTCCCCTCCAGGAGCCCTGGCTGTCCCCTAAAGGCGCCCACTCCAGGTTCGCTGGAGCGGCCGGGGAGCTGGCAAAGCTGCTTCCTCACGCAAACAGAGGAAACGTGAGGGCTCAAATGATGTGAATTTATCATGCTTGTCTTTGGCGTTTCTCTGCACTCACATTTTCCTTCAGGAAGCACACTGTATTTTTTGTTACTCTAGACTACAATTAGCTACAAAAAATGACATTTTTTAATCTCATCTTTTCTGTCATGTCTTAACCTACTTAATACACATGTAATTCTTATCTCCCTCCTGCACTTTGATTAACTTGTCTGGCACTGCCGCAACCATGGAGAATCCTCAGCCTTTTCCCTGTCCTGCAAGCAGCATCTGGAGCTCTGACACGTCGGGGCTGCCGTGTGGGTCCAGCAGCCCCTCAAGCCCGCCCTGAGATGGGGAGCCCTTCGTGAAGGGACTGATTTTGGTGCCGTCATGAAGTGGAGCCCATCCTGTCTGCCTGGGAGAAAAGAAAAGCAAATGCTGATGAGCAGAAGCAGTTATTAGTCACACCAGTAATTAAACAGCTCATGGAGCTCTGCTTGCCTTCTCCGTGAACAGACTGAGTTTCTTCTGCACATCCGTGATCTGAGGGGTCACGTAATGGTCTTGCAGGTTGAAGCTGATGGAGGTCAAGACATTTATTTTACAGAAAAAGGATATTAAGATCTGTAAGCTCAGAGGGTTTGGGTTCTTAAAAACAACTTTGGATGTGACATAATGACTTCCAGTGAAGCTGGTCTTGATATCAAATACATTTAAAAATAATTTGCATTTTTTGTTTTCTTTTTTTTAATACCAATGCTGGGAGAAATGATCTAAGCAAGTGATAGATTATCTGAGACAAAAAAGAAGCATTTGAATGGATTTCTGTAGATGAGGCTCTACACAGGATGAAATTCAGACACTGCAGCTGCAGAAGGTGACAGTAAATGGTGTCTGCTGGCTGCAGGAGCCATGCCCTGACATCACAGAATCACTAAAAGGTTTGGGTTGGAGGGAACCATTAAAGATCATCCAGTCCAACCCCCCTGCCATGGGCAGGGACAAATGCACATGTACCCAGAAACACTTTCAGATTGGAAATGAATTAGAACTGGGTGAATTAGTCTCTGTGAATAATTTAGCAGCTACATTTTACATTAATTGTTGAATAATTTATTCACAAATACATTTTCTCAATTATTTGACCTCTGCTGCAAAGTAATGAATGTTATTTGGCAAATAATTTACTGTACAATATTTATATGAACACATTCATTCTGAATAAATTTTGCTATTACCCCATTACTTCCACATTCACTGTTTGAGTTTTCTCAGCATAGACAGCAGCCATCTTTTATCAGTAATTTCTATTGCCTGGTCTGGTTCATCCTAATTCAAATGTCTCAGTACATGTTCCAAAATATTTCAGCCTGTTCTGGATGTGTTCCCTCTGGATAAAGCCTGGAGACCTCCTGGAATAAACACAGTGATGTGCAGGCAGGTGCAGACAGGGGTGGATGGAGCGGGGGGAGCAGCAAACATGGGAATTATTCACACAGAGGTTTTTGGGGGGGTTTTGGAAGGAATCTGCGAGTATTCAAAGTCTCACTGAGATTTGAAAGGACTAAACACAAAATTCAACTCACGGCTTTCAGTCCCAGCCAGTTCACCCAGCCAAGAGCTCCAGAGGAACACCAGACACACAGCACCTCTGGCTGGAGGGCTCCAAAAGAGGATTTTGCTGCAATTTGCAGAACCAAGCAATGCAGCAGCAAAGCCTGGGACAAGTTCTGCTGGATTTCATCACCCTTTACTTGCCATTTTTAATGAAGAGATGACATCTTAGAAAAAAATTTACTGCTGAATTTGCTCAACCAAATTGACAGTTAAAAGCAAGAGTCCCCTGCTATTTTCAATCACACTGACAGCTGATTTTTTTTTTTTTTTTTTT
>VZRN01000098.1:1714999-1761099 GCA_013397935.1 Dasyornis broadbenti
GAAAAAAAAATTTAAAAAAAAAAAAAAAAAAAAAAATCCCTGGTAATTTTGAGCTTCTTCTACTTTTAACCTAACAAACTACTCGTTGGGCTGTCACTGGGGGACTTGTGATTTCCCATGTTCATAAATCAATCAGCCACCTGGGACAAAGAATATACACAAAGGGATTCACCGCCTTCTGAGCCCCTTTCCAGCAGCATTTCGTGTGGATACCGTGGAGCTCATGTGTGTTTGCAGCAACCTTCTTGATGGCCTGCAGTTCTCTGCTGGGGAAGGAAGCACAGGAAAACCCTCATCCTCTGTAATTTGATGCCACCACTGGAGGTTGGAACACCTCAGACTGCACCTTGGGTAAAGGGTATAAAGAAGAGACAGCACTGTGTGCATTTGGGATGATTTCATCTCCTTCATCCAGAGAGTAAATGTTGACCGAGACAAGACCTTTATCCTGCAGGGATCATATATATTCTCTGCCTTTCCTGTACCTTTTCCATGCTGTGTCCTGAAAAGAGAAAACCAATCTTTTCTTCCCTGGATTTTGAGCTTCTCTTGCTCTGAGTTTGAATGGAAACCACAGCCAACACTGCTCAGGAACTGAAGAGCTTCCCCTGTCTTACTTCAATTTATTCTTTTGTTTGTTTGTTTTCCAAATGTAACTGCTTGAAATTTATTTTCACTTTCCTGCAGCGCGCCAAAGTCAGCCTTTTGTTCAATCTGGAGAGGGTTTGCTCTTATTCTGTCTAGAGCCATGCAAGAGAAAGTGAGCCATAAAAGCTGTGGACTGTCATTGCAGTTCAGGCTAAATGATTTCTCTTTTCTGTGAATCCCCTCCTATTCTAATAATAGTTCATATAATTTATTCAAATATAGACGGAAAAGAAAAGATTATTTATCCCATGTACATTCACAGATGGACTTGGCTGCAAGAGGTGATTACCAGGCTGCAGCCAGCTCTGAACACGGACACCAGGCAAAAAACTTGGGGAGCCACCTCCAGTACCATCCCCTGTCCATATTACAGGGTGCCTAATTAGCTGACAGTTCACATAACAGGAGTCAGGTGTATTTTTGATTTATTTTTTTGTCCCATGCATTGTGTTTCTAGTCTTTTTTACTTTTGTTTTAATTCCTCCTGTCTGTAATTCCCTTCTAAACAATTTATCTTGTAACTGATTTGCAGCTGGAGGAAACTGAGGAGAGGCTGGGAGATTTGCCACTTTCCTTTTACACCTGCTTGGTTGCACCTACAGGGTGCTCCTTTTTCATGCTCATTCTCTCATGTCTCTTTCAATTACAGGCAGTCTTCTTCAAAATATCATCTCTAAGTGGCTTCCCAAGGAGAGGCTAGCTGTTTTTCCTTCCTTGCATTCGTCTCTCCAAAAGACACCATTCACAGTGTCCCTTGGGATACTTTAGGATTGCCTTAGGATGGTCTTCCCCCGCGATTTTCATCGATTTTTCTGTATCTCTTAATCCCTGTATTGGGTTTCTGTGGCATTCCCCAGAAAACATTTTTTCTGAATTATAATAAAGCTGCCTCTGTTAGAAAATTTACACCGGTGGCAAAGACAACAAAAGAAATGGTACTTTAAGGATATACAGATCCTGAGACTCTCCAGTAAAAAGGGCATGATTCACTGACAATTCATTTCTTACAGTTTTTAGTTCCTTTTGGTCCCAGTCATGGCTACAAATGATGCTGATCTCAGTTCTGGATCTGTGAACAGGTAATGAGTAGGAAGCCCTTAACTGAGGTTCTTGGCTGCATCACAAAATAGTCTTTTTTTATAAACCAGAAATTAGAGCAGAGGGTTGAGCAATGTTTTGGCTGGGTTTGCTTGACCATGGACAGTGTAACATCATGCAACACCTCGTTCCCCCAGTAAGCAGAAAATGTGTTCATCTGCTTTTTCACCAAATTCTGGGCTAGGAGCATGCTTTAGTACACACTCAGAATTACTCAGCCCTCATTTTTTTACTGGCCAGGTCTTTTTCAGCTTTGGTTTTTGAAGATCCTGAGGACAAATCTCTTGAGCAAATTCCTGGGAAGGTCAGGATGCCCTTGGGCCCAACTGGATTGACACAGGAGGCTCCAAAGCGCTCAGCACCTATTTCTCTGTCCCATATTTGTCTGTGTCTTTCCTTGTTCTCCCATAACTCTATCACCTGGCATGGTTTTGACATGCTCAATCTGATTTAGTTTCCTTGTATTTCCTCAGGGACTTGAATTGCTCTTCATGCCCCATTTAGTTTTCCTTTAGAGAGAACACCATTTGGTGTAGATGCAGTGTCCCCGGCCCCAGGAACAGGAAGACGAGTATGGAGCAATTTCAAGGCTGCTCAACTTCTTTGGCCCCTACTTTGCTCCCTTCCATCCACGCAGGATGCCCCACTAGACCGACAGAGTTTTGACAGAGCACCTATTTGATTTCTCTCATTTCATGCATTCTTTGCATTGTCTGCTTGAAAGCATGGCCCAGGCACGGCTTTTGTCTCCTCATGCTCAGCAGTGAGATGTCACACATTCTCAACCACACAATCTCACCCTGCAGAAAGGAAAAGTAAAAATAAAAAGGATTTTAAAAGAAAGAGAAAAAAATCTTCAAGCAAGTAAAAACCATCAAGTCCTATAAGAAAGCAGGCTGTGTTTCTTAATCACCACCTGCTGCCTGCCGGAGCAGTATTTCCTTTTGTACTCCTAGGAATGCCTTGTTTTATTTCCCCTTTTTCCGGCCAGCAAATGCTCAGCTGACAGGATAGCAGCGCTTCCTCATTACCTTCAGGGAGACAGGCGCTACTCAAAGCAGAGAGAGCAAATCCTCTGCCCTTGCCCAAAAGCACTGAGACAGGAAATGCAGGCCTTCAAATTCCCTCAGGATTTTCAGATACGTGCAGCTCTCCTTGTTCCATGGTCTGGCCTTTTCCTCTCCGCTCTGCCTGATCTGCTGCTGTGCATTTGCTTCGGGGATACAGCAAACACCTGCAGCCCACGCCATGCGTGGCATTAAAGAGGCTCATCTACAAATGCTCACGCTTTCCCAGATGAAATTTCCTGATCCAAGAAGGAAAATCAGGTGGAGCCTTATAATAAATATCACCCCAGTAACTCCAGAGTGTTCGCAGTCAAGGCCAGTCCCTCACTGCTCTGCCAACCCCATAAAGTGTCAGAGGGAAGGAGCTGGATGGGAGCATTTTGGAGAAGTGCATGCTTCTCTCTCAGGCAGGCTTTAGAAATGTAAACCCATGTAGGAGGATCTGTGCTTCAGGCTGGCTCCTCTAAAGTGAACAACTTCTAATTAATTTTTTTTAAATACTGCTACAGGCTCCTCTTAAATTGAGGCAAAGTGTCTCCTACTTTCCTTTACAGAAAGGCATTGTATATTACACTTAATCTGATTAGGTAGGGAAAAATAAGCCAGCTGTGCTTCTAGGAGCTTTAAATATGACCTTTTGAGCAGCATTTGAAAGAACACTGTTTGTATCAACTCACTTCAATATGAGGTAAAGCACATTTAAACAGCCGGTTTAAAATACCACACAATTATCATATTATTGCAGACCCCTGGTTAGGAGGACACCTTACAGAGGGAAAAAGATTTGAGCAAAAACTGCTGTCACCAACTTGTAATTTAGTGACTCTGAAAGTGTTAAAAGATTAGAGCAATAGAGATTTAAGATTATCCACCAAGGAAATGAGCCTTGAAATCTGTATCACAATGTATTTGGTTACAATTTCATTTCTGAGGGAAATTATATTTAAAAAAAATCACATAAATCTTTTCAAATAAGGAAAGATATACTGGGGAATCAGGATGGGATTATGTCTCCTAGCCATTTCCTCCACCCAGAGGACTTTATTTTGCAGAGCAGATGAATCACCTTACCCGTATGAGCAATGAAAAGTCAATTCATCATTTTAAATCAATGGTCTCAGCTGACTCAACTGAGCCTTGGAAAAGGCCCCTGGGGCTGGATGTGATGGTGAAGGCAGCCCTGGACGCAGTGTTTGGCCAGAGCAAGGACCAGAACCTCAGCCTCACTTTTTCTCCATTTTGCCACACCACACCTTTGTTTGCTAATGGAAGGAGGCGTGAAAATAAAGAGTGGCATTCGTGAGAGAGGTGAAATGATAACACAGCCTTGTAGACTGCTCCATGCAAATGAAAACAAACCCAACATTTAACTTACGACTGGTATGATCTTCTCAAAGAGGTCACGACCAGGAGCACGAGGAGATGTTGAAGAGAAGGTTCAAACTGACAAGCAGCTACCACAGCAGTGGTCAGCAGAAGCCCACTCTGTGAGTAGGGTGTGTGTGTTATAGCAGAGCTGAAACTGGAAACAGAGAAACTGCAATTTGTGTTAGGTAATAGGCCTAAGTGAGCTGTGAAGAACTGGAATAATTTGCTGTAGGATTTACAGACATCCAAGAGAATATGAAGCACTTACAAGTGTCATGCTGAGGAGAATCCTTCGTTTTTGAAAATTGCTGGACTGTGGCAGTCAGGAGTATTTTGCCAGCTCTATTATTTGTTTCTCGCTAGCCTCTGACACCCGTATTGAGAAAACCAATGCAAGGTTATACTTTGTTGCTGCTTTCAAATTGTTCCTTCCTAATTAACTTCTGAGCCTCATGACCTGAAGCAATTTGGGGTATCAGGTGTCAGCTGGGGAACTCTAAACACAATTGTTGCAGAAAATCTGGACGCTTTTCTACACTCTCAGTCCCACCCAAGCTCGTATGAGGGAACTTAACCCACAGCTCTACATGGCAGACACAAGACAGCTGAGAGGTCAATACTGTGGAGATCAGATCATCTCAGAAAGGAGGATACCCGTCATTCACAACATGTCCACACTGCTGTGTGCTTACCCAGTGCAAAATGACTCATCAAACTTTATCAGCTGTAAGCCAAAGACAGGTAGGAAATGAAGATAACAAGCAGCAATAACAAAAGTCTCCCTTCCTGGAAAATACGGCACTTGTTTCACACCAACCAGCACTGGTGCACAAAAATCCACCTGAGCCTGCTCATCAGGTCAGATCTTCTGACCAGAGACCCCCAAACCAACTCCTGCTTCTTAGGGAAGGACACTGATTAACTTGTTGCAGAAGCATCCCTTCTTCTAAACCCATGAAAATCTAGAACAATTTAATCCTTCTCACTAATGATTACCAGAGTTTTAATCACTTCCATTTTGAAATTCAAAATGGACATAATACTTGAGCACCTGCAATTATCTTGATGGAAGTGAAGATTTCCATTAGGTTAGGGCACTTTACATAGATCAGGCAGAAAAATTACAGGATTCAGGGACCAAAACCTGAAAATTCACAGGCTCTGATGTAAAATAAGATTCACTTTTCCAGTGATGAAGACAATTTACCACAAGAACACAGGAATGCGATAGATTCACTTCCTCTGTAAGTGAAGACTGGATGACTTTCCCAATGATTTACTGTAGCTCACACATGAGACAGTAGAAAAATAGTAGGTGTTAAATGACATTTTCCACTTTGTGTTATGCATGGTGTCCAAACAATTGCCCTGACTCCTCCTGCCTTTACTGTTAACAAAATTTGTAGTTGTTTCCAGTCCACATATGGATGCTTCACCACAGAATAAACTTTTAAAGAGGAAATGATATTGTTAAACTCTAGAGCTCAGCAGAAAACACCAGTACATGACATACAGCTAGTATTAAAATTAAGTTGTAAAATCGGTATGTAAATATCATAGTATCTATCATTCATGATTCAAAAAGCAGCCAGGAGGACGGGAACCAAAATAACAAAAGGTACGAGGTGTAATTGTAACACCAGGCGTCCTTTATGTCTCTAATAAACCACTGGTGCTTAGTTACTGCTGAGAGGAGGAAAAGCTGATAGTACCCTGGTTGATGTTGCAGTACAAAGGAAGCAGAGAATCCTCATCTGCAGATAAAAGAGACATAAGCACTAATGAAGACATGCTTAAAAAAAAAAGAACCCCCTCCCAGTCTAGTGGCCTGAAGGCATCTTAAGTGAAACATCTGAGAATGAAAACCGATCTGTTTAATTAATGCTGAGCACTAATCGTTAGCACCAATTACATAACAAAAACTGTCTCAAGACAGGGATTCATGCACTAGGAAACAAGATACAGTGCACGAAACAATAATTAAAGAGCTGAACATGTTTGGCTCTCTAACAAGTTCTAGCACATTTACGCTTGTGTAAATGCAGGGCTGTGTCCTTCAGCTGTGGCACGGACGAGCCATGGGGGCTGGTGAGCTCTGTGACGTGGGACTTCCAACACCACCTATGATGTTCACTGCCATGGTTTACCTCTATTCCCCTGGTAAAGCCAAAGATTTTCTCATAATTGGTTTGGCTTAACTGGTCCCTGAGTCAGCGTTTTGTGGGTAGAATGAGGCAGAGCACAAACAGCAGCTGCTCAGAGTCCCTTCTGAGGCAGCAGAGAGGTGGCATCAAATGAAGACAGGAAGGAACAAATTCAGAACACATGAAGGAAGTTACCCACTTAAAATACTGCAGAAGGCTGCAGATGCTACAAAATACAGCAGTTCCAAAAGTGAAGAAATACCGGTGTGATGGATGCAAAAGGAAATAAAACTCTTCTGAATTGGAAATTTGAACTGCAAATGCCAGAAAACAACATGAAGTTTGAGGAAGCAGGGAAAGGTTGCCTTGTTCATCCAGTCTTTCCCATTCCTGTTGCCTGAGGCTGGCTGTGGCTGCACACAAGAAAGTCCTTTTAAAGCCATCCTTTTACTTGGAGATTGTGAGATTGGACCTATCTTTTTTTCTTTTTCCTCTCTTAGGAACCTATAGTGACCTCTATAGGGCTTGCTATAGGGTTTTCAAACACTGATTTTCAACACAGCTGAATAACATGGTTACTTGGTGGACATATGTAATTCCAAACAAACACTGGGGCTGGTTGCCTTCTCTGTGGCACGCTTCCATTTTAATTACACCTTGAGCCCTTTGCCTTCTGCTGCTGCAAAGCTGAGAGATCCTCTTCAGATGGAACAGGCACCCCCTGCCTCAACAGCTGCAGCCAGCTCTGCTCTCCCTGTAGGGCTGGAACTGCTGCCTGCCCAGGGAACGTGAGCACAGCTCATCCCTCTACCAGCCAGGTCATGCACTCCTGATGGCTGGGTCCTGCCAGCTGCGCTTCCAGAGCTGCTCTCACAGGAGCACATCTGTCTGTGGCACAGCAGCTTTCATTGCCAGATACCTGCAGGGCTCCCTTTGCTCCCAGCACCCTTGTTCCCACCAGGTGCTGTTCTTCCTCTTTTAAGTCTAACAGAAAAGACTGAGCTGCCCAAAAGCAAACAACCCAAATGGATCATTCTCTTGCCTGACTCGGATCTCCGCACTGTGCAAAGCTCACACCTCCCGCTGACTGGCGGACACCAGGCATGAAGCCTCAGCAGTGTCTCCAGGAGATAGAATAGCTGATGTTATCAAGAAACTGCTGAGCTGCTGTGTCTGATACACTGCCCACAAAGCCTGACACACACCAGCCTGGATCAGCTGCTCACTCCCTTCGCAGCTCTTAAAGATGCTCGCTGCTCAGTTTAGGTCATCTGGCCAGAATTGGTTGTCTCAGCTCACCGTACAAGGCAGAAGCCCTTTTTCTCCCTCCCTCTCTGGTTATATTTCTGTGTCTCCCCCCTAAAAGAATCAGAGCAGAATTTTGCTCAGTCCCTTCTGTTCCTGCTCCCCATTCGCAGCACAAAAGCTTTCCTTTGTCAGATTTGTTGGTCTGTGACTGACAAGCAATTACAATAAGTAATTTCATTTCAGTGGAAGATAATAAAACGTGATACCATAACTACCCACAGAGCCCCCAAAGTATTCATGTTCACTCTAATAACCTGGTGAGATGCTGTTAATCTTGACAGAGGCTGCCCAGCAGGTGCTGGGGAGCTGAATCTTCATATTCTTTCACTGTTTGATGATCCTTCCACAGGGAAAGCTTCAAGCTGTTAAAATGCAATGGCCCTGCTCTATTTTTTAATTACATTTCGTTTATTAGAGGCACAATCAGATGCATAACTAATCCTGGAGCCTGCCCTACCTTATCAAGCGGGAAAGGGAGGTCTGACTCATTTAGGCTCTCGCAATCTTGGATGCATGGAGCAGTTTCCCTCCAGGAGGCAGAGGCATTGAAGGGAAATATGCAGCAGAGGGGGAATTCTGTTGTTTTCAAAAGCACCTGATTTTTACTGATACTGCCCTGCCCTGCCCAGGGACCCCTTTGACACAGGTTGCCTTTGTTATCAGATATTCCTCCTAAAGCCAAGATGTGCCCAGGAAATTTGGGTGCCTATTTGCCATTTAAAATTCAGGCTGCCTGTCCCCTCAGGACCACAGTGCAAATGAACTGTGTAAGGGTGAGGGGACAGATGCACTGGGTGCCAAAGGATTACAGGCATCCCCTTTAGAAAAACTGCCTTTAGCAGCACTGCAGGAACAGCATTAGCTTCCCTTGAAATGCCACTCCTTGGTGCACAAGAGGAGGAGCAGGGAGAAAGCAGAATTTGCACCAGAAGCACGTTAGTGTCCCTAAAGTGAAATGGTGATGCTCTGAAAGTATCTTTGAAAGCCTGGCCATTGCTCAGCACATGCATCACCTCAGTGCATATCCAACGCGTGGCCTCCCGCTCCTGAGAAAGTAGAATCCCATCCTGCTACAAGAGCAAAGACAAAACCAGCCCCTCAGCATCCTGCCAGCACTGCAGAGGGGATCATTAAACACACAGGGCCTGCTGAGGGCATGGCAGTCTGAACAGTGCCCAGCACAGAGACGAGCCTGGCCCCTGATGTGTGCAGAGAGGGAAGCAGGGAGAGAGGGAGCAGGGTTCAATCACACAAGTTTCCACAGCATCAATGGCACTTTTTGTGACAAACCTATTTTCAAAATTTCTGTAGCCACAAACACAAAACACTGGAGGTGAGAGGGCAGAGATCTTTCTTGGAGAGGGCTGGTTCAGGGGCTGAAATGTGAGGATGCTCCTTTTAAATTAAAAGCATAAAGCCAGAAGGGCTGCTCCCGGCCAAGGCCAAATGAGCTAAAATATAAAATACTGCTGCTAAAACTTCCATGACCACTTGAGGAGC
The DNA here is from genome assembly GCA_013397935.1 of Dasyornis broadbenti. Lineage (NCBI taxonomy): Eukaryota > Metazoa > Chordata > Aves > Passeriformes > Dasyornithidae > Dasyornis > Dasyornis broadbenti. The sequence continues at coordinate 1,724,133 of VZRN01000098.1, forward strand.
CAGAGTCAAGCTACAAGATAAACTGGAGGGCCAGCATGTTCCTCATTAAAATCTACAAGCTGCTCTCCGATAGTTAAACCCACAACTGTAATTGCATTTTTTTCTAAGCTCTTGAGAAGTAACTGAAATGCTCAGAAATTAATCTGAGGAAATGATAAAAATAACTGTGGTATGGCTGTCTCCCTCCTGCAAAAGTAACATTCAGATCTCTACCCCCCAGCAGGTGAGCTCCTGCGCTATGAGCTCTTCAGAACGGAGGGTCTGTATGGCTCAGATCTCACTCTGTTCCAAACTGAGAGGTGGGAAAGGCATGAGCATTGTTTCAGTCTTCCGTTCTTCAACCAAAATATGTCCAAATCCTGTGGAATTTCAAGGGAACTCATTACTCATGGTGAATACTGCTCTGAAACACACTGCACACTTGTCTCAGGGAGTTCATTGCTCTGCACTCCTGTCATTTCTTTACAGTAAATGAAGCTTTAGAAGAGAAGAGTAACAGATACGTTCAAGACAGCTGAGCTGTGTTTTTCTCCTAATATTTCTCAAAGCAAAACTACAAAGTGTTCCTGGTATTGTCTGGAAATCTACATATGTTACATCAATAAATATACTTCCAGTTATTCCAGAGAGTCTTCTTGAGATTGCACAGTGAAAATGGAAAAAATGAAATTCGGTATTTCCTTCATATTGAGAACCTGGGAAATAAATAACCTTGGGCTTTCTGTCTTGCAAGAAGAGAGGTGATGTAAGAACAAGCTAAATGCAGCTGACTTACCTCAGTCCAAACCAATGAGAGAGCCTCTTGCATAAACTAAAAAGGTCAAGAGTATAAAGATGTGATCTCGATGGGGAAGAGAGCCAAGAAAACAGTTCAGTATTTAAAGAGCTGATTAAATAAAATATAATTAGGGCTAAGTTGGCCCCTTTCCCAGAGTTCATAAGCGCATACAAGGAATCTCCTCTGGGGGCATGCAGCCTGACACGTGCCTTGGTTATATCAGGCCATTTAAGCAGCTGACCTTTTTTAGTGTCAGCTTCTGTTTGTTCAGCCCCCTCAGCCCTCTCTGGAGCTACCCTTTCATACTGCCTGCCTCGTGTCCTCCCCACCTTTAGACGTGGCAGGAGACAAATTAAATAAACTGGAACTGCAACAGAATGAGAAGTTCCAGAAAGCCTTTGTCGCAATTTATTTCCCAGGTTTGTGGAGCACCAGCCTGAGTCCCGTGGCCTCAGAGCGTTTGGTGAGCCCGGCTTCCCAGATTTTGGAAATCCCAAGCTGTAGAAGACAGAGCTGTTTTGAGGGAAGCATTGCACAGAGCTAACCCAGGCAGCTATTTGCCCTGTTCTCATCAAGCTCTCAGCTACACCAAAGCCTCATTTTGCTTACCTCCACTGGGTTGATGTGCTCTCTGCTGGACTGGCAGCAGCACCCCGCTGCTGTGCTAAGCCTGAGAAACAGATTTTGAGCAACAAATTAAATGACTTGAGCACAGCCCACCCTAACCCGTTTCACAACTTCTAGACAGGTGGTTTTTATTACATTAGTCCATTCCTCAGGCAGAGAGTCGGCTTCCTGTGTCGACACTGACCATATGGACATGTGGTCCATATGGCATGGAGCACAGGGAATCCCTCATGTAGAAAGAAAAATTCACACCAGAACAGAACCTGCAAAGTCATAACCACAAATGCCCAGAGAAAAAGTAGGCGAAGAGTGGGATGGAGAGGTTGTGAGTGCATTTCTCTCTGCTTAAAAAGACCCACTAAAATCTGATTCAAAAAACTTGGAGTCAACGAGAGTCTTTGCACTGCCTACAGGAGACTTTGAATCAGAATGTGATTTGCGAATGAGAGGGAGAATTGCAGACATCAAGAGCTTTCTCTGCATTGAAACAATGTCTCGGGCCCTGGAGCTAGAGGTAAGGAAAGGACAAATTATGCTGCACGGCTCAAGGAGATATGCACTTGCACAAAGTGTTGTGCAGGAGGCACCTCCCTTCCAGGTTGTTTGGGTGTTTTTGTTTCATTCTGATTCCTGTCACAGCTCATTTGAAGGAGAATAATATAAATTCAGAACGTAACCTCCCATTTATAAACGTGGAAAATTTGCCCGTCCGGTAAGTCCAAATTCTAGTCAAACATCACCTCCCAGTTATTTACAATGCTGCAAATATTGATTAAAATATATATATTCAGACTGATTTTAGTCTTAGTTGATGCTCCACATATTTTGCACACACAGCTGTTTTCACACTCTTCAGAGGAACACAATATCAAACACTTTGAGAGGAGCACAGAGTGAGCACAGTCCTAAACCAACACACCAATTCTAACAGTGTCGAATGGGGCTAATGGAGAGGATTTTGTAGGTTTTGTATCAGAGATCCTGAGAAATGTCTCAGGAGTCTTTATTATCCCCATTACAGCAGCAAAGATGAATCTGTGAGATGGAAGGCCATGAACAAAATGCACATAAATATTGTGGAGCTACCCAAGGTCAGAGAATAACTCATAGCAGCCTTACCAGACCTGCTGAGTTTACCGTGTGTTTCTCCATCCATCCTGTATGACATTCCTTTAAATTGTATCTATTGAATGTCAGGACCAGGCTGCCCACATGAAAACTGACCCTCCTGGCTGGTAGTTTTGCACTCACTTAGTCTTCCTTTCAGACCATTATGCCCCCAAGCTGGAAAGATCAGAAGAAACTGCTTGGAGATTTCAGCCCATTAGTTTAAAGGTAAAGAGTAAGATGGATGGAAACTCCCTTTCCGTGGCGAACCGGGGGTGCCTCAGGACCTGTGAGCAGGCAATGTCATTTGCCAACGTTATTTGCAACTCTGTCCTTCTGGAATAAAGAGCTGGAGTTCATCTTTCAGCACCCAGAGCATGGAGAAGAGCAGGACTGCCTCCCAGCTGCCACCTTTCCGCTGCCTGCTCTGCCTCTCACCTCACAAAACTCTCTCCTGCCGCCCGCCCTGAGCACAGTCCTGGGGTTGTCTCCTCACGAGTCTCACCCACAGCACTCGGGGCTGCTGGATGAAGGCTTTGCGATTCAGAAGGAAACTCTGCTCAGGAAAAAAGGCACGTTCTGGTGTCTGAGCAGCTCAACACACCGTGCTGTGATGTAAATCCTCCACTCACCACCACCCCAGATCGGAGCCTCTGGACATGAGCACCTGGTAGAAAAGGAATGAAGTATTGTACAAAAGCTGGTTGATCAACTATTTAGACAGCCTAAACTCTTTTAAATGATGAAAACATACCTACTTTCACTGACATCAAGCTGCTGGTATCGTGTCTGCAACACTCCGAGTCTGCCAGGGCCCAGAGATGTGTTTTTGCTGTCCCAGTGCCCAGCACAATCAGGAGGTTTGGCAAAATCATGCTGAAGTCTCTGATTTTTTCCATCCTGCTGAGTTAGAGAGCTTATGGGTTAAGAAGAAATCCTCCAGATGTCCAGGTACAAAAAAGGCCCAGAGAGGGCAGTGTAAAAGAAGAAAACATAACCACCCACCTTGCCCCAGGCGTGAGCCACCAGCCAGCCTGTTGGCTAACATATGAAGAGATTCTTTTGAATGTCCAGCTGTGCCAGACATGAAAAAATGACCACAAGGATATTTTTGTGCTAATCCCCTTTACTCATTTAGATTCTTTTGCCTTCCTCTTTCCTCCACTTGGTTATACTGGCATGTTTCTCAAATGTGTCAAGATTAGCAACAGCTTATCTGTGATTGACCTTTGCCATTATATAAGGATCTATGCTCCTACCAAATTTTATTTTTTTGCTACCTTCTCTGCCCTGTTATACTTTGTAAGGGAAGGGTTTCCCTGAAGCTGTTACTCAGAGCTAATAACCTAGAGACTCAAATGTTCTTAAGAACGCTTACCTCCTCCAGGGCTGCAGGAGATTCTGATTTCACTGAGGGACAGGGGCTATCCTGAACATGAACAGACCAAAACAGTTCATTCAAGATCATCCTGATTATCCTCAACTTCCACGGTCCCCTTCTGCAGTATATCTCATCTGTCCTGATACCCTGTGGCACTGGAAGGAGGGAAGCTGGTATCAGAAGCATGAGAGGTGAGGTGGGTATTCCCTACCTACAGTTCACGCCACACCTTTGCCAGGCCCCTGCTCTCACTGCGGGGCAGTGACAGCTCTGCCCTTCGCCCCTTCCTGAGAGGATGGCAGGTTACAAACCCACTCAAAACCCCTGACAGCAGGCTGAGACAGTTTTCAGTGTCTGACAGAGAAAGAAATCAAGACACGCTGCATTCACCTTCCCTCCTTGAGATGGAGGTAAACCTGTCTCCATCTCTCTCCCCCCTCCCAAGAAAACACGACATTTCCAAACCCAGGCAATGACAGAATGTAAAATGTAGATTCAGCATATTTTGCAATATATCTTGACTTACGCATCAGCATAATGGTACTTCTCCTGTCTGGAAAAGATTCTGATTGCCCAGATCAATCTATGCAAAAGGTGAAGAGAACTTCCTTTTAGCCCTTTAACAAAATTATCTCGGTCATCAGAAGATCGGCAGCAGGAATCAGTTCGTTCCTCGCAAATTTGCAGTGTCTGCTTTTTTTTTTTTTTTTGCATGTGTGGTTTGCTTTAAACCTTACTTATATAAGGCTTATTTATCACAGCCACACGGTCTAATTCATGTATATGTATTTAGTATAAAAGCATTTGAATTAATGTTCCCAGCTTGTTTACTTTGAAGGACTGAATGCCCCCTCAGGAAGACATATTGATCTTAAAGGAGGCCATTCTCTGATGAACACTGGTTCCTGCAATATTTATGGCATCTGAAGCCTTTTCTCTCCTCTTGATCTTTAGCAAAGAGATCCCAAAGGAGGGTGACAAAGCTTGGAGAGTGGAGGAGGAACAAGAAGTACAAGAGGGGTCCCTTTGCTCTGAATACAACATCAAAATGTAAACAGGAAGGTGATCAAGGACTGAGGTCGTTTCTAAATTAAGCATTTAAAATGTATGTTAATGAATATGAGAGGGAAAAAACCATTGAGCCAACTTTGTAGAGAATGTTAAAACCGACCAAAAAAAAAAAAAAAAAAAAAAAAAATCTGCAGCTTTGTTCAGTTTTGAAGCTCAGTCCTGCTAATTTAGGGCATATCAACCATGGTTTTGAGGCCAGCCAGAAGAACTGATGTCAATGAAACATCAGAAAGCAACCCCTTCATAGTCTAGTACTTGCCATATTTTTAATTACTCCACACGGCCATATTTATTATTTAAAATAAAATATTAAATACTTTCTGGCGTCTTCAGAACTGAGTTTGCTCTCCATATGAGCTGAGAGAGAGAGGAGTGCACACCAGATACCCATGTGATGTTCTCCCTCCTCCCATATCGTGAAGGGATATCACAGTTCCTGGCTTGGTTTCTGTTTTCATGGCATTGTAAAGAACAGAAGACACAAAACTCAAGCTGAAGGATCTAAGGGCCAGACCCAGCACTCCAAAGTCTGAGTCAAAATACGTCACTGAGCCACGGTTTTGTCCATATCATTTCTTGTCTCAAACATTCTCCTTCCTCACCATGAACAGAGGGAATGTCTTCTCCTTTCTGTCCCAGTGCTGTAATTCACCAGGATCAGGTTTCTCAGCCCACATGGACGAGGAGCAAAGGCCAAGGCTGAGAACAAGCAGTTTGGCTGCTGGGGTGACCCCAGTGCCTGGGGAAGCTGTCTCCAGACTTCACTTGCTTTCTCATGTGCTGGATGCAATCCTAGGGCTGACCCACCTCATCCATATACGTTATCATGGGATACACCCATGTAACGCATGTGCAGAGGGCAAGCTCTGCTGCTCTGCCACCAGCCTTGCCCTTCACATTCCCACCTGGGAAGTGGGAGTGCAGATAACGGGTAGGAAAACATCTGTTTCTCCCATTTTGGGAGGAAGTGCTGTGATATTCTGCAAAGCAGGTAATAAGCAGATTTATTTGCATGGCTGTGTTGAATGGATGAGGTATGGGAAGCTGCCAGCTCTGAGCTGTGCCTGCCCCCCACCCTTCCCTTAACTGAGAATTTATTTTGTCATGAAAGTCCATGCTAACATCAGAAACCAAGGCTGACCTAAGGATGGGAAAAGATGAAGCCAGGGGCCAGGGTTCCATTGTAAAAGGTGCAGTTTTCAACCAGGGGGTCTGCTGCACCTGGCTAAAAAGGAATTTGATGATAGATTTGACCAAACCAAATTATTCATAGGTGTAATATGATAGAAAAAGCAAATATTCAGGGAAAAAATTAAAAAAAAAAAAAAAAAAAAAGGGGGGGGATTTAAAAAGGATTAAGTTTGAAACAGGTTGAAACTCTAATTCCTCAAAAGTGACCTGCATCTGACTCTTCCTTGTAGGAACAGGGGATACAGATGGGGTGTCCAAAGAGGGCAGTAAGGGGATAACAGAGGTTTCAAAGATCAAGTGCAGAATAAAGATGTTGATGGTGGCACATGGGCTCTTCTTTGCCCCTTTCCCAACCAACACCAAGGACATGCACTTGCCTGCTCCAAAGGTTCTTCCAATACACTCACCCAGTGGAACGGATTGCTCCAAGATGTTTTTGGCAAAAAAACTTTTGGCAAAAAATGGCAAAAACTTTTTAAGAAGCTGTTACAAAACCCATTAGACACTTCTGTGGGTGACTGCAGCTTGTGTGCACTCACAGCAATATATATCCTCAGCTACAAACCCTCAGATGAGTCTTACTGAGGAAATGCCTCTAATTAGGCACCCAGAGATGGCATCTGGACCAGGTGTCCTGTGCTGACCTGCAGCTCTGCCTTTCCACAGCTGCCTCCACCAGCCCACACTGAGGGGCTGTAAAATGTGCACCCAAGTCCTCTCTGCATGACAGGTTCCACTCAGCTGGGCAAAACAACACAGATCTGTGCCTGAAGATCGAGGGGGAATGGCAAAAACCAGAAGCTGCAGGGGCAAAGCCTGATGCCTGCCAAAGTCAGCACCAGCACTCTCCCGTGATTTTGGCAGGGCTGGGATTTCTGCATTCATTTCGTTTCCACGTCGAGATGAGGGGGAGGGTTGAGATGTGCTGCCAAGGATTTTACTTGAAGAATTAAAATAGCCAATTTCAGGTTAGCTTTTTGCTTAGTTACTCGTTGCATCCTGTCACCAAAGGGCCTCTCTTGGCTGTATAGAGCACTTGCCTGGCTTAGTCATGTGGAAGATAGATGTCGGAGCACTCCTCTCATCAAAATGTTTGTTTTAAGGGGAGATGAGAAAACTGAACCATGGCAGAGACTCAACAGGAGAGATGGGAAAAGGAGTGTTTACCAAGCAGTTCAGCATTGGAGAGATAAACGGACATTTGAGCTCATTTCACTACATAATGTTATTAGTTATATGAAATTAGACTGTCAAATACAGCTCTATAAAATGCAAGGGGAATGCAAGAGGGCAAAAAGGAGAACGAACACACAGGGGACAAATCACTGTCACTCACAAAGGAGTGCCTGGCAGACTAAGAATTAAGTTCACTCCTCAGGGCAAGCCATCCCCAGCTGTTATAAATACATTTTAATGCCCCTGTCAAGAGTACAGCAAGAAAAAGCCAGCTTTCCCCAACACAGCGTGTCAGGAGTTCTCTGTCATTCAGAGATCTTGAAAACGCCACATTTCGATTGCAGTTTTGTCACTTCTGCCTCTAGCAGGGCTCAGGCAGCTCCTCTGGGTCGCTTGGAGCAGACAGTGACTGTGGAGCACAGCTAGGCACAGGGGGGAGGCTGTTGGGCTCTTTCAGCCCCCTCTGGGCTGTATTGCAAAATCGGCATTTTAGCTTTTCCTCACGGGACTGCCGGGGCAGGAGGGGCAGGGGAGAGCTGACAGCCAGCCTGCAGCAGAGCTCGCTCAGTCGCCACCAGGAGCTCTCGCTTCCCAGCAGAGACATCCCCAAGGGGAGAGATGAAGTTCAACTTCGAGTCCTGAGCAGAAAGCAGCGATGGAGGCAGTCCCCAGAGTATGCAGTTACCTCCTTTCCCCATTAGTCCAGGTCCTGCTGCCTTCCCTCAGCTGCAGCTTGGTTACGAACAGCTTTGGAGCGACTGTGAGCTAGACTGGAGCCAATCTCTGCTAAAGCTGCTACTTTATTTTTCATTTCTGAAGAGCCCTGCAGCACTTTCTTCAGAAACAAATGCTAGGAGGGCATTTTTCTCCTTGCTGTCACACAGCTGTCAGTGCAACAGCTGTCAATCCTAAATACCTTCTCCCGCAAAATCAGAAGCACTGCTCCAAAATTGGCTCTGTTTGAGATGAGCAGCTCTCAGACACAGTTCCATCAACGCAAGAGGAGTGCAATCACATCCCACCTTGTAAATGCACGTTTAGATTTCTGCTGCCTTTCCCTCTGAAATATGGGTTTGGCCCCAGCTAGTCTGTGGTCTCTGAGCAGGTGGGAAATACACGGTGTTTAGCACACAGGAGACCAAACGGAAGGATAAAATATGATACAGCTGTGAATAAGCAACTCGAATGGGAGACTATAAAAGAAGAGCTCATTTCAAATGCAAGCATTTTCATGTGGGCTACTGCAAGGCAACCCACAGCTGCTGCCATCTGAGGAGCCAGGCTTACAGGGCGAGACAAGTTTTGGGCTTTCCCTTTGGGCATGAGTCAATTTGTTCTCTTCCTGGCATCAGGCCAGTGGCACACCCATCCCTGTACCCTCAAGTTGTACCAGTAAAAGAGTTTGCAAAGTTCTGCTTTAGCCAGAACACAGCAACAAAACAAAACCACAAAACCACAAAACCACCAAGCCTGTGAAAGTCACCGAAACGCTTCTCACGGCACTGACTGGAGAGTGTGGCTCCAACAATTACTCAGATAACAGCAACGGGAGGTAGCAAACATCACTTTTACCACCAGAGAAAGCCAGCATCAGCACGAGGCACAGACTCAGAGCCACAGCCCATTCCTTGGCAGGCAGATGTTGTCAAGGTGCCACGAAGTCACTGCTGAGGATGACAACAGTGCGTTTGCTCCTCTTGCAGTGTGACTTCTGTTGCTTTGCTGATGTGAATATCTCACCTGGTACAAACTGGCATCACCTGCTTCAAAGAAGATGGACAACACCCCCAGCTACTGACCCGATCCACAGGGTCGCCAGGGCTGAGGGACAGAAGCATCCTTTTGAATCAGAAAGGCTTTGCTTCTATGATTTGTTTCATTCTCATTTTGCTTCTAAATGGCTCTTGGTTGCCTGCAATCGCCTCAGCAATAGCTCATGTACAGTAGCATGCCAAGCTACCACAAAACATGTTGGGAAGAGCTATTTCCCTGGGCTCAGCAGCCCCTGAAGGGAAGCGTCTGCTGCTGGGTGCTGTGCTCGTCCCCTGGTGATGCATGGGCCTGTCTGAGCGTGGGCTGCGCTTCAGCGCTCACCCCCTGCGAGGGGCACCTTCCATCAGCATCACTGCTGCAGCAGCTCTTTAAAAGCCACCGTGGGATCTCATATTTCTGGAAGCACATGCATGCGATTTACAGCCTTCCAGGCAGCAGCACCACAACACAGATTACATAATCCATCATTTCCGGGAGGGGAAGGCGGTTGCTAAGGCACAGCGAGGTTTCAGTTGGGTGAGACTTGGTCATTATCTATGGAAGTAACTGCTTCAAACAGCACACTAGGCTTCAGCCAGAAGCAAAGCTGCATCCCCAAAACCTGAGGCCTCATCCTGTCCCTTCCTGACCTACGCACAGCCAAAGACTTCCATCAGATGTGCCACACCAGTGGCAAATGCACACAAGACACAGAGGTCTGTAGTGAGTTGGCCTTATCCTGCACTTAGGGACACAGTACTGAGACCAAAAAAAAGCCCCATGATCCCATGTTACAAAAGAGAAACTTTCCTGTTCTGAACCACGTGCCATTTAACTGTTATAGAAACAGAAAATCATTTAGGTTGCAAAAATCCTTTAAAGCCATCAAGTCCAAGCATTCCCCCAGCCCTGCCAAGTCCACCACTAAACCACATCCCCAGGTGCTGCATCTACACGGCTTTTAAATCCCTCCAGGGGGGTTACACCAACACTGTGCCAGGGCTTGACAATCCTGGCAATGAGGAAATTTTTCCTAATATCCAGCCTAAAATAGCCACTACTGATGATGGCATAACAGCCTAAATGATTTTGAATTACGTCTCCATATGCTATGAATATTAACCAGCAGTACCATGAGAGGAAGAAAAGTGTTTTCTAGAGATATATTTTCACTTGAGAGACCTGGCCACAAGGCTGTTGAAATGCAGGATGAAGGGAAGAAAGGGAGAGAGATCATGATTAGCCTGGCTCTGTCCTTATCTTTAAGCATATCAATGAAGAGCTTAATGGAGTCATAATGAACAAGTTCTTGGGTACATGTGCTTTTCCAGCAGGCATTGGAGCTCTTGTGTAAGACAGAGAGCTCCATCTCCTGGGATATAGTTCAGTCCCTGGAACATTAACAGAGTCCTTGAAAGGGCTCATTCTTTTTATTCTATTTTTTCCCCAGTGTTGAAGAATCCCCTGTGAAAGTACTCGGTGACTGTGTGGGAGTGGGGGGAAGGAGAACACATCGTTTTACTTTTCAGACTGCAGCCCTTTGGAGATGTTTAACACAACAGTGCCAACAACCAGCTTGCAGACCTGGGCCTTAGAGAGACCATAATTCATTGGTTCATTCCAGTGGACTCTAATGTTCGTCCCTGGATTTCCCACTTCTGAGGGCACTGTTAGGCAGCCAAATCACTGTCCTTTCCCTGAAGCAAGGCAGTGCTCCTGGAGAGCTGGTACTTCTGCTCCCAGGAAAGTGCCCCCTTTGGTCTCTGCTCAGACTGGGGCTCCTGGTGGGGTTTCTCATAGAAAAATCAGGGGAAAAAAAGCAGCTGGATGCCAAACTGGAAGCTTCTGGAACTTTAGGTTTTAATCACTTACGCTGCAACGCTGAAAGTCGCTTGGCTCCTGAATCTGGGAATTGATGCACAAGGCTCACAATAAAAACACAGGGTTTGGTTAAGAACTGTTGGCTGAAATCACAATATTAATCCAAATGTGCAGGTCATGTAAATGTGAAAGTCAAAATACTTTAAGAAAATACATTACAACAGTTAACAGCCAAAATTAATAAAAAACTCATGGTCTAAAATGGTCTAAAAATACTTGCTGCAAGTACTTGTAACAAAATAATGACAAGATAAAACTGCAGCTATTTTTATTAGACAATGTTATTGAGTTCTTATGAGGACAGTGTCCAGCAGCTTTAGTTCAGGCAGGACTCAGTGCAAGGCATGCACGTTACACAGGGTACACAGATTCCCACTCTGGGCTGTATCTTTGGAAGTACGGCCTGAAGGGCTCTGCCAAGGAAATTCTGCTGCTCAGTGCTGCAGAGGACGTGCTGAGCAGGGCTGTGCACATTCTGCCATGCAGGTGTGAGGGTTTACACCAGAGCCCATGCCTCCCCAAGCACTCCCTGGCACTGCCTTTCTCTATTGAGGGACCTGGGCTGCAGCGTGTCAGGCTGGAGCTAATGGATGAGCAAAGGAACAATGCTGGAGGACATTAAAAGGCGAATCATAAAAAAAATAAAATCACTTTATAGCTTTACAATAAAAATGGGCATATAAAAGAGGTTCAGAAGAGATTGCTGCTTTTTTCTAAACCAAGTCTGAAATTATGTAGAATTTATCAGGCAGCTTTTGGGCCAGAGATACAATAAATGCTGATGTAGTTGTTACAGCAGGTCTCTCATCTATGGTTCAGGATAGAAAACATAAGCTTATCTACAGTTTATCTTTTCCCTTGGTTTTTTTTTCTTGCCCACTGCTTTTCTCTTTGCTTTGAACAATTAAATGATGCTATAGATAGTGCCCTCTTTATCCAGGTGCCCCACAAGTGGCGTGGTGGTTCTCTGAACTGTGCAAAAATAAGCCATTGCATTATGTGCTGCAGAGGGCTTACCAGCTCATGCCAACAAAGGGCAGTGGCATGCTTGGGTCACAGAAATTGCCCCTAAACAGTATTAACTATCTGGGAAGGAGAGCAGGAGGTAAGAGGAAAGTGTGCAAATGTGCAAGAAAACTAATTTATTGCTTTCTCCAGTAAGCAATTTATCATATCTCTGACAGCTAATGAACAGCTTGCTGTTTTCTTTTGCTGGAGTTATATCTTTAGTGGAATAAGAATTGATGTCTACCAACTTATTACGCAATATTTTAAAAATATTAACTTCTCTTTCTCATTCCAGAGCCAAGGCAGGTAGAATATAGAAGATCCAGAGTGAGGTTTTTCCAAAATTTCTCACTGCTGTCACCTCTGTGATCTTGGTAGCAAAGTGACAGCTGATCCCTGATCTGTGCGTGGCTGCTTCTGGAACACATCAAGGCCTCTATGTCTGTGCAGAGCAAGGAGAGGAAGGAGCATTTCCAACTCCATGGCAGGGTGAAGTGCTGTCTGGGAGGAGCATTGATTTGGCCTAGACCATTCAAGCTAATATGGATTCTATAATGACTCCTAAAGCTCACATCCTTTAATTTCAAGGCCCTGTTCAAGATGCCTCATGGCAGTAAAGCAGATGGAACTCACTCCAGGTAGGAGCATGCCCTTTCCAGGACTCAGACAGATTTCAGGGAACCCAGGTCTGCTGAGAATCCCAGACTTTTGCTCATGAAGCCTGGCACACTGGGACAGAGCAGGGGTGTGCTTTGGTCCCTGCTAGCCCTTTCTCATAAGGCACAGTGCTCCAGGGCAAGGTGACACTGCCCTCACACTGGCCCTTGGCACCTGTGCATGGCCACGATGCCCAGGCAGAGGGAGGTGGGGAGGGAACAAAACCATCCAGAGTCTGCTGCCAATCATCTCATATCCTCAGGTGGGAGGTTTAATAACCCATGTCATTAGCTTAGCTTGCTTCAAAAGTAGTGTTTAACAGACACCATAAAAAGATTATCATACAAGGTCATTATCTCCAGGCTAAATGGAAAAGGAAGAGGTTAATTGGGTAGAAATTAATTAAAAAAAAAAAAAAACGGGAAATAAACAACAACACAACCATGACCTAGAAGTGGGTAAAGCCAGATGCAGTCCTGGGTTGGAAAAGGTGGGTTTAGAGCAAATGTTTAAACAAACATTTTCTAATTAATATGCTTGAAACAAATGGTTAAATTAATAATGAAATTCCTTTACCCCATTCTTAAATAAATTGCAAGACTTTTTTAAAACAAGGAGCTGTGAATATTGGTAATATAAACATGTCTCCGACAAGAAGCCCCTGTGGGTGTGGTCACCCTGGGCAGTGTATTTTGTGGTACCCTTAAATATGAATAGAGCAGCTCCTTTACTCTCTTGACTTGCACAATCCATCAGTGTCTGCACAACCCCAGGCCCCTGTGGGCTTCTACCACAGCTCATTTCCCATGGCACCAGCTAGTGCTTCAAATGCACCACCAGGAATGAGAAATGGGTAAAGAAATTGGATTTGCCAGTGCTTCTCATGACAAACAAAAGAATAGGAAAGAGGAAGGGAAGGGAAAACCTTCCCCCATTGCCAGGATGCTTTCTGGAGGAGGAGCCAAATGTCTCTTCTAATTTCCTTGGGAAGGAGGGAGTTACAGGGGAGGCTGAGAGCTGGTGCTGGTGCCAACACACCGTGTGGCAGGGGATCCCTGCTTTGGTCAGGCTGGAATTACTGCTGCACTGCCTTGCCAATGCCCCCAACACTTCCTTCCTGCACAGACAGAACCAAACCACATGAGGTGGAGTCAAATTAAATTACTGGGTGGTGTCTGAAATATGAATGCATCCCAAGACTTCAGCAGCAAATCTTGATGTCTCAAACATAGAATCAGAGAATAGTTTGGGTTGGAAGGGACAAGAAAGCTCATCTTGTCCCAACCCCCTGCCATGGGCAGGGACACCTTCCACTAGACCAGGTTGCTCAGAACCTCATTCAACCAGGCCTTAAACACTTCCAGGAATGAGGCATCCACAGCTTCTCTGGGCAACTGGTTCCAGTGCCTCACCAGCCTCATGGGGAAGAAATTTTTCCTCGTATCTAATCTAAACCTACTCTTAGTTTGAATCCACTCCCACTTGTCCTGAGATGACCATGCTCCTGTAAATAGTCCCTCTCCAGCTGTCTTGTAGGTCCTTCACGTACTGAAAGGCCACAGTTAGGGTACCCCAGAGCCTTCTCTTTTCCAGGCCGAACAATCCTAGTTCTCTCAGCCTTCCTTCCTTTTGGGAGCAAAGGCTGCCTTGCAATCATGACAAAACCCACCAGCACAACTTGTGACAGAAAATAATGAAAATTGGATCTTGATCAACCAGGAAACTACCCAAAGGAAAAGAGAGTTAAGGGTTTGGAAAAGAGCCCCCAGCAGACATATCTCAGCCAATCACCTAATGGAAGGTGTTGGAATAGATGAGGGCCCTTCCAATCCAAACTATTCTATCATTTATGCCATGGGCTCTAAGGTGTCTTTGCTCTGAGCCACAAGCAAAAGGAACTGGGAAATAAAAAACTTTAGCAGTATGAAAGAGGAAAGCAAAAAAGCCGTCTGGAACATCAAGTCTGTCCTAACTTGTTTCGGGGAGCTCCAGACATGATATGGGGCTATCTTAGAGGATTGGGCCAGCCCCCCTCACCCATGGGCACACTAGAGGGTCATATCTGGAAAAGACTCCATCCCTTTCCAGCTCAGCCTCTCTAATAAGAATTTGAAGTCTATTCCCTCTGCACTGTTCTTCAGTCCCCATATATGACTCAGTACACTGAAGACAGACATCACTTCTCCAAAACCTGCAGTCCTGAAGATGTAGCAAATCATGTACCAAACAGCAGTGACACCTTAAAATCACAACTAACTTTGGAAGGCATGGGCTTCTAGTTTTGGAAAGCAATTCCTTACTTTGAAGCACCTTATTTAAAAAAATACCAGTTTTTCCTCCTTTTGTTGATACTTGTGGCAGAAGGATCTCAAGGTCTCAATTACTCTGTATCTGCTGTGCTAATCCCCTCCGAAATACCGTGTTGCTGTCATCCTGAAACCAGGCACTTAATGAGATGATTGAAAACAGTAATCAGGCACCAGGTGTAACACGAATCTCTGGCTATTTGGGATTACCGGCTCTAAAGGACAAGTTGAATTATTTTTCTATTGCGTTTATTCACAAATCCGTACAATCTTTTTATCCTTACTTCAAAAACACGTAAGCAATGTGCTTCTGAGAACAACACTCACTGCCATGGCTGAGACCACAGGTACTGTGGCTGAAGCTGGAGATGCCAACACTCCAAGAATGGAGTCAGTGGACTTGTGAACATGGACAACTTTCTTAGTAGGTCCTGCTTGAAGGACCTTTCCTTCCTTGAATTCCTCCTTTCCAGTCAGTTCACGTGGTGGTGGTGAGTTCACAGACGCTCCTGAGCAACAGCAATATCCCCATATTTTCCATGCTTATGTTTTCCACACTGATATTTTCCCTGGTGGGAGCACCTGTGTTTGCAGCTACAGGGAAGCTGCCAGTTTCTCCACAATCCCAAAGTGCCCTGTTCACAGAGGCAGAAAGCACTTAGTGTCCATCACTAGATGAGCTGTTTACACTGGTTGAAGCAGATGGGAACGAATCTAAAAAAGGGCAACCTGCAAGACAAGGGCTCTCATCCAGAAGCTTTCACAGCCAGGCAGTGAAAAAGAAAGGGAAAACCTAATGAAAAGCCTCAAACTGATCTGCTTGGTAGACATTTCTCCTGTCTCCTTAGCATGAAATATATAAGGCTGTAAAGGAGTACAAGTAAGACACTACATGGTCTCTAGAAGCCTTGACAAGAAAAGAGAAGCAGAGCAGTCTCCATCATGAGCTGAGGGGAAGCAAAAAGTCAGAGACAAAGAGCTATCGTTGATCTATCTTGCCTGTTCATAGGTAGGACCACAGCTCCTGCACCTGACCAGTCTGCTCCTTCCACACAGTTTTCCTTTTACAGAAACAAGAACCACCACCAGGTAGATAAGCACTTCATTTTAGGACATAAATAAGAACCAAAAGCAACCAGACCAGTTTTCCCATTAAATGCATATTATCCCCATGAGCCTGAAGTCAAGGCCTGGGTCTGAATGTATTGTTGACAGGAATCCATTTGCAGAGGCATCAATTATTATGACTGCAATAAATCATTTACAAAGTGCTGTAAATTCCAAACAGAGTTGAACAAACACAAGGCTTCATCATTACCCATTTCTCTTACAGCCAGAGCTGGGCTGGGAAGAGGTGCCTATTTTAAACAGGATTGATTGGAGGTATTGCACTCTGGGACTTGTACTCTGAAAAAGGGCTAAACTTTGTAAAATAAAGGGTAAATCAAGGTTAAACCTCATTCAGGCAGTTCCAGGGATGCAGTGTTAACCTGCAGCAACACCTGAAGTTGGTGTTTTACAGATGGCTTGGGAATGCCTGAAGGGAAGGTCCAGATAAGCTCTTCTGCCATGGGGATATGGGTGTACGGAAGAGGTTCTCACACCTCTGGAGATGATCAGGAAACACTCCATGGCATCTTCTGCCTGGCCCTGAAGTGTCACTGAGCTGACCAATGGCTGTGTTCAACTCACCTGTGTAGGGACAGCTCTGGTCACTGGGAGTTTGTCCACCAATATTAGGACTCAGAATTTCTCACTGCATCATTTCAGAACCCAGACTTGGGACAGATCCTGCGAGCGATGCTGTGTGAAGGTTTCACAAGCACTCACGAAGCAATGAGCGTTCAGGAGCGTCTGGCCCTTGTCCCTGAGCCATGAGTGCTGCTCTGCAGGCAGCCAACACGAGGGCAGATCCCACTCCAACTGCTCCAGTGCTCCTCAGCCTCATCCAGCTGCTGGGACCCACTGCTGGGACCAAGATTGGCAGACTGTGGGAGCTTCTGGAGCTTTGCCATTATTTAGCAAATCCCTTCCTTACATATAAATAAATAAGCAATAGGTAGATGGCACTGACGTGAGAGAGCAGCAAAATCAGCTCACCTGCTTAAGTCATTTGCTCTTTGGGATGTATTTTCTCTGCCAGACTATTATTTTGAGTCCTGTGGTTCACTTTCCCTTTTTTTTCTGGGCCAAAAACCTGCTACTGGTTTTCCTTTGTCTGAGCCAGTCAGATTTGGGGTTAATTTCTGCCAGAGTTTTACCCACTGCAAGAGCCACAGGGGCATTTCAAACATAGCAGCAAGCCACAAAGTCCTTGTTGATCATTTAGCCAAACCCAGGGCTCTCTGCTCCTCACCTGCATCAGGCCAGGGTGACTCAAGCCAGGTGAAAGGTAATGTGACTCCGAGGGGGATCCAGCCTCCTGCCAGTGAGATTACAGCCCGATCGCCAGGTTTGAGAGGCCATCTGGCCCAAGGACGAGCCCTGGACTTAATTTCTCTTCACAGGGCCATCACTGGCAGTGTAACAGAGCAGAATCAGCCCACTTGGAAGCAATGAAAGCTGAGATCCAAAGTCACAGGACTTGGCACTGATGCTTGACCCCTGAGCCAGCAGTGATTTTCTCATACAGACATACCTTGAAATCATCCTCAGTATCTGGCAGGAATCTGGAGAGACATGCTGATATATTCTGCAGTATGCCGTATTTCATGTTTCTCCGCAGTTTAAAGAATTGCTGCATCAGCCAAATCTCCACAGAATATTAAAAATATAGAAGAATTTATAAATATTTCACATTCAAATTCTCTGCTAACAGTTTGCAAATATCCTGATGCAGCATAATGCAGTTGATGGGTGATTCATTTCCCACAGCTTTGGGGTACATTTATCAAGTTGTGTCATTGCCCAAGTGTTGTGGGCAGTAATGGCTTTCTCTGGGGTCCATGTATGGCACGTAGCCCAACCCATTCCTGGCCCACAACCCACCCCACTGAGGCAGAGTCATTGAGCTTATTACAGATAATGGACTGCTGGGAAAGAAACATGAGGAAGAGCAATGGAAGGGCAGGCTCACACGATGAACAAAACGTACTGAAGACATCAAGAACTGATTCCTTTTCTCCCTTTCATTGCCTCACAGGAAACCTCTGCCATGAATTACTTGCAGCCAGGCTGTCAATCCATGTTGCACGCTTGGTCCCCTGGCTAAACTGTGAGCCTTGGGCTGGGCATGCAGCCTGAGCCAAGGAGCTCCACCTTGTCACTGTGCTTCCAGCTAAAACAAGAAAAATGTGCTCTCCTAGCACGGATAAAAAAGGGGGCTGCAAGTGCGATGGAGTTTTCCCAACAAAGGACAACAAATGATGCTGTTTCCATCAGAGAAGACATAGGGATAATTAACTTTCTGTCTGTCTGATTCACATGAAGGCATGTGAAAGACGTTTTGTTTCCCCCATTTTCTTTCTGTTCTGCTGGATCTGAAAGGATGTCTTTGCATTTTGCCAGCTGGTTTCTTTTCTGGGGTATGTCTAAGTTATTTGTGAAGGGAAAAAAATGCACAATTTGCCTTGCTTGCCTAAACCCAAGATAAATTCTAAACACATAAAACCTACTCCTCACTGGCCCTGGCACTCAGCTGGCACGGCATGAGAAGGTGGAGAGGGTTGAAATTGGCCTCCTGGCTTGGAGCTACGCAGCTCAATAGGTATCTGTGGTCTTGTTCCCCCTTTCCTGAGATCTCCACATTGCAGAGCTCAGGAAAGCCTGAAGGAAAGCAGTCTTTGCAATCCTATCTAAGCACAAGCCTTCTCATTTTCCACAAGCCTTTTGAAATCACATCCCTTCAAGCTTGTGAAAAAGTCTGAAAGTACAGAAAAGTTCTTCTATCCAACTCAATCAGTGGCAACCCCTACAACAGAAAGACGTAAGCCAAAGCTCTTGCCCACAGGTTGGGAATTTTCCAATTTAGGCTTTTGTGACTCCCACCCATCTGCACTAGTACAATAGCAGGGCCGTGTTTGGCTCTGTGGCAAACTCAAATGCAGTTGGCAGAAATGGGGAAAGAGATATAATTGTGTTTCTCCAGGGAAAGTGGTCATTAGGAGGGTATTATCTGGATGGTGGTTATATAAACTGTGGCTGAATGGGCTCTATTTACAATAAGAAAAATTGCCAGAAAGTGATCAGAACATATGCGGTCTGATGAAAAGGCTGCACTTGAGCAACATGAAAAGCCAATAATCTGTGAGGAAGTAGCTGTTTGATAGCTGGGAATTTTAAGCAGGGATAGTGCAGGGGGGAGGGGAATTTCAAATCTAACCAAAACATCAGTTTCAAAATTTCTCTCCAGTCCCAAACCTTGTGTGAAATTCAGGCCACCAAACAGAGAGAAGGTTGCCCCAGCCCACAGGCCATGTTCAGGCCTGATTCAGACTTTCTGCAAATCCACGGTGTTTACAGTAGTGCATCCCCTGCCCATTGGCATGTGACCGTTTCACAGAGGCAAATTTATCCTCACACATTTGCTGCCAAGGAGGTCATGCTTACCTGAAGGAAGGAATCTGTCTCATTACATCACTCTTTGTCCCATTCAGTCAATGTCAATTGTGGCATCCCTGTAATGACTTCTAACAGCCCTGGGACTCAGGCTCTTGATATCCCTTCTACGCTTAAAACCACAAAGCTCTGGACCAGCCCCAGTCCAATTCCTCTTTCACATCTTCATGAAAAATATTCTGTGAATCACAAGAGAAGACACAGAAGGTTTTATCTTTGATACCTGCCTTCAATGCCCAGTCCCCAGAACAGATTCAAGAGCAGTGTTTTTTTCTAAAACAACACTTTCTAGAACGAGGCATGATAACTTTTAGCATGATCTTTGTGAATTTTAAAGTACAGACTAGGACATAAAACACTTGGTCCACCGGTAGAGCTTAGTTTAGCTTGACAGGTTCGAGACCTCATAGGGAGAATTCTGCAGGGATCTCAGTTAGCTCAGTGTAACATTCCTGGGTTCCTGCTATTGGATCCTTCATGAGCCACATAACGCCAAATCACCCCAGCCACGTGCTCCTCATACCAGAGCATAACCCCATCTAGCCAAAGAAGCAGCTCCCTACGAGTTTCTGCCATAATTTGCAATTAATGTAAGAACATAAAATGTCTGCGCCTCCAAAGTTTTCAGCTCATCACCTTCCAGCACTGCACGATTGCTGTGCATTTATAATGCAGTGGATTTCTTTTTCATGAGCAGGTTCCAAGTCCCTTTGAATATGTATGAACTTGTGGTGACCGTTTGATTTCCATTCCTTCTCTCTTTCCCACACAGGTTTTTGTCTCCACCACAGAGAATCAGAGCTTTCCAGTTTATTCATCATAGGAAAAGGCAACAAGGCTGATCAAGAGCTAGTTTTCATTTCTCCTACATGCTTTATCTGAGGTAGAGATGAGAACTGCCTACAGGATTCAAGGTGTGGGCCATCCATGGATTTGTACAGCAGCACTGAGAGACGCCCCTACTGCTTTCCCAGTCTTGCCAGTATTTTGGGGTTTCTGCTAAGCATTGGCCCAAAATTTTAATGAGACTTTTCTAGTGCAGCCCTCATCTCTTCATTGAAAATGGCCAAGTCCAAGCCCGCCTGTTTCACATAAGATCTTAGGTTTCTTTTTTCCTTGATGGCATTATGTTACATTGTGTTGTAGCTCACACTTTACTACTCAGTCACTATCTCTCCTGAAGACATTCACAGGCTTCAGTCTGCATCCTCTGCAGACACAGCTATTTACTGACACCAGCTCAGCGACTGTGGAACTTCCACTTCTGCACCCAGGGTAGGTATACACCTTCTGGGGCTTCGTCTCAATCTTTTCGTGCTTTTAAATTTAAGCCTCAGATTTAAGGTCTGAGAAATCTCTTCCTTATAGATCACTGGCCACATGCCCCCTTCCCACCTGCAATGTTACACACAGCATATGGAGGGAGTTGGCTGTAGTTGTTCAAGCCTTGTTCCTTCAGCATGATTAGTCCTACACCGTCCAGTGCAGGTGCTGACATATATGGCCGCTATCTTCATCGTGCTCATCAAACAGGCAAGACCAACTTGCTCCTAACTTTCAGCTTTAGAGTACTTACAGACTGACAGAAGTTACCCTAGTTTGCCTGATTGTTGTTTTCCTTCTCTGTTCAGCTGGGCAAATGAACACTGCACTCCCTGAACTGAAGAGAAATGCACACAGGTCGTTCATTAGGAAATGAGTGCTCATCTGATTTGTGAGGAATGCAGTTTTGCTGGATGTCTTTATTTTATACATTGTTCTGTCAAAAAAACAAAATCTTCCAGCTGCCCCACAATTACATAAGGTTGTACTTACTCAGTATTCAGGTAGGTGATCTTTAAGGAAAGGAATAAAGTGTCTCCTTTCCTCTCAGGGTTAATGGTGAGTAACATCCAGTTCTGCAGTTGGCTGGAGATTGGTTTTGGAAAGGTGACAGTGAGATGGTCCAGCTGTTCTGCCTATTTGTATTGTTTGAAGATCTGATGCCAAAGCACTGGGCACAAAGGAAATTATTTTTATAAAGCTGTTTGAAATTGTCTTTAATTTATCAGCTTTCAAAATAGTCACTTTTTTTTTTTTTTTAACAAACGCTCTTGCAGAACTCATACTGAGAGATTTGAGGGCTTTTCTGTTGTATTTGTAAAAACAAAATCATTTTGAAGACCACTTCTTGAAGTTGAATGAGATTAGCAATTTCTTTTCAAAACAAAAGAATAGTCATGTGCAATTTCTAAGATATTGCCAAAACTAGACCAAAAAAACACAACCTCACAACACAGAACACATCTATCAGCCATTTGGATGCTGAAGTGTTCTGGTAAAAATCTGCTTAGTGTAATTACCCTCTGTACAAAGTTCTCCATCAGCTCAACCAGAAATTGGGTGCTGTTTGTCCTGTCTCAGCAAAGAGATGTCTGGTGGCATGGGCCACATCTTTAACTGGATACCTGCTTCACTGGTGCTGCTTGGTTCTCAGCAAAACACACAGAACACCGACCGTGCCATTCATGAGTGCATCACACTCCCACAACAGCAGGCAGCCATTGCTTGCTTCCTAAAATATTAGGACGTGTATTCTTGCTTCTTTTCCCAGATGCAAACAGTGAAAAGAGAATCAGACCAGGGAGAGATGAAGATAAGCTACACATCTATGTGATCCTTTCATAGCTGAGGAAATAATCCTCTGGAATCTCCATAACCCCAAAGGAATTAATGGAAAGTCTCCCAAGAGGATTGAGGCCTCAAGTCAGAAACTCCATCCCCATCATGGATATTCACAGGTGTATTCTTGCAGCACTCTAACAGAGCAGGGCATATTTCCTTTGTTTCAGGGAGGGACTGAGATACCAGGCAAGGTTTGAATCTGATCAAGACCTGAAATGGCCATTGCTATAAAGTATGATTCGCAAAAACACTCACCCATGGAATGTCACCCGATCTGCATCTTTAGGTATTTGATTTCCTAAAAAATCTGATCCTAGGTGACTGCTGCTCTGAATGCCACCTGCTTTCCGCAGCTCCTTTGCTTGTTTAGGTGTCAGGACCAGCAGACCACCATGTTTAAGGCACCAGGGTCACACAGATGCCCTGGGGCACAGCAGCTGCCCATGGCAGACTCACAGTTACCACCAAGGCTGGGGCTTCCCTGCAGAACAATTGTTGTTGGAGATTAGGCACAAAAAGTAAAGAAACCAGCAGGACCTTGGCAAGACCAGGGTAGATTTTCAGGATTGCCAGCAGAGGGGGAGGGCAGAAAGGAAGCACAATGGAAAAATAGCCAGTAAAACCTTTCTGCTTGCAAGCAGAGCACGTTTTTGGTTGTGTGACCGAACAGCAATAAACAGAGAGCCAGAGACAATAAGCACAAAAACGTTTTCACAGAGCCTCTTCTCAGGTTCAACTCAATTTCCCACTAGCTTGTCATTGCTTTGATTATGGGACTGCTCCTGTTGGTGTATCGTAGCCCAAGGTGTAACGCTGCCAACACATGAGTGCACCACAACCCCTGGCCAGGCAGCATTCCTGGGAAGTGCACTGCTCTTACTGGAAGCGTGCTAGGAAACAGCTCCAACCTGGAAGAGGCCACCCTGGGAGCAGGAAATTGCACCATAACCCCCCAACAAAGAAAGCCATGACAGAGCTTGGTTATGTTAGAATGGAACTCAAAATGCCCAGGTTTAAGTCTTGACTTTGCAAGCAGCTTGCTCTGTGAGATGGGCTGGGGAGGCTGTCCACGTCTTTTTGTCCTTTCCCTATGCCCACCCCAGACACCAAGGGGAACAAGGGACAGAAGACAGGGATGCTGACAGCTTGCGACTCTTTTCACACTTCAGGGGCCTGGGATGTTCCAAGGAGATCCATGGAAACATCCACAAACCACACCATCAATCTACTCTGAACAAGCCACAAAGGACTCGGCCAGGCCAGCGCTGTAACAATTCAGAATACCTGCTGCCAAGCCAGCTTCCCACTGTCTGGCTATAAATCTGGCTCTGACATATGCATGTGCCATGTTTTCCAGCTTTCTGGCCTTCTCTCCTTTATTTTGTAATTCCAGAGTGATTGCAGCTAAGGAATACTATCTCATCAAAATGCCTATCAGCACACCAGCTTGTAAACACTCATAATAAGAATGGCTAATAAAATACAGTTTATTAGCCAACCTTGTACAGTATTTTTACAGCCTTTTCCACTCATCATTGAGAAAAATAAATCCTTTGCAGCTGTTCTGAAGCTGGCATTGCCACCAGCCTCCCTTGGTCTCACTTGTAACGAGGTGAGTAATTAAAGTCCTTATAGGAACACTAGGGTTTTTTATTGCCCGCCCCAATCCATTCTGCTCTCTGACTGACTCAGAGAGGAACTGCCACAAATATTGTTTCCAAAATAGATCAGCAACAAAACTTGCTTCTGTTGTGTTAAATGATAGAAAAACTCAGCAGTTTAGCTGCTTGACAGTCCTTGTTTCCTGTCCCAGGATGCCAAGAAAAAATCCAGTGACCCCTCAGAAGTCTGGTGGATCAAAATCCCAGTTTAGGATTGTGGAGGAGCTGCCTGTGAATCACTGCAGTTAAAATGGTAACAAGCAAATATCTGGAAGTGAGTAGGGTAGGAGGAAGCCTTCACTGCAGGAAGTTCTCAGGAATCAGTGATGGTGCATAAGTTGATGATTTATTTAGGTTTTAAGCAAACTATAAACATTTTGCTTTTATTTATGCCATGATCTTGCTTGTTCTCAGCCACCAACTGGGCAAATGAACCACAAGATAGGAACATTGTAAAAGGCTTGAACCATTGAATCAAAAGAGAATGTTTTCCTTAGTGGAAAAACCACTCCTAGGCTTCTCTAGAATGAGATGCTGTTTCGTAGCAAAGTCTGCTTTTTCAAAGGTACTTGGTGAAGTCAATTATCATGATATATGGAGTTACTTTCCATGAGGTAAACATAAAACCAAATGCTTGGCAGTAAACATAAACCTCCTAAGTTTTCCTCCTCCTTCTGTCCTTTTATCTCTTTTTATTGCTACATTCAGAAGTATAAATTGGTAATTTATTGAAAAATGAATGGTAACATTTACCAAATGTAGCACTATTCACTACCCATTTCACTGTGAAGAGTCTGGTTTTAGGAGCTTTTTTCTTTATGTTTTTTAACACAAGTATAAACAAAAATGATCCTGAAAAGATGACTAAAATTATTTTCCCTCTTTACTTGCTTCATTTAAAAAAAAAAGAAGCACTTAAACAAAATCACAGAAAGGAATAAGGTTTCTTTGTGCAAACACTTTTCGCTATCAAGTTCCCAGTGTAGCAAGCCAGCACTGCAGCCTGGAGGATGTTCTACGAGTAAAGAGATGTGTCCAGGGCACCCGGGAACCAGCCAGCAAAAATCCTCAGCAGCTTCAGTCTGGGATCCTGACCCAGAATAACAAAAATCCCTTTGACTCCAGGTACTAATTTAGATCATTGACCTGGCTAAGGCAGCCAGATCACCAAAGGGATTCCCCCTCGTTAGCACCCAAGCCTAGGCTACACTTACTGCAGGAAGTGTATGATTACAGCAAATCACCCCTTCAGACACTGCCGGCAGCCCTTAGCCCGGAGCAGGGTTTGCAGGGAAGGTGAATCACTGCTAGTGGCACAATTTACGTCCCTGACAAAAAGAAATAATCTTTCCTTAGGGTATAAAGCAACCCCTGTACTCAGGGACCAGGTGAGAAAAGTGCTGGGCAGCAGCTCTGCTCAGATGGGCCAGGTCAGTTGTTCAGCTTCCCCTGAGAGCTGCCCTGCACAGGAGGGTAACAAATCCTCGATAAGGAGCTCCAGGCCGTCATCCTCTCCAGCCCAGACCACAGTGATTCGCGGCGCTGCTTATTGCAAAATGCTGTAAATACAGAGACTCACCACAGAGCAAAGCCTTGGTCTTCCTGAGGCTTTTCCTTCCCCCAACACCTGTAAGCAGACTCGCTGCTGAAATGAGCAACTGAGAGCATTCCTTGTGCTATTAACACATCTAAATGAAACCCATTTGATTAATAATTTCATGTATGTGAAGTCGTTGAGCTGGACTGTCCACGTAAGTGAGCTGTGACTACACTCCTTACACTCTAATTCTTCCATTTCTACATGGCAAATCACTCACGCCTTCTGCTATGTCCTGCAGCTGAGTAGACGGTGATAACTATCTGTGGGACAGATAATCAAATTAAATCCATTCAATTCCAGAAGTTATCACAATTCAGAAGGAGGAAGTCTTTGTCAGCTAAACTCTCACAGTGTGTAACAAAGGGCCTAATACTCTATAAAATTAATATAATGACAAGTGTATGGAAATTGTACAGGATTTTTTCTCTAAGAGCAGCATCCGGCATTGAGAGAAAACATCTCATTATAAATACATCCTCTGAAGCACTCTAACCCTCTAAAAATACAGCCTAAGAGTGAAGTCACACTGTATTTAGCACTGTAGTATTCTATTTTATACGGTACTTATGCAACCCCACTCACCAGATGCTTTAGTCAGTGCCCTTGAAGGACTCAGACATCCTTTAAGTCATCCTCTCACCAGTGGACAACCACATGAGTGGAAATGTGGGCGGATTTGCATTAGGTTCTCTGCATAAAGGGATTTTATACAGCTGCCCATTGTTCTGGGTTAATATCAGAGATGAAAAGCCAAACACCTCCACTGTGCATGGCATGGAAAGGCTGCAGGGTTTGTTTCAGAGGGTGACCCACAAAAAGCCATGAGGCAATGAACCCTGCTGTTCAGCGGAGATCCCGGAGCACTGCTGCTGTGCCTGCAGCTCTTGGAAGCTTCAGAAAGGCCCTTGGAGAAGACAATTGTTAAAGCAGGGTAGGATACTGCAAGTCCAGAGATCAGGGGTTTATCTTGGGGAGATCCCAACTGACAAGGATGTCTACAGACAGAGAATGAGATGTGGCTGAGAGGTGTACTCTGGCTCTTTGAGAAGTCTGTAGGAATTCCAAGCACCAATGCAGTGTCTAAATCAAGCTTAATACAAGTCACAGCTCTAATGACTGGAAGGTCAAACCCAAGCCAAGCAAATGGGTGAGAAAAGTGTCTTCAAACAGTGTAACAGCAGCTAAAGACAACTACCATTATTGACAATAACCCTTCGGTAAATCTGTAATACCTCCTCCCCTCCACATGAGTTCTCAGATTAGCACCAGAAAACCATATAAAAAAATTATATACAATACTGCCCCTTAATGCATGGCTTTGAAAACCTATCAGTGTGGAAGTGACTTTCTCTAGCCTCACATTCCTGTTTCAACACTGGGAGAAGCCCTTCTGTGGAGTTAATCCTGATCTGCTGAAGATGATATGTTAAATCAACACTTGTCAGTTTTCAGTAATTTCTCAGAGGGAACAGCCTTTGTGATGGATTTTCCCTGGCAAGGAATGTAACAGAAAGGAATTGTGGTAAACGAAGGAATTCTGCTGAAAAGCCACTCCCAATTTAAAGTAGATAATGAGCACCACAGCTAGTGTGGAAGCAATTAATTCTAATCACTTATGAGACAATAAAATTTAATTATGGGTTCTTTGAAAACTAAAAACCCAACAATTATTGTTAATAGGCTTTTCTTGATGGCAGATAGGGAGCAGAATTTGTTGAGGCTGGTTTTCCTGCAGTTAATTAAAAAAAAAAAATCAGCTTTCAGTTAAGGATGCCTAGGCTTACATTAATATATAAACCAGAGCTATTGTGCTTTTTGATCCCACAGGACTAAAACAGAATCTTCGAGGAACTCTTGGGTATGCTTTTATATAATTGGCATTCTCCTCTCTGCTGAGGTCTCAGATCTTTATTATCTGTTCAGGGGTGCTTTCAGCTCGGAACAGCTGGACGCCTCCAGCCCCAATTCAGGTACATTCTCGGTAGTAAGAATGGAAATTGCAAGTGTTTGCTTTGCCATGCACCCACTGAGGTGCTGTTTGTGAGCTTGGGTGAGGAGTAGCAGTGGTGTGGCCCAGAGCCCAGCACAAGCAGGACATTCCTGCTCTGTGTTGATGTGCCTGTGGCCCACACCCACTTCCTTTCTGCACCAGGTGCTGCTGCAATTTCAAACAGAAAGGTACCTACTCTCCTCCACCCCAGCAGCCTGTCTCACCCAGCCTGGACTGCATGAGGACGGTATAAGGGTGGAGAAGGAGCATCTCTGGTATTCCTCATTTTGATGTCCTGCTCATCTGTTTTTCTCCCAACCAGCGACAGAGTACAACTGCTCTTGCACCTGAAATAGCTTCCAACCCCTTCAAAGTCTAACAAGGTGTGAGGCAATCCTGTCTACGAGGAGTCACCAAAAAGCCTTTGCTAGCAAACATAAGCTAAAAAATTTGAAATTTCCCTAGTGACTTTATTGTCAATCCGTCTTCCCCTGTACACACTCCGTGCCTTTTGGGGCTTGTGCCCAAGTGCCCTTGGGGTCTGTGTTTTCACTGCCTGGTTTGCTCAGTGCTCAGATGGCAAAAGGCACTGCTATCCTGTGTGTCACTGGTGTTCAGGATAACACAGGCATCTGTTACCTGTGTGAAAACTGCACAGGGACATTCCTCACGAGGTACTACTGCTGAGGCACCAGGTGCCTGGGGATCCAAATGGGATAGAAATGACACAGCACTGCTGAGACCTTCATTTCAGGAGAAGCAGCTCAGGCTAAGCTGAAAAAAGATAAATACTGGTACCTTTACAGCTCTTGGAAGAGCACTACAAAAAATTTCAAAGCCTATTTCAGGATATACTAAGAAGTCAGCCCTGCTGGCAGTAAGAACACGCTATTTATGTGTGTGCTTTCAGCTGGTCACATAAATGAATTCAAAATTTGACTAAAGGCTCAGGTTTGACCCTCAGCAAAGGTCAGATTTTGACCACTTCACCTCCGTCATTTCATCTCCCGTGAACCCTGAAAGGCAGCAAACTCTTCAACCCATGCCCCATGATGCTTAGTCAGAACATAACCCACTTTTCTAAGAGTTGTTCCCAGTTCTTCTGTCAGAAGGGGATGGATTGTAATGCCTCTGAAAGACACTGAATTGCAGAAGGCCACTTTAAGAGAGAATGAGGTCTCATTATTACAAGAGATCTTGAAGGAGAAGAGCTTGGCAGTATTTAGTAATGCTCAGGAAGTCAGAAAAAAGAACAAGATTATCTAGGAGCTGGAAGAGCAAATATTTTTCCTGAAAAGGCACCTGATTCTCCATATGAGTATCTTGGGTGATCACTTACCCCAGAGGCTAAAAGTAGTGTAAAATCAGCACAGCAACATTATGCTGGCTTTGCACTAGCACAAGCAACTCCGTAGAGACTACCAAAATCCCATATCCATAAGAAACTTATAGGTGTAAAAAATTGGTATTTAATAAAGGAGACTTTCCCTGGGAGGATGAATTCTGCCAGAACTACAAACTCTTGGCACTCCTTGCAGCTCCTTGAAAAACAGCTGCACTTGCCACCCTTGGATATTGTTTCAGACAATCCAGAGCATTCATCCAAGATTATGGTAATCCCAAAGCACTAGCATTACTCCCTAGCAATTATTCATCGTTTCCCGAAAGTTCATTATCATAAAGCTTGAACATGATTTGCAACAAATGCTTTTGTCTTTCAGTTTCATCGTTACAAACTTCCCTAAATTAAAAGGGTTTATCTCAAGTGGTATTATCAGCCTGCAGAATTCAATATATTTTAATTATGAGGATGAGTGAGAGTTTAGCCTACCTAGCTAACGACAAAATATCATGTTCTCCATTTAATTAGCCCACATCAAAAGGTTCATATTTAAATTCTCTTCAATCTAAGGCTGAAACAAATGTTACAGCATAACTAGATTATTCCCTATAAATTACATTATGCAGTGGTAGACATTGAGATGCAGAAGGAGATAAAACAGAGGGTTTGGGAGCTGTTTGGCAGCTGACTGTTGTAGCAGAGCAGATTTCCATGTCCCGCAGATGGCTAATGCAGCAGTGTTCATATGCTTCACATGGCATGGCAGCACCTCCTGTCCGTGCAGAGATGGCAGCAGCACCACATGATGGCAGCTTCCCAAGGCCCAGGCTGCTCTGACCATGGCTTGGAGTTAGAAACACTATGAACAGAAGGAGCAAGAGGTTCTCTCTCATTTACCACCTCATGCTGGCTGTTGCACGAGCCCACCCTCCCGCTCGTGGTTGTTGGCATCAGACTGGGATACAGCAGCAGGTGTGCATCGAGCCTCTGGCACTGCACACGCTGCACTTGTGGGGCTTAGTTAGCACAAGGATAACTTCCAATCCCTTCCCTACTTTCATAGATCCCTTTATTACAAAGATACAGACATGCTGAGCTCCCAGACAGACTCCTAGATGCTTCTGATGCAAGTGCAGAGAGACAAAGCACAGATAGACTTTTAAACCTTGAGAGTGCAAAATATACATGGTACGTGGGGGAAGGAAAGGAAGATGCCTTAAAAGTTGGTGGCAACATCCCGTCCAGGAGACCCAGCAACCTGCAAGTTAAGCAAGACTCATTTCTCTGCTCGCTGCCGAGAGCTCTTTCAGATCACAGTCATGCATACTTGGCTGTTTCCTAGGACTTTCACAAACCTAATTTTAACTTTCAAATGGCCTCAGAGCAACGAAGTTTCCTAAAGTTTTTCACAATGTTTTTTTCTTTCATTTATATTAAGAATATGGTTTCATCTTGCTGCGTTTTAAGAGCTCTACCAGGAAAGCAGAAAATGGTAGCACTAAGTTGTCCAACCTTGTATATTCTTTTCTTTTTGCTTTCGACAAGCTAAACTTCCCCAGCTTTGCAGGGGCTGCCTGAGCAATCCCCAAGTGATTTAAAGGGTACCAACTTCAGAAGAGTAAAGTCAGGAAGGTGATCAACTGGAGAAGGAGCCTGACTTCAATATTCAACAGTGCCCCCTGGGAAATCAAGCCTCCAGAGCTTCCCATAATTCGGCACACTTGGAGGGCTATCCTCCAAAGTGTGCTCAGCAGACTGACTACTCAGAAAAAAACCCCCTCTGTTACTAAAAATTAGTTCCCTTTATATTTCATCATGGTTCTTGTCACCATTTCTTGTGCTTATCTCAAAAGTTGTGCATTGTACTGTCTCTTATACCTACATGCATCTCTTTTATCAACGCTCTTTTAAGACAGTAAAAAAGAGTAAAATTATTTGAGTGCTCATAGATTAGGATATTTCTTACTCTGAACAGCCTCCTCTTTCATCTGTCATTGTCAACTCCCAAAGATTAATAAGAAAAAGACATTTATAAGACAGAATCTGTTGAGAGCAGAGATGAGCTTGGTACAAAGGATACTAATTGTAACTTTTTTTTAGCTCTGCATTGATCCCAACAGCTGTAGATACTTAAAAATCTTTTCCTATAGTGTCCATACAAAAAAAGAAAAGCATATCAAGAAACAAATTCAGACAGCATCAGTGTCATCCTGAAGTAAGCTGGAGGATGTTTCTTGACTCCTTCTGACCATGACAGGAGTTGGAGTTTCATCTTGCATCAGTCAGAGCAATGGGGAAGGAGGAGAAGAGACACCAAAAGGAGATGGGGCAAAGCCAGCGCAGGGTATCGTATATGTACAGATGGGTGTCATGGTTTGACCCTGGAGAAACAACAGGAACCCATGACAGCTGCTCACTCGCTCTCCCCTGCCACAGCTGGGCAGAGGAGAGAAAAAAAAAATTAATAAAGTGGTCATGAGTTAAGGACCAGGATGAAACCCTCCAAGGGCAAAACAGGCTCAACTTAAAGTTACAAAGTGAATTTATTACTAACAGAGTCAGAGGAGGATAATGAGAAGTAAAATAAACCCTTAAAGCCACCCTTCCTTCCCCCAAGCCCTCCTTCCCACCAACAGCGCAGGGACACAGGGCGTGGGGGTTTGGTCAGTTCATCACTGAGATCTTCTTCCACTGCTCAGGGTCAGAAGTCCTTCCCCGGCTGCACTGTGGGGTCCCTCCCACAGGAGACAGTTCTCCGTGAACTTCCCCAATGTGGGTCCATCTCACGAGCAGCAGTTCTCCCCGAACTGCTGCAACGTGAGCTCTCCCCATGGGCAGACAGTCCTCCCAAAACTGCCATGGTGTGGAGTCCCTCATCCACGGGGTACAGATCTCCAAGGCCAGGCTGTTCCATCTCAGGAGCAAGGCCTCTCTCTCCACTGGGACACCCACTGGACCACAGCCTCCTCCAGACATCCACCTGCTCCAGTGTGGGACACCTCCCCACAGGCTGAGAGTGGATCTCAGCATCCCCCGTGGGCCCCATGGGCTGCAGGGGCACAGCTGCTTCACCATGTCCTCACTATGGCCTGCAGAGGAATCTCAGCTCTGGCACCTGGAGCACCTCCTTCCCCTCCTTCTCCACTGACCTTGATGTCTCCATGCTGTTTTCCCTCACATATTCTCACCTCCTCCTCCTCCTCTGGCTAAAAAGAAGTTCATGCCCCATTGTTTTGATCTCTTCTTAAATATGTTAAGAAGGCATAACCAACATCTCTAATTGGCTCAGCCTTGGCCAGCAGCATGTCCATCATCTTCAGAGCCATCAGAGATTGGCTCTGCTGGACATGGTGAAAGCTTCCAGAAGCTTCTCACAGAAGGCATCTTTGTGCCACCCCACCCCACTGAAAACCAGGCCAAGCAAAACCAACCAATGGGTCTGAGTGAGTGTGAAAGGACATTCCTGTCAGCTGCTTCACGCAAGGGGGAAGGGCCCAGTGTTTAGCACCGGCAGCAAGACATTAACATCACTGCATTCATTACAGAGAACTCGGTGTGTATTCAGCCCTGGCATGTTTTTCTACAGGATTCCACTCCAATTGTATGGACACCAAAGAAGCTGTGGATTAAGTACCTGCAGCTGCTGCAGCAATGGGATTGTACAGATACAAGTACCCATAGATACACCCACACCATCAGCTAACTGGCAGGAGCACTGGTTAACAAATTTGAATTAAAAGCAGCAAAGTTTTCCTATTTTTCCAAAATGGACAGCCCCTTTTTAAAACTTCCCATCTCTCCAGTATTTGTTAGCCTGCTGCTCTGTCCTCTGACTCCTCACTTGTATTTCACACGTGCCTCTTGGGGGATCAGGGCTTCTCCCTTCTCCTGAGTACTCACAGCTGAAGCTTTTGTTCTGCTGCTCTTTTCCCAGCACCTCCTCACCTCTGAGGCATTTCAGCAGCTCTGCACTAAATGATGTGGTCACTGTCACACATAAGAATGATGGTTCCCTAACAGACTCGTGTTCATCATTGTTTTTAAAAAAGACTTAAAGAAGGGCAGAATCCAGGCCATGCAGAATTTAAGAATGAATACCTGTCACAATCCGAGCATTTATTTCATTTTCAACTCATAAGACAAGTGACAAAATAAAAGAGGAAGAACAAGAGAATACAGATGTTTTAAGATATTGCTTTGTTCTCTGCTAGAGGTGAATGCAGGGTGGGTGGATGTGAGATGACACCAGCTGTTAATGGGATTTTTGCCACTGAAAAGATATGTGCAGGTTGCCTTTAAAGTGCTGCTTCATTAACCACCATTAATTCATCCATTTCACAACGAAATGTGTGAACAATTGATGCCTTTGGGCTCTTCTGGAGTTTTGGTTGGTTTGGGGGTTGTTGCTGTGAGTTTTTTTAATAACATCTCTACTCTGAAAGTGCAAAGCTCTCCCTGTGTGCAGCAGGCAGGGTTGTGTTCATCACAAAAGACAGTGATGAAATACCATGACAAGAGCACTCGGGATGCCAACCAGAAATAATTCTGGCTCAAAATTTGGTCTTGGCAGTTGACACCTATGGTTCAGAGAGTCCCACAGCCTCTGCTCACACCTTTGCGCATATCAGTAACAGCTCTCATCAGATTTTACATCCTTCTTGAAATGTTTCAGCATTAATTAAAAAAAAAAAACAAACAACCAGAAAACCTCTTCACCCTGAATCTCTCTCCACACTCAAAGCTTCTTGGGACACAAGGGAACTTGGGAGCACACACAAGAATCAGTCCAGGTTTGCTCCTCTCATCTACACCACCTGCACTATTTGCAGCACTGATAGCTTCAGAAAGCACTGCTAGGTGGTAGCCAGCTGCACCACCAGACATCCAGCACCAGAGGCAGCAGTATTTCTTGGCAGGGCCTGCAGGTATTGGGGGATATATAAGAGGTAGGTACCTAAGGCTAGCAGTGACCTGGATTTGGAATCTGAGGTGGGTGGAGCATGGATGAAGAAAATGTTCCACTTCAGCTAACTCTAGCAAGCGTCAGAGAAGTTGTCCTGCTTTGAATCCTCCCAGCTCCTGGCTGTGCTGTGTATGCACTGCAGCACAGGGGAAGCAAAACAGACCCGTGTTCCTTAGCTGGTACATGATGGTGTGACCAGCTGGTACATGCTGGTACAGAGGAGACACTGCTTGTGTTGCAGGACACAGTGCTGTTGGCCCCTGAAGATGCTGAAGTCTTCTGCCATGCGGACAGTCAAGGATAACACACCCCATGTGCCACAGTGGGGATCAGCAGTCACGGGTGCTGCCAGAGCTAAAAAAGCAGCAGAGAAGGTGGGAATGAAAATGAAAGGGTCATTTAACTGGGAGGGGTAAAGCACAGCACTTTCACCTCATTTTAAAAGGATTTGATTTTAATGCCCACAATCACGGCACAAAACTTTGGACAGCAACACACAGAAGTCTTTGGGGAGT
Source organism: Dasyornis broadbenti (assembly GCA_013397935.1). NCBI lineage: Eukaryota > Metazoa > Chordata > Aves > Passeriformes > Dasyornithidae > Dasyornis > Dasyornis broadbenti. The sequence continues at coordinate 1,758,360 of VZRN01000098.1, forward strand.
TCTCCACTTTTGAAGCCAGACACAAGACTGAGAAAGAGCCAGAGAGAGTCACCTGAATTCACAATATTGAACGAGAATGTAAAAACCAGCAACAATAGTAGCCTAAAGGCGTGAGCAGAACTTGGAAGAAATTCCAGGACAAATACATGCAGCCTTCTCCTCCCATCAAATCTGCAGGCTGAAAAAGACCAAACAAAAAGCAAAATACATGGAAAGATGGTTAGGTGGATAATTTGAGATCCTCTCTCTTTTGAGGTGCCACAAGCAGTAAGATTGCAGGCTGGAGAGAGTTCTTCTATGCAGTGTTTCCACTGTCAGTCTGTCTGTAGTGGAAGAGACTCCTGGAGTCCAATTTCCCAGAGTATTTGAGAGCTTCAGCAAAAAGCTTTGTCACCTGTCAATGCAAAGCAGAGGAAGACTGAGCATTGCAAGAGTTGAGTAATAGACACTTCTGCTCTGTCACCCTGAAACTTCCTGGTGCAGGTCCAGTCCCTGAGTCCATCCAAATCAATACCAATTTCAAGCTGACTGTGCACAAGAGCTGACTCCAAGCCTCTGGATCCTGCACGTCCAGCTGGAGAGATGTAGATGTACCAGGCTTCCTTTGCCAGACAGCTCTGTCCCGTGAGAGGTGTTGTTTCCCCTACAGCCCAAACCTAAAGAGGACCAGGGTTGTTCTCTCTCAAACTCAGAGATTAAAACTCTACAATCCAAACAGTTCAGTGAAAGGCATCAAGCAGGTGTGGTAATAAATTTTGGATGAGGACCCTTTTAGTGGTTGTCAGAGTGTGTTTTGCTAGTAGGGAAAGGATGGGTCTACAATTCCCCATTCCTGCTAATCATGTCTGGCATTATCCTGTCTGTGAACCTACAGCTTGTCACTTTCCCCACTCTCCACTCACTCCCATCACAACAGAAGATTTTGCACAGCTGGACACCAGTTCCAGTCATTGGGTTCTGTGTCAGTGCCCACCGAAACGAGGGGGAGTTTGGCTGCTGTGCTTAGTGAGAGACAGATGAGGCTCTTTTGTGAGAGTCAAAGCCACTTGCAAAGGGAGGCAAGGTACTGCTGGCAGCAGGAATCCTACTTTGCATTAACAAATACCTTTTCCCCTGTCAGTGTGTGGTTTGTTAGGAGCTACAAACCCATAATGACCGGCAACTGGGGACTACAACAGGACAGGCATCAATTCCACTTGGATGGCACTTCCAAACTGGATTGCCTCAAGGATCATTCAAGAAAGCCCAGTGACATCCTATTGTAAGGTTTAAGGACCATAATAGGAAAATACTCCACTAAAAAGCTCTTCCCATGCCTGATTTAAAAATGTTACATGCAATCCTCTGTGAGATGTTTGCTCAGAAGTGAAAATGATGCAGCAACAACTTCAGCTGCACAGTACAGGACTTAGGATTTCAGAATTTTTTTTTGTTTGGTTTGGTTTTGTTTTACTCAGAGCAATGTCATGTTGTATAGTAGCAAAAAGAAAATATATTCAAGCCACTGTATTGTTACAATTTTCAGATACATTATTTGTCAGAGACAATGAGGGTCCAAACACACTGGAATCTATGGTCACAAGGGCTTGGAAGCTCTGGAGGCTCTTATGTCTAAGAGGAGAAAAAACCACATGGGAAGTACCTGGAAGTTGGTGAGCAGAGCAATCCCACTGTCAATAGCCATCCTCCGGATCACATAATTATCATGGACAAACCTGGTGTTGCTGTTGGGCAGGTTAATCACCAGATCTATTTTCCCATCCCTCACCAGCCTGAAGAGACAATGCACAAGACAGGATGACAGTGTGTCCTGCCTAATAAAAACCTCTGCTGACCAGCACAGGCACGCAGCTAAACAACACCAGAAAATGTCATTTGAGCTTAGTCTTCACTCAAGAAACAAGGGGTGAGGGGTTCAGGCACTAAGCTTTATTCAGGAATCTGGGCTTTATTTCAGTTCTAGTCAGTGATGAAAAGCAATATTCAGCCTAGTTAAAGCTCAGCACAACTCTGTTAAAGGCATGACTGACTGTCATCAAAAGGCTAAATATTCAGATTCCATGTATCCTTGCATGAATATATAACATGGAGCAATACATCCAAGCCACACTAAATAGGACACTTTGATGAGATATTCATTAATTAAGCTGAAATCTCCCTGCTGTGACAATTCCAAACAGAATCAGATAAGCCAAAATTTTTTGATTGAACCCAAACTCCCATTAAATGCCTACCATTGATCTCAACAGAACCAGCAATTTGCCCCTTGTGTTTGCTGTCCTGGATTGTAAACATAAATTTGACAAGGTGAGTGTTATTCTTACCTCCTGACCGGGGGGAGGCTCGGATTCAGGTTTTCCTGCGATGGCCACGCCACAGGATTTGCTGGGATATCGTTAGCATTGAGCCAGGCTGAGGTTGCTTCTGTGGCATAAAGCTGTCACAGGAAAAAAAAGTTATTTACTGTGGGCCTGACCCAACACACAGCCTTCTTGTCAGAGCTGATTTTGGAGGGCATTTTTCATAATAAGGGTGGCTCCACGTAGAGAGACACACAAAACAGAATGACCTTCCCAACTCTGTGTTATCTGTGATTTCCTGATGGATGATAGTCAATGAATAGTTGTAACAAATCCAGAAGCAGTGAAGTGGCTCTTAGGAAAACCTAAATCCCTGTGACTTTCAACAGATCTTAACTTCAATCACTTCTAATTTTTTTTTGCCACTTTTTTTTTTTTTT
>VZRN01000098.1:1767241-1781776 GCA_013397935.1 Dasyornis broadbenti
ACTAAAACCAAATAACAAAAATCCCACACAGGAAGGGATAAAAAAAAAAAGTCATGACAACATGACACAGTGTATCTATATTCTATGTATATCCTGGATGTTTTAGGGTGACAGACAGACCCTGCCTTGTAGGCTCTCCAGCCTGACTTGAGAGGTTTATCATTATGGCATGGTCCACAGCCACAATACTCAAAGGGACTCCCAGCACTGTGTCTTGTCCTGTTGTGGGATCCACAGCTTCCAGGAAAATACATCTCTGCCAGAGAGATATGACAAATTCAAGCCCAGATCAAGCCATGTGTGTGAAAAAAGTCTGTGAGGAATAACTGAGCATTTTACCCAAAGCAAGTTATTATCCTTACTTCACTATAAGAAAGACTTTCATAACTGTCACACTTTATGGCATTTGTGAATATGGATCTTTCCAACTCATAAAAGTTAATAATCCCTCCTTTATGACCATGGTAATCTCTAACTCTGTATAAAGCCCAGAAAAATAATTCTTGTCCCTAGTTACATTTTTATTCGTTTTTTGGCAAGGAGGTTGTCCATGTATTCAATTTTGTTCTGAAAATCAGGAAGTCACAGAAGTCATTTGACTTTTTTCTGCCCATTAACTACACTGCAAGGAAATCTGCAATACTGATTTCCCACACATCATGAAGAGTAAAATAAAGTAGTTCTGGAGAGATGTAAGAGACCTCAGGCTGTCCTTACTTCGTATCTGGGTAGAGTACTTTCTCATACTAAAATGGTAAGTATTTCCTAATGAAAACAGCTCCTGCAGATATACCCAAGCTCAAATCCAATGGAGCAGCCCAGGCTCTGCCACCTGCCTAATGATGGTATAGCAGACTAAAGTCTAATCAAATTACCTCAGTATTTAATCACTTCACAAGAGGGCATTCTGGCCCAGAATAAGTTTTGCTACTGTACCTCATTCTAGAAATAACAGAACTCATAAATTTAAAGACCACTTGGGTGTATCTATGGAAGCCCTTGATAGCTCAGCAATAACTCATAAAGAAAACTTTTGTTCTACGTGAGTCAGTGTCATTTCAGGCAATGTGGATGGAAACTTGTGCCCGTGAGGGTGAGGATGCTGAGCCTGGGCAGGAAGGTGCCCAGCCCTGTGCCCTCACAGTGTGGCATAACCACACCAGGAGACATTCCAGCAGCGCCTCACAGCCCTCACAAAGCGTGGGGAAAGCTGCCCAGGCTCATCCTACCTGCACTCCCTTCAGCCACCACATTTTATTGTCTCTTTCTTTCCTTTTGCACCTTGGGACATGCCTTGATGGCTACCAGGCAACAAGAAAACACCACACATATTTGCTGCCTTTTAGCAACTGGCGCATCCCAAGACCATCTGCTCATGTCCTGGAGTCTCGATGTTGCTGCTCCAGCACGTGTCTGTAGGGGTTGGGAGCTGTAACCACTTGTCTGTCCAGAAGCACATGATTCATACAACAGCCTCCCAGAACCCAACAGCTCTCAGATAGATTCATTTCAGGCTCTCACACCAACCAGGTCCAACTCAGGCAGCTGACATGCAGGTAAAGAGGGACATCCAGTGGCTGAATAAACTGGGTTTTCCAGGACATTGTGGGTTTTACGGCTAAGAAAGATGTTTTCAATTTTCTGAAGAAGCTACAGATGCCATCATGATTCAGGCAGTAATAAGATCACTTTCAAAGATTCATGATGTTTAAAGTCAAATTGTTTTTTTTTTTTTTTTAAAAAGGCAAATCTAAAAGATACCTCCCCAGTAGAGGCCATTTCACATCGGAGAACAGGGTCAGCATCTTTCAGCCGGGACCAGGAAAACATTGGGGCCTGGTGAAAGAAAGAGGAAGGCGGGAGAAAGAATAAAAATTTAATGGATCATTTAAAAAAAATACAAGAAATTCCAGTTACATTTGGAAGTGACAGAAAGAGACAGGAATTTATCCGGAAAAAGCAGAGGTCAAGGCTGATAAGCAAAGGAGTACTTGGCAAAGTAGTTCCCTCAGCATCTTGATGATGCACTGGAACAAATAAACATGGATTCAACCAATAAATCAATCATCTAACTCTTGCATCCTGCTCACATTCCAGTGGTAGATTTTCAATCAGTGGTAGCCCACTATCAGTATCATTTTAAGGATGCATTTTTAAACAAAAATGCTCTGAAGCACCTAATTCATGGAAAAAGGAGAGATACTATCTGAATCCAGTTGGTTTTTCTGATAACACTGTTCTCTATGAAATCTTTCATTTGAGGAAATAAAACTATTCCACAAGAATGCACTTTTTTCATGTCAACAAGACGAAACTTTGAGAATCATTTTAGTATTATCCCTCTCGCCCCATCCAAAAATACACACTTGTAAGTTTTTTTCACTTTTGTACGCTAATATTAAGCCCCCTGATGATGATGATGATGATGATGATGATCATTATTGTTACTTTCTGAGGACTTAGATTACAGCACTCTCTGAGTTCTCTTGCCTAATTTGATCTTAAAATAAGAAACAGGGAGGGAAGGGAGGAAAAGAAACTCTGTTAAAGAATCAATGACCACATGTGAAAAACATGGAATAAATTTCCTACTACTGAGTAATTTTCTGTAGGGCTTAAAACCCATCTTAAAGCACTAATGGTATTTGCATAAAGGCAGCAAGATTTCTGCTTGAAATCTTTCTTTCTTCTTTCTCTTTTTAAATCCAAATCCATAATTCTACCCCTGGAAGTCTCCAAGGGTAACACTGAAGACAAGACAGCTGCTGCTTCATGACACCTCACAATGATCAGCTAAAATGAGACAGCAGAAATTCAAAAGGTTTCTCCAAAAATGTCATGTGTCTTTGTGACTTTTAGATCAGTTTTGTTTCCACTATAAGTAAAGAGAAATTCAAACTGAGATATTGCAGTCAATGTGGATTATTTTAATGTACTTTGTCTTGAAAGGTAACAAGTAAAACCTTCTACCAGCTCCCTAATTTTTGTCTGCCATGAACACTAAAATGCATCATCAGCAGCAGACTCTGGTACCGCAACTAAACCCTATTTAAAACCTATTCAGTCATTCTCTACCCAGGATTTAATGGTCAGGCCATGATACTTGCACCAGTCTGGAAGCAAACATGGCAAGACAGTATTTCAGTCAGTAAAGCCTAAACACTCGGTACTCAAATCCACAAAGGAGCAGCTATGCTGAGAAAGACGAAAAGAGCTTCATATCCTCCTTTTAGAGTTGCTGAAGAAAGAAGATCCTGTCTCCATGCAAATACTACTAGCAATAAATCATATGAGGATAGAAAATATGATGCATGAATAACAACAAACAGGCTAAACTGGAATATTTTTCAAAGTTTAGCATTTCCAAAGGTGTTACCAGGTTTTTATATTTGACAAATCCACACAGAACACAAGTAGTATAAAAAGCTTTGTAGGGAAGTTTTCAAGAGTATAGCTGGGTTTTCCACTCTGTAGCCAGCATTCCCAGGAGAGACAAAACTCTTGACAGTTCAGCTAGCAACAGCGCAGAAGCCCCAGGTCTAAATAGTAGAAATTTATAAAAATAAATTAGACTCACAAAAATAAAAAAAACGTCACAAGTTCGAATTTCAGATAATGCCTACGTGTGGCATCAAAATAAAATGTAAAGCTACATCTAGACTGACTGGCTTGGGCCACAGATTTGGCTTCCATTTTAATAGGTCTGAACATTTTATTAGTAGAAAGATGTTAGGTGTTTTCTGCTTCCTCAGTTTTCACTTGATATGGAAGCTATTAAAGTTTCAAAGTTTCTGTATAAACAATTGTCATTATCCCTTGGATTTTCTGCACTACTGTTCTAGATTTTTGTGATTAGGAGCATCAATTAATTTTGTTTTCTTCCAGTAAGCATTCAAAAATATCTAGAGAATGCTTTATTATCTTGGGTCCTATATAAGCTTAGTAACTATGAAAAGTAAAACCTTGGCCTTACCGAAATCAAAGGACCCAAGACTTCTACCCCTATTTTAACTGGCGGTGTATATAAAGGGGATTATAAGCATTCAACAGCCCATGTCCCAGATCCTGCAGATAAAAGCTGGGGGGCACTCACAACACAAAATTGTGCATATCCACACGTGTATTAGACGGTATTGTGAAATAGTCTGAACTTCAGTGTTCAGCTCTGCAAGTGTAGATTTATTACGCAGTTCACAAACAGGATTCAGAGTAGGTTAGAAGCTAAAAATAAAGGAAGATTTGGTTTCACTGGATAATTTTCCTCTGATTTTTCTCTAAAGTTTCCAAACAGATTATCTTGACAGAAACTACAAAATGTCAATTTGGCCTTTGGCCAAAGAGTAAATTCTTCTCTCTGGGCATTAAAGTGCTAATTGTTTATTAATGTGCTATGTGCTGGCTCTGTGGTGTGGTTTTTGTTGTTCTTTTGGAAACCGTACCTTAATCCCAACATATGTGGAGGGAATAATGGGATGTTCCATTGTGGGAAGGGATGACTCATTAACCTCTTTTCCAATCATCACTTTAGTGGCCACATCAATGAAGTCCACACCCAGAGTCTTGGATACAAAGGGAAAGGAGCGTGAAGCCCGCAGGTTGCACTCTATCACCTGATGGGATTACAAAAGAGAAATACCAGGGTCAGGCACTGTGCAGGGAAGAAATAGATTGATTCATAGTTTTTGAAGTCAGCCCTGATTCCTCTTGGCAGAGATGAGCTTCAGATTGTCAAGTAAGAGACACAAAAATTGGGATCATTATTAAAACAGGATGAGGCATGGGGAATGGCCAGCCTCAGATACAAGCAGCCTGATGTTCTTCAGCTGAGATCTCTGTTGTCTGAATATTGGAACTGAGTGGAAGCCAGCGTTTACTCAGAAAACAGGCTGTACTATATCCTAAGTTAATGTGCAAGAGGCATGGAAACATGCACAGGCATTAGGTACAACCTCTAGAAGCCCAGCCTGTTCTTTTTCCGTGGTAATGGCACTTCCTGAACGACTGGACTATCCTTACTGACTTCCCTCACCCACACGTGGAAGTCATTCAGCCAGGCAAAAGAGTAACAAAGAAGTTCTGCAGCCTTGCTGAGAAGCCACCTTGGAATTCAAGAGCAGAAGAGGAATTGCTGTAAGTGAGAATGAAGGGGAGTGAAAGGGGGCAAGAATAGATAAGTTAAGGGAGGACTGAAAAGGGGGAACTGCACAGATAAAGAAAAGCACAGCTGTGCAAAAGCAAGGAAGGAAAAACTCTGCTCTCTCCCTCTGTGGACTTCCTGAATAACCATGTGTGAAACAGTAAAAAGGGTGAGGAACAGTAAGTACATTTTGCTCAGCTCGTAGCCCAAACAGGAATTTTCACCAATAATGCATCTCTTCTGCTCCCCGTCAGGTTTTCTTCCCATTCACTGTTTCCTCAGTCATACGCTGCCCACATTCCTCTGACCTCCTTCCATTAGCAAAAGAAAGCCAACAGTTACCCAGCAAGGGTCAGACATCTGCTGCACTTCTGTTACTAATAGCTACTAGGACTATTCAGATAACCATCTTAATGGCTTATATTAAAGGTTTAAATGCGTACATTGTCTTGCTTTCTTTTCAATCCCTTTGAAGGTTTAATTTAACACCAAAATAGCTAAAGATGAGGGGGGATATTGGAGATCTAAAAGCCATGATATCTAGTATATAGGATGAGGTGCAGGTCCCGGTGCTGTCCATCCTATTCCAAATGGATCATTGTGGGAAGGACAGCAGCCCACAGTAAAACAAAGCCGACAAACAAGGCAAGCAGACTCTCTTCACCCTCAGTGTGAAGGCTGGGGAGGGTGCTCACTCCCACAAGGGAGGGAGAGCTGTGTGATGAGGGGTAGCACAGGTGAGCCCACACCCTCTGACAAGGCAGGTTACCTGCCCTGGCTGCCACTGCCACAGTGCCCAGGCAGGGATGCAGCACCCACACACCTCAGCGCAGCACGGGCCCTGCCACACTCACAGCAGCTCTTACCAGCACATTGTTGCCTTGCACCAAGAACTGGATGTTGAATGGACCAGAGATGGCAAAAGCATTTGCAATCTTTTTTGTAGCAGCTTTCACCTACAAAAACCAAATAAATAAAGTGTAAATGTGTGTATATAGAATAAATAATGAAGTCCCACAAAATAGACAGCATCATGGCAATAAATCACCACACTTGGGGATTTCTTTAAACATCATCTTTCTCTGCCCTGTTTTTTTTTCCTCTATGCCCCCATTTTGGCAATAGAACTATTTCAGAAGCAAATATGTTTAATTTCCTTGGTAACCTAGAGCCTGAAGTGGTATTTGAGGGCAGAAGTAAAAACCAGCTTTTTGTGTGTGAGAAAGCAGAGGGGAAAAGGAGACAGAGACAGAATGAAAGCCTTGCCCTGTAGCAATTCCTACACTGCACACTGGAGTCTTTATACCTTTCTTAGTGACACAATGAATAAAGCTTTGTTATTTGAGAACAACCCAAAAGTCTTTCACCAACGTGCCTGCCCCATCACAGTGGGAGGTGTCTGAGCAGATACAATCTGGAACAAACTGGGAGGAAAAGCCTTATTTCCCAAGTGTGTCAGTAAAATAAAATAAAAACAAAATAGCTTTGCTCCAGGAGATGACTATTTTCAGAAACAAGGCCTTGGACATTCTTGGAAACCGAGCTGGAGCACAGATCATTGCATTATAGCTTTTGCTGGCTTCCAAGCAAACTCAACAGGATGACACCACAGGGGATGGCACATTTCATTTAAAAAATGCATCTTGACAACTAACTCTGTATCACTAGGTTATTCTTGAAAGGGGAAAGAAGTCAAGATTAGGTGAGGTTCATTCATTCTGATATTATTTTTGGAAAAGCAGGCAGCTCGAAAGTCATACATCTGATATAATCACTTAAGGATTGTGGGAGAAAAGGACGTAGAAAGTGAACTATGGCATATATATGAATTACACAATCCTCTATGGCTGTGAAAGCTGGTTCTAAAGCAAGGAAACAAACAAACAAAAAAAATCCAATGGGTTTAAAAGTATGCACACCTACTGCTTAAATTACTGGGATACAGTTCAGATGATCAAGCCAATCACAGGGCCACCCTGAAATCCTTCACTTGCACATACCACACTGGCCTTAAAAAAGCCATTGGTGATCAGATTTCTCTACTGGTGATGGAGGAAAAGCAGATTCAAACCCGCATTTCCTTTTCTCTTTCCGGTGGCAGCGTAACACGTACCTTCTCCAAGGCTCCCTGGCTGATGGTCTGTGTGGGGAACACGAGGGTGGCATCTCCTGAGTGAACACCTGCATCCTCCACGTGCTCTGAAATAGCGTGTGAAATAACCTGCACACAGCAACGAGAGAGCGCTTGGTCACCTCACCCTCTCACAAGCTGTTCCCTCACACCCAGCACAGCCCAGTCTCCTGAACAGAGCTGTATTCAAAAAAGGATACAGATGGGGGCAGAACAAAATGTGAATTTCCCAAGATTTTGGGGAGAACACGCCTGAAGCAGACACCAGGCATATGAATGAGGAGACCATATCAGTGTCTTTCCTACCATGGTTAAGCAAATCATGAACATTATAAAACCTATCACAGCCTGGAGATCCTAAGGCTGCCTTCCTCTAACACATGTGGGCTCAGAAGGTAAATGCTAAGGAGGCTTTAAATCAGCTAACTTCTGCTTGCCAGAACACAAAAAAGTCTTCATTCCCTAACAGGAACAAGCATGAACTAACATCATCCACATATTATTTTACCCCCACTCTTTTGTGGTGTTTTATCACAAAGAAAAGAAAGCAGAGGAAATCCAGACCTAAGGATTGAAATTAAATTAACGTCATTAAGGCACACGACCTCAATACCAAAAAAGTGATCATGCCTGCTGGTTAAAAATTAAGATTGAAAACCGAATATTTCTGTTAATCAAGAAGTTTGTGGGTTTTTGTTTTTTTTTTTTTTTTTGCCTTTGCTGAGTAATTAAAAGCAAGGTGAAGTTGTAAAACAGAATGAAATAACTGTGGTAATTCCATAATCCATGCTGCTACAATTCTGATGAAAGTCATTTGTTAAAACAGTGAGTTGCAAATCTGGTAAAAATTATATTCTAAAAGATTCATTTACATGGATAAGCAGCGCTTAAAAAATAACTGGTTAGGTGTATACAATAAAATAGGTGGAGCTTTTCAAGCACAATGGTTTTGAGCCTAAGATTAATTCTTCTTGTTTCTTTACTTTCCTCGGCATGAATCCATGGCTCTATAGCAAATCATTCAAATGACACCTTTTTGCAAATCTCAGATCCTGAAAAAACAAGCTTAATATTAAAGAAAAGCAAAGTACGTACTCTTCCTGCCTTGGCTACAGCATCCATTTCCACCTCACGGGCATCTTCAATAAATTTAGTGAGTACCACAGGGTGATCCTGTCATCAAGACAAGAAAAAATTAGAAAGTTTTTGTAAGAGAGTATTTGTAGACCACCCAGGACCCTTTGGAAGCAAAAGCCCAAAAGACCAATCTATTAATATCCTCATTTCCACAGGTAAGTGAACTGAACGAAGTGAATGGAGGAAAACTTGGCACAGTTTCCCAAAAACCACTGATGCAAAAAAGTTTGAAGTCTCCATAACAACACCATGGCAGGGAAATTTGGGGCAAAACCATAAAGGGCTTTTACATGAGCTCATGGCACAAAGAAGGTAGTGAGAAACGCATGGATTCAATGACCTCTAATCCTGTCTCCCAAAGACAATCCTTAACTCCAAGATTTTAAATTCTTCCTTGGTCTGAGCCTTCCAGTCACCTCACCGAGCACGGCGCTTCACAAAGGAGCTGATTCTTGCCATTCTCAATGACTTTGCAGAGTGGCTGTTTGCTATTTTAGAGCCATATATTTTAGGCAACTGATCCATTCCTTTCTAATTTCTCTGCCTGGTTTCCTAAGTCTCCCACGGAGGGGTTGCCACTAATTATAGCTGGCCAGGAAGAACCTGTCCTTGACTCTCACTACCTGCCCTGGTATGAATTGTTTTCCTTCCTCTTCTTCCTGCCTGTCTCTGGGATGCTAGCACACACTTCCACTCTCGTCTAATGCTTTCTGCTTCCAGACACCTGCTCCAAAAAAGTCTAATCTGCATTCTTCCTGGCCAGCTTTGTGTCTCCACTTTTTACCTGTCCCATCCACTATTAACTGCCTGTTATTTATTAGAGAATAAAATGAAATAAATGACAGTTTGTGCATGCTTTAAAGGCTCCTCTTGAAAAAATATCCAGCAACTCCAAAAGTTACAGGACACAATTCCTTCCATTTATCAGTGCAAGGGTAAATTCACAGGCAAGGACAATGCTGAAGCCTACAGTGTTTCATAAATTTAGTGGCTTGTGTCCTGTTATTTTCTGTCTTGCTGCAGTTTTTCACTGGAAGATTTTATATGTGCACACAACCTTGTTTACTTCAATCTGTCTCAACCTGCACTAGAAGTTTTGAACATTATTGACAACATAAATGCCATAATGACACAAGGCTGAAACAGCAAAGTCGTTAAAACAACAGAACAAGAACTAGTCAGGCCCTTTACCTGCAAATGCTCTGCTGGATGGAGCAGAACCAGGTAAGACTTTGGAGCCAGAAAAGTTAAGCCTGTGTCCCCCAAAGATGCTCATAATTGATACTGGTAGCTTCTGTGGAACCACTCACAGGCCACAAAGCCTTGACAAGACTGAAAAATCCTCCCTAACTTAGAAGCAGAACACAGTACTTTTGTTCTGGTTTGCTTTTTGCTAGTTTGGCTTCACCTACACCATAGCTTTTGTTAATATACAATACTGGATGAAGGAAGAAGTTCTTCCCTTGGCAGTGTTGACTATACAAGGAAAAAAATAGCATGTAAATCTAGTGTAAGTCTCGTCAGGATCAGAACTTGAGCACCCAGAAACTCATGGTGTGCAGCTGGTCCTGTTTGCAGCAAGCAGCAGTGCCTTGTGTGTGTGGCAGAACTGGATATGACACAAGTCCCATGGGAACACTCTTTCTTTTCTCTAGAATTACGTCAGGTATTGCCAAGACTCTAAAAGTGCAACTCCCAGCAAGGCCTCCTGTACCAGGGATGAGCCCTCTCAGAAACAAAGAACAGCATTGCCCAGTTCAGGTCAGTCAAGCTGTGACAAGTTAAGCCGACCAGGGGTCACTTTGCTAGGCTACAGCCTTCTGTGGGGCAACCACTGCCATCACAAAGGCATCCAGCAGCGTGACAAAGTGACCTATCCCACTGAATGGGGCTTAAGGCTGTTGCCTGCTCTGCTTCTGGGATTGCAAACACAAAGCAGAGTATTTCAGATGGAGTACAGATGATTTTCAGAGGCTGAGCACTGCTAAGAACCTAGCACACTACCACAGGCTGACCCTGTAGTCTTCTGAGAATTAGTTAAATAAATCCTTCTGATGGAAGGAACAGTGGCACTATCCTTTTAAAACTTGTTCAAAGACGATAATAAGTGGTCTCCTTGCCTCCACATTAACCTATCCTTCAGGATATTACTACTTTGCAAGGTATTTCCTTTTCATTACACCATTTCTTGCTGAAAAGCTGAACTTGCACCATCTGTCTCATACAGTTAAAAATCACATGGTTTTGTTCTTGTTCAAGCTTTAACCACCTGAGAGATCCCGAGTAAGTATGTCTGACTTCCATAGCCAGTTCTGTTTTCAGAGAGTTCCTCTTTGATTTACTTATTTTTAACTCCAAGATTCCTGTGCTAGCAGTGTTTATGGTGCCACAGCACTGTTCTTAATGGTGACCATTAAAAAAAAAAAAAAAAAAAAAAAAAAGGGGGCAAAAATCTCTCAGAAGAGATGCCAAGATGAAGTTTTAAGTTGTTGAAAGAAGCCAGGCAAAACAAGTCAGAAAGAGAGTGAAAGATGCTAGCAGTTCTATGCTGGTTGGCATAACCTGCCACTAGCAAGCCTGGAAGAGTCCCAGCCCAGTAGCCTCCATGTGTTTACATAATTAACTGGTCAGGAATGGATGCCCAGGCACAACAGCTGCCTGCTGTTCCCGCTCCGTGCAGGCATCCCAAAGGGGTCAGTAAGGATGCTTGCACAGGCTCCTGCTTAGGGAGCCTGTCAGGGAACAAATTGAGGAGAAAAACTCAGTGGCTCCTCCCCAGATGAGGACAGGAAAGAGTGAGGAAGACACAACAAGGAAACAAAGAGATAGAGAACGCAGCAGAGGTGAAACAAATAAGGCAAACACAAAAAGAGGTGGCAGCACAAAGAGGTACCTGAGAGACTCTGGTGGCTTCTGCTAAGAACTTCTTCATTTCCTCTTCAGTGAATACTACATTCATTGCAGACCCACTGTGAGAACAGGAAAGAAAAGAACCCAGGTGAGCTTCCCTTGTGAATTCTAGGGAGAGATCAGTGTTAGCACCAGGACACAGAGTTCACAAGGTCACCAACTACCTCTGCATGACAGACAGCCAAGCAAGCTCCTGACTCCAGCCACTTGCTCTGCTCAACTCAAAGAGAGGCAGAGGTGGCACCCAATGACCCTCCATTATTCTTCCCAGAGAAGACAGGAGACCCGCAGAACCAGACTGGACAAAGAAAGAAAGAACTGTGTTTTTGTAGCCTTAGTACTGCTGCCATAACCCCTTCCTGAGCCAAGCCTTTGGAGGTCCCCCTAAGGTGGGGGAGATGGATCCTCAGCCAGCCAGCCCCAGTAAGGCCCAGACTTTTCCCCTGGGGCTGGTTGGCTGGGAGCTCAGACAAACACACTCTTGGCTCACTTTAGCCCACTTGCTCCTCAGGGACAGAGGAAGTGAGGCATGCACAGGTCACTGGCCATGGTTGTGACAGTGTCAATCCAGATGCAAACAGTCTATTCTTTGCTGCCCATTTCACTGTGGTCCTCCCCTAATGTCTCATTCCTTGAGGGAATAGACACAGTACAGCAGATATTTGAAGGCTGCTTCAATTGTATCTGTCAGAAATATCAGAGAGGGAGATCTGGGAAAACATGGGTCTAGAGTAAGTGATTCAAGCTCCTTTTAAAGACAAGAATCTTACAAAATCGATGTTACATTACCCATTTTTACCACTGATGCACAGCTTCCCCTTTGCTTTGTTGGGCAAGCCACAGAGGCTGTGGGGGAAAGTGGAAGAAGGATCTATCCCCAAAATCAGTCACTTTATCCTAAGATAAGTAGACACAGGTACCTAGGTGATTATATTTATCTCTTCAGCTGATGTAAATCAATAGAGTTCAATAAATCCATGGACTTGTGTCAGCAGCACCACTGAGGATGTGAGCTGGTGCACACAGTACATAACTGGTGGGGAAAGGCATTTCATTTTCCAAAGAAACTGGCAAATACTAAAGGTCATATCTGCTTAAAGGATAAAGAAGTCTGGCTGTGGATCTGCTGCTGTTCTGCAGACAGAGACCAGGCAGAGTGCTGTTCTAGGGTTTTTCACACTCTTGTTCCTCAGGTTTTATATCCTCCAGTTTCTTATTTCTCCCTGAAGTCTCCCTACACTGCACTAACACACATTAGCAAATACTTAACATGAAAAGGGCCTATAATGGTTTTAATACAGATGGAAACAACAGGCTAAAAGAAGTGTTCCTTAAAAATCTGGAGAATTATATCAGGAGCAGTTTTTGCCTTCTACTTTAACTATACTTAACTTTACTCTTGACCCGAGGGCTTTTTTCTAACTTTGCTTGCAACCCCACTGCAAGCTCTAGAGACTAGATAGGAAAGTCACATTCAGGAGCCTCTTCTAAAGAATATTTCCTTCAGGGTTGAGGAAACTCTTATCCTTTTCTTCTTTTAAAATAAAATGCGTGCTTGCCCCCCAGCCCCGAAAATTGATGTTGTGCTCCTTCATCTTGATATGTGTGCCTTTCATATGAAAAGGATCCTGTCTCCAATTTATTTTCACTTGTAAACTGTGCCCAGCAAACTGCCTCTCTGTGCTGAGTCACCCAGCTATGAAGAAACTTCTCACAGAGAAGAGCAATCATTCAGAACTTTTGAGTTTGCTGCGTGCACATGGCGGTGTAACCTCCTCAAAAAGTCTGGCTATTGGAAATGAGGGACTCTGTACAATGTCTGTTTAATGAGAAGCAGCTGCCACAGTGCAGGGACATAAAACATGCCTTTAAGCAGAGAAGCTTGGCAAACAAGAAGCTGAATTCAAAAGATGTACTGTCATTTTCTGAAAACAGATGCCTATCTCAGTAAACGGCCTCAGCAGTTCACTTCTGTTTTTCCTGGTGGCAAACAATCTTCTGACTTAATTGTACAGGTAACAATCTCAAGAACCTTAAAGAATATCCCAGATGGTTCGTGGTTTTGGCCTTGAGATATGCAAAAGGCAATACAGCAGAACAGACATTCTAATGATTATGTTCTACCTTTGATCTGTGCCTGATGGACTTCAGGGATGCACTGGCTTTATTAAACAGTTTGAGCAGTTGTTTCACAGGAGCTTTATGTCACGCACACCTAGCACAGAGCTATCCACACATCCCCTGAAATGGTTCTCCCTTGTCTCAGAGAGGTTTTTGGAGTTCATACCCCACCTTGCTGAGCTCTGACAGCTGAGCCTTACCTCAGAACATACGAGGGCCTCAGCAAACATGGATAACTCACAGACCTTGCAAATTCAACAGCATCTCTCTAAAGAAAGGGAGGGAAAACACGTTGTGAACAAGAAGATATTATAAAGTCATTCTAAAATTCCAATTCTAACTCCACTTGCACTT
This sequence comes from Dasyornis broadbenti, assembly GCA_013397935.1. NCBI lineage: Eukaryota > Metazoa > Chordata > Aves > Passeriformes > Dasyornithidae > Dasyornis > Dasyornis broadbenti. The sequence goes on from VZRN01000098.1 coordinate 1,781,032, forward strand.
CACTAGCAATTAATATGAAGGCAAAGAAGCTGGGGACTGCAGCCTGAACTGAACATACACAACTTCCTGGTTCCAGAGCTGTCACCTTCAGACCTCCCCTGTCCATAGAGCTCCACTGGGAAAAAAGAGCAGTGCCAACACATGTCTATTCCTTTGCAATCTCTACCTGCTAGAACAGATCTCAAGGCCAACAGGATATCTCAACTCACCTGCCAGTGGTGCTAACTTCTGCTAGGTATACACCCCAGGTTGTGCAAGGTGATTTAAAGACACTTCCCTTCTAGTTTCCACCCACTCCCAGTGCTGCTGTAGCATCATTTTACAGGGATCAAAAAGTTCTTCAACATGGGCAGTAAAAAACTGTCAAATGCCTTTGGAATCTTGAAATGTATCAGTGAGTCAGTCCCTCCTGAGCAGATGCACATCCCAACCTCCAGCTGCTTCAGCATTTTCCAGATGCACATCCCAACTTACCAGGGTGCTGACTGCCTTCCAGGGAGCCTGGGCCACATGCAGCTCATCCAGAACAGCTGAGAATACAGAGCGATCTTCTGCCTGGTCGATCTGCAAAGGATTTGTGCCAAGAATCTTCACTCCACTCTGGTGCAGTGGTACTGCCAAGTTATTGGGAATCTGCCCACCTACAGAAATAATGCAGCCACTGCATCCCTGTTGGAAGACAGAGAGGAGCACAGTCATGTCCAAACTATCTTAAGAACAAGAGCTGTGTCGTGGTTTAGCTTGG
>VZRN01000100.1:0-75087 GCA_013397935.1 Dasyornis broadbenti
GGGCTGCGGGCGGCCGCACCGCCCGCGACCGCCGCCAGGGGGAGCTGCCGCGTAATGCCGCGGGCCTGAGGGCGGAGCGGCCCCGGGGCGGGAGGGGCCGGGAGGGGCCGCGGGTGCCCGGGGGAGCACGGACACCGCTCTACTGCATCCGGCACAGCGGTACAAGAGACTGGAATTGCTGGAGAGCGGGCAGCGGAGGCCACAAAGATGTAAAGGCTCCGGAGCGTCTCTCTTTTATGAGGGAGACTGAGGGACCTGGGCCTGCTTAGCCTAAAGACTCGGAGGAGGGTGCCAAAAGGATGGGGCTAAAGTCCTCCCGGTGATAGGACGAGGAGCAGTGGCCATAAACTAAAACATAAGAACCTTCATCTGAAGATGAGGAAAAACTTCTTTACGTTGAGGGTGGCCGAGCACTGAACAGCTGCCCAGGGAGGGCTTGGAGTCTCCCTCTCTGGAGACATCCCAAACCCACCTGAACGCATTTCTGAATAACCTGCTCCAGATGTCCCAGCACTGGCAGGGGATTTGGGCTGGATGATCTCCAGAAGTCCCTTCCAATCCTAACAATTCTGTGACTTTCTTCAGTTACCCCCTACTGGTGCAACCCTCCCTCTGCAGCCCTCCCTAGGGACGGTCCTTCTATCGGGCACCAAACCCCACCCCGGCCCCAGGCCATGAAATGGCACCTGGACAACAGGTGGTTGCACTATATTTGCATTTTAATGCATAAAAGGATACACAGGACAGTCATTTCACTGAGGAAACACTATTAGTGCAGAGAGGTTTTACCGTAATGATCCACCACCTCCATTAATGTTTCATAACTGGTTCCCGTACCTTTAATGCTTCTTGTTACAGCAATACATCAGCCACAGGTTATTTACCAACTTCAGAGGAAATACCTCTTTCTTCACTGGGTCACAGTACAGGACTACTTCAGCTACAAAAATACCTGTGTGTTGTGTGTGCCACCAACACCAGGCTCCTGCTTCAGCCTTAGGAATAGTTCTATTCCCCTACAGCTACAGAGTCATATATATGCAGACATTATACATTAGGATACCACAGGGAGTTTCTTTCTCTAGCACTTATATTAATACAAATTAAAGGCCATGGTTGTACAGACAATCCCTATCTTGTTCCAAAGTCTGCATCCATATGTGAACAGCTATGTTGACTTATTCCGTATTATTGTAAGAATGAGTTAATTAGAAAACACCATGACCTAATACTGACCCATTTTTTATATACACACACACAGTATGTACATACATAGAGATACTGTAGAATGTATCAGGCAGCCATAATATATAAAATAAAAAACCTACATAATACTTTCCAAACATAAATCATAGTTGTAAAATTATTTTTTTTTAAATCTTTCATCTGTTACCAATCTGATTAAATCCAACTGTTACCAGTTCTGGAGCAGTTGCTTTGTATGTAATGTCCAAAGTCAGGCACCAAGCAGTAACATGGAATTTCAAAGTCAAGAAAATTACATTTGTGTTAGAAGACAAAAAGCCAAGAGACAGACAGAAGGTTCTTAGGGGTAAATGACTGGTGCAATGATTCTTCAGAATCATTATCTCACAGTCATTCACATCCTCTTCCTAGGAATCGTGCAACCCATTCAGCAAACTAAAAACGAAATACATTCTCTCATTGCATGTACTTAACTAGTACAGAGAAGTAGGGTGGAAGCCCTGTGCTATTATAAACTCACAGACCCATTGCCTAATCTCAGGAAGAACCTGCGAAGCTGCAGTTTCCATCGGTACCTGGTCAGTGGGGGTTTTCATAAAAACCACCAAAAGACACGTTGCCTTAAATGTGTAAGTTCTTCTGCAGGAAGGGGAAACAGTAGGCTGGTAAGTGAATTCAGCAGAATCTAACTCAGTACTGACCTTCTTCAGTCACACTTGATCCTTTCTTTTTATGGCCAGTCCCAACTGCTGACTCTCTCTCCATTAGCAACAACTGGCCCAGTTACTGTTCTAGGACCATGCCTTTGAAATCAGCTTGGTTTACAGTAATAGCCTTATAAATAGCCATTATTATAACTGTATTTCTACACTGAAATAGGTTATTTCCCTCAAATTCCAGTTACACTGGAACAAGCTCCTATCCATTAGCAGAAATATTTCTGCTCTGAGACACTGCATGATTTTGACAAAGGATCTTAACCGATAGTTAAACCAGAACAGAACTGTGCTTAGACCAGGAAACACACACTTCTCCCTTCACTCTAACAAGCATGGATTGCCAGCACTGCTGTGTCTGTGTCAATCCCAGGGAAAACAGAAAACAGCAGCACAAATTGTTGTTGGCTCCCTCTTTGCAGGCACCTGGAATGTTCTGCTGTGTTGCTCCCTGTCACTCCTGCACAACAGGAGACAGGTGAATTCCCAGACCATGGAATATGAGAAAAGATGTCTATCCATGTCCTAACAGAATTCCAGTCTGTACAGAATCTTTATTATTAACTTCACTGTTTGGAACTTTCACCACTTACAAGTCCCAGGAATGAGAAAGGCCACGACATGGTAAAACACAGCAGGGAAGATACTATTATTTTTATTTCTTGAAAGTATAAAAATCCTGTACATCTGACAAAAAACTTTTAAAATGAGCTACAGGAAACTGCTGAGCTACTTCATTTCCTTTCAGTAAGAATCAGACATCAGGCAGTTGAACAGTTCGTCACCTGACTGAATAAACACACCAGCCTTGAAATTTAATACTAAATCCCAATTGAAGTATTCTGGTCTATCTCAGTTGAAACCAAAAATCAACATAATAATTTTCTGCTCAAATATGCAGGCTTTTTTATAGATCAACAGTTCAAGGAAATACCTCATGGTTTAACTGCTATAGAAATACAGGAAATTTCTATACACTTTTTTATAAATACAAATGTACAAGGCAGGAACAGTTTTTATTCATGATAAGTTCTTAATATTCAAAATAAAGTATGATTTTAGCTTTCCATATGGGCATATACTCATATGTCAGACCGCACCAGTGTCTTCTTTTTAGGCAACAACCAGTGCTAAACCCAGTGTAGTTGCTGAAGGAGGTTACTGGTCAAACTCTGCCAGCCAACATTCGTATTCCTCACTTGCCAACAACCCAAGCAGAGGAAAATGTAAGCTACCAGTTGTACTCCTGAGAAATATCAACCATCCTCAGCCAGAATCTCCGGATATTCCTCCCAGAACTGGTCCCCAATGATGTCACAGTGCAGGGGAACAACTTTAGTCTTCGTTCGGGTCACTTCCACTTCTTTTTCTTCTTCTTCCTTTGGCAGTTTTATTTTCTTAGTGATGACTTCGTTAACCTGAAAATACAGTTGACACATTAGCAGACACACAACGCTCCAGAGGGGATTCAAAAATTCTAATAGAAAAGAATTTAATCAAAAAATACAGCACAGGAATTGCTTCCACTAATTCTGGATCACTAATGTAATCCTAGAAGGATGAACATTTCCAAGTTACCTTTAAAGCGGAAAAGAGCTAAGCAAACTATGAGCTGAGCTACCTTATCTAGCAGAAGTTTGTAATTCCTCTGCCGTGGATATACCTGGGACCTAATCTTGGGAAGGGCCTGGCCCCGATGATACACACATTGTCATCTGCTGATACATGCTTCATCTCAATGGTCATAATTTGTATCTAAGCCAGACTTCAGAGACTGGTTTTTATATTATGCTCATAGAAACAGATACCTCAAAAATGTTTCCAAAACAAATAGTCATCTTACACATCATTATATGGCAAACATAGTTAATTTCAAAATACATTCATTCCTAGACATACATTTGAGATACATGTGGTGCTCTTACAGTACAGTCTGTCTGCTACAGTGTAACTATTTAAAACATGAGCACAAAGCAAGTGGCAATACAGTTATTTACCTTCTGCCAAATTAAGACAGTTCCTTTTCTATACATCAAAGGTTCATTGTTGTAGTTGATGTTGAATTCAGAAAATAAGATTTCATTCTTATCTCCAGCCAAAGTTCCCTGAGAGAAAAGGAAAAGAAAAATACTCAAAGAAAACAAGCAAACTGTATCTCTAGGGTAGAGGAGGGGTGAATATTGGAGGCAAGACAGACATTTGTAAAGGTTTTTCACCTTTAAGTCACAAGGTTTAATTGCTTCTCTCAACAGAGAAATAAATTCTAACTGCCAAACAAGTATTAAAACTGTCAGGGCTTTTACTACATTTTCAAGACAAATGGCAGACAGTCAACAGACTCCGGGAGAAAACAGGAAAATCTGCTAAAGTCTGCACAAGGAGACAAAACACAACACAAGGAACTGGCAATCAACAGGATCTGAATTCTGCCACTGTTCCGCATATGTTTGGATACTGCACATTTTATGACATTTCTAAGATTTCTGAACTTGCTAATTAAGAAATTAAAACCCTGCTAATACTTGACCAAAAATATGTTATTTGTTAATGGTATTAACATCTGTGCAATTGAAGAAGTTTTTGACTCTACACCCACAAAATTATTACAGTAAGAACAGACAAGCCAGCCAGGGTTGCTGAGCAGGCAAGACACTTTGCAAATCTTATGATTTAATCTGTAGCTGGAAAAAAACATGACTTAGGAGACTCCTACCTGGAGCCTCTCCTGTGCTTGCACTGGTGTCAAACCACTTCGCTGCACAAGCATCCAGAACACTGTATTATAAAGGTTATTAATATGGCCTAGAGAAAACATAGAAATGAGTGTGAGGAAGATTATTTAGCAAACCTGAGTGACTACTTAGAAAAAAAAGAGCTTTCTTTCCAGAGCTGTAAACTAAAAACAACCAAGAGTAAAGGGGAATTAATATAATCAGTTTCTAAAAAGGATACAATGTTTATAATCCATTTTTAAGGCACTGTATAGCATGGCTAGAAGACAGATTTCATTATAACTGAAAAAGGCAAAGTAGAGGATGAAGGATTTTATGTAAAATGTAAATTATTTTCATTTTACAACAGGAACTAGGCACTGACAAAGGTCTACAGAGTAAATCCAGTGGCCTGTTCTAGCATGGAATATTCAGCACATTTGATTACTATCCGCTGTGAATTTGAATATTTACATCTCTTCATTAACGATTACCTTGGCTAATCCAACTCTGAACATCAAAATTAATTTATTAATTCTATTAGCAGTTCTAGTATTTCCTGTGTTGAACTCACTCTCAGGATGCAATAAATTTAGTTGCAGCCTGGACACTCCCAGTTTCAGCCAGTATTTCTGTAGCCATACAAAGCTCAGAATAATCGTAATATTATTGAAAACTACCACCCTACCTGCTGTTCTTTCACTGACAATTTTATATACAAACACACTGGCAGAATGGGCGTTTTTGTTCAGATGAAGTGAACTCAACTGCACAAATCTCTGTTTTCTAGGAACACTTACAATCTGCTTGCCTCCAGCTGAGGTAGTCCTTCAAATTCTGGTTGCTGGGATACAACACAATTCGTCCGTCAAATCCTGGCGGGTACAGAAGCTGCTGGTCCTTGAAGTAATCCTTCCAATAGAACACGTAACTTGAGGAAAACTGGGAGACCACATGAGTCATGAACTTACTTGCAAACACAGAACAAGAGAAAAAAAAGAAAGAAATACATGAGTGTGATTATGTATCTCTGGTTATCTGAGATCTCAGTAGTGATAATTCTAGGAGGGAGCAGTATTTCTTAAATAGCGGCCAAAAAGATGAGCAATAGCACAGAGTCTTTTGAACAACAGAAGTACTGAGAATCGAGTAAAAGCGTTCGGAAAATGTAACATTTTCTTGAAGGAATGTTTGTTTCTAATTTTTGTTTTATCAAACTTTTTTAAAAGCTCTGTATTATTGAACATATTTTCCTCAAAGATCACATGTAAAGAATCCACATGAAAAACCTGAACTAACTGCAGTGTAAGCACCAGCCCTCCTCCTAAACCCTGTGTGTAGGTAAAGGCAAATCTAAAGGAGAATTACATAGGGATGTTAAAAACGAGTTCACTTCAGTACCAAAGTAGCTGTTACCTTGCTCTTCTTTTAAACCACCTGCTCTTCTTTTTGAAAACAAAACTGTATTCATCACTCTGTCCATAAGCAATAGCAATATCCTCCAATTCCTGCATCACTGTCTGGGCACACTTGGTCATCAGCTGCAGAGCACGGTCATCATTTGGCTTTTTGAATTCATGCTGCTCAGAAAACCTTCAAAGCAAAAATGGTTTCATAAGAATCTCTTAAAAAGCTACTATAAATGCTAACCCATTCATTTTCCTCATATTTGCTTTATAAGAATATTGATTTCCAGTATCCTGTCAACACTGACAAAAGAATTCCTTCCAGACATGAAAAACAGTAAAAATCCTCGTTATCCACTCTGGATAACCAGTTCTCTTTCCCACCAGTATCTGACCCTAACCAGTCTTTCACAGCAGCTGGTTTATGTATTTTAACTGCAAATGGATAACAAATCCTACTTTCTGTAAACTCCCTTTCTCACAGGGTGTCTTTAATACTCAGTCCAATAAGGGCAACATTATCAATAAACTCCTCAAAACTCGAGAGCTTTACCAAAACCAGCGATCATATCCCAGCAAGAACCTGTGTCATCTACCAGCCGAGGGAACTCTGCTTTATTTATCCCGAGAGGGAAGGTGAATGCCACACAGACACTGACTCCCAACACCAATACACATCCCTGGACAACAGCTACTGTCCCTCCCCAGCACACCCAAGGCACTGGGACCATTTCCCTACTGGGACTATTCCCTACTACCCGGTTCTGAAGCCGTCCGTGAAAACAAAATCCCAGTGGTAGCTCCGTGCCCTGGAAAGGCCGAGTGAAGGTTCACTGGGACCGGGGGCTCGAGGATCTCTAACCTCGCACCTGGAGGACCTACACAAGCCGGGCAAGAACAGCTCAGCGCAACCAGGGCACCACTACGGACCCTCCTCTGGAACAGCGCTCCCAGCCCGCACCCGCGGGGAACCCGCAGCGCCCGCCCCGGCCCTGCCCGCACCGGTGGAAGTTGCGGCCGTCCAGCCGCACCACGATCCAGCAGTTGGGCAGGACCGTGTCGTCCGCCTCGAAGTCCCGCACGTACTCGAACTTGCTCTTGGCCATGGCGAGGCCGCGGTGGCCGCGCGGGGAGCTCGGAGCGAAGCCACCAGCGATGGCCGCGGCAGCCCGGCAGCACCGCCGCATGGCCGGCGCGGAAGCGGAAGGCGCCCTGCGAGAGCGGCGCCGAGCCCTTCTGGGCGGCCCGGAGGAGCGCTCGGTGGTGCCGGCGGAGGGTGGGGAGAACCGGCGGGCGGAGCGACGGGCGGCTCTGGCAACGGTGCCCATGGCTGCGGGTCCGTGCGCTCCGGTCCGAGCGCCCCGAGCAACGGGCACGGGATGGGCGGTCGGGGCGGCCCCAGTGGTGGGCGCGGGACGGGGAGCCAGCGCCACCGAACCGGCGGGGCTGGGGCTCGGTGCGCGCCCCGCGGTTGGTGCGGGATGCGGGTTCTGTGCGCGCCGGCGGCGCGGGGCCGCGGGGAGCGTTGGCGCAACGGCGGCGGCGGTCGGGGAGCGGCAGCGCAGCGATGGAGCGCAGGGTCCGGCACTGCCGCTTCCGCGCCCGGGCGAGCCCCGCGTCGCCCCCCAGGCACAGGGAGGTCATGGGCCCCCTCGGAGGGCTGTGTATCCAAGTGCAGGAGCACCCGAGCCGGCCCGGGCTCAGCGAAGGAGCAGCGAAGAAGAGCAGGTGCATCTCGGCGCCGGTGACCGTTGAGAAGGAGGCCCGCAGCGCTATCAGGAGAGAGAGGGACCGTGAAAGGGGCAGCGGTGACCGCCAGAACGAGGAGAAAGTCCTGGAGCAAAGTGGGAATAAGCCCTGGAGAACAGCTGCTGTCCAAACGGAGCGACCCAGCGTGGCCTTTGAGGTCCGCCCAGCGAAGGTGGAGAAGAGCGATGCCCCGGCTGGATCCCTGTGCGAGCTTGGGAACACTCCTCAAGATCAAAATATCCCGGTCTTGTTTCAGTCCTTACCTTCCAGGTCCCACGTACAGCTCCAAGGCCCTCTGCCCTCGCAGCTGATGCACGTGACTCCGGTGCCGGTAAAACAAGTGCCAATAAAACAAATGCCAGTTCAGTTGCAGCCTCTACTGCAGCGTCCAAAGATTGAAACGAAAAACATTCCCCTCACAGTCCTGCCCTCGGATTCAGGTATTATGGTGAGAGAGCTTGCAAGGTGGCACACAGGTGACAGGTTATCAGGCAGCAGAACACAACTGGAAAGGTCATATTAGAGAGCCATGCCTCTGGATAGGCTGGATTTAGCACAACTGTCTTGCACAGCATAAGACACAAATGCACTGGAGCACAGAGTTCTGTAGTGCTGTAGTGGTTTGTTACAGTCAATGCAGTTTTGTCCACTTGTTCCCTGTCTGCATGAAACCCCTTAGAACAGTGTTCAGAACTGTACTGAGTTGTGATTGCAGTTTTAAGGTCAGGAATCTGCTTGAATTTTTAAAGCTACAAAGTACTGTACACTACACTGAGAAAATTTGGACATGTTAAATGAAGAGCATTTTGAAACATCTGGATTAGAAGCTTTTTTTTTTTAATATCTAGACTTTCAAAATTAATTTCTTAAGTAAGGTCTTAAAGACTTTTTCCCTTTGTTGATTATGTGAAAGAGTTAATTTCCAAACCTATTCCATAGAGGAAATTGCTTGCTCAGGGATCAGTTTTAAGGGGCCTGGGGATTCATTATGTTGCTAGCTCAATTTAAGTGCAGCCTGTGTTTACAAAGAGCCAAAGCCACGTATCATGTGACAATCATTTGGGAACACAGGTTCCTCCAACAAAATGAGTGTCCAAATCCAAGAAAAGAAAAGAAAAAAAAACCAACCAACCAAAAAAAGAAAAAAAAAAAAAAAACACCAAAAAAACCCCAAAAAAACCCCAACACAGCAAAACCCAAGCAGAAACCCAAAACACCAACAACCTCAGCTAGCTGACAAGGCAGGGACTACGCAGGTGTGGGACTAAAGAGCCCTACAGTCTTTAATCCTAGTCCCTACATCCCTAGGGCTTTGGACACATTGTTCTGGTGGGGATAACAAATTTGCAGTGATGTAGTCTCTGCTATGTAAGGTTTAGTTTATAAATTCTTAAGAAAACAAGCCAACTGAAATCCGAACTTTTGTGTTAGCAGTCCCATGTTTCTTTCCTCTTTTTTTATTTAATTGTATGTAACAAAAGCCAGGTAACTGATTCCTTGTGCAGTGACTCAGTGAAGGGCAGTGGAGGATACTCAGCCTTACTTATTTTGTAGGGACTGCTCTCCAAATGTGCATTGAGTTTCATCTCTTCCAAAGCTCTAGTGATGCTGTTGCCAAATACCCTCTGGATGTAATATTGAATGTGACCTGCTGTATTCCCTGGAAGATGATGATCTTTCCTTGCCTTGTTGCACAGGGATGCCAGACACTCCATTCAGCAAGACCAAAAGCGGCCGTGTGAAGCGTCCAATGAATGCATTCATGGTGTGGGCCCGGATCCACCGGGCTGCTGTGGCCAAAGCCAACCCAGGTGCCAACAATGCAGAGATCAGTGTTCAGCTCGGCCTGGAGTGGAGCAAACTCACTGAAGAGCAGAAGCAGCCCTATTACGAGGAAGCTAACAAAATAAAACTGAGGCACAGGGAGGAATTTCCCGGTAAACATCGTATTTATTTACCTGAATGCTTTAAAAGTGCAAGGCTTTTTGGAAGATCGATCTCTCACATTATAGCAAGTAACAAAGATAGAAAAAAATTACAAATATTTCAAGCGCACATTCCTTCTGTGTGCCTGAAACCATTTAATTTTTTAAAACATCCAGAATGATGGTGCTTAGAACACTGCAGGTACAGCAGCACTTCTGAATACTTTAGTTGTCTAATGGCCAGAGAGTGAGTTTGTTGTGAACGTGGCCAGCTGTATCAGTTTCCTTGCACCAGAAAGAGCTGCCCAGGTGGCCTGTGGTGACACATGCATCCATTCCTTGAAAGCAGGAAAGGGAAATGTCACAGGAAGCACAAACAGCATTGTATTCTGTGGGATTCTGCAACGTGTAGACTTGGGGTTCCCAAATACTGGTGTGGAAGGTGTCGTTTCTCAGCCTTTTGTTAAGTGTTAAAAATTTGTACTTAACAAATTCATTTATCCATAAGATAACAGAGCATTTACTTTGAACATTTTAAAAAAGCTGTTGACATACCAGGTGTTGTGATCCTTTCTCTCTCTGCTGCCATAATGCTGCTAGTTCATGATCCTGTCTAATCTGTCATAAAAAAGGAAAAGAGCAGTACTCTTCCTCTCTCCTTGCATCCTTGAAAAATAAGTGTTTCTTTAAAGTTGCATTAAGAGTTAACCTGTGTAAGAAACTAAACAGCTCCGTGTAAATTTATAATACACTTTTATGTTTGTTAGTGTTTAGTTAATGTTCTCAGGCAAAGTCAAATGTCCTCTTCCAAAATCTGTCCAGGGTTCCTAGTGGGTCATATTTTCTGTTATGTCTTGTAACCTGCAGACATATGTGAGACTTAAGAGGTTAAGGAAACAATGAGGAAACATCCACATTTTGAATAGCTGTGGTTTTCTTCCACACTGAAAGCCCATGGTACAGTGAGTGTCATGCTCTCCTTAATGTGCTTTCCCCAGCTGGGCCATGTCACTGCCCACCTATTCTGTATTTCTTTGTCTCACAAGCAGGTACTACCTGGTAACATTTCAAAAATTCCCAAAGATTCCTATTTCATTTCCATCTGCACTAAAATTCCCTATTTCCAGCTCACCAAAACAAATGGAACATTGCCATTGCCTATAGGAGCAAGTTTTGGACTTGTCTTATCAGATCCTTGAGAATTAAAGATAACATAGCTTTAGATAAATAATCCAAAACATTGGATAGCTGCTTCTTTTTTCATCTCTGACAGGTTGGGTTTATCAGCCAAACAAAAAGAAGTGTTCTCCACCACCTGGCTCTGCTGTGTTTTCGGGCACTTCCCAGAATACCATCACTACAAATCCAGCTGGCACCCTTCCCTTCTCATCGCCTGCTTACTCTTTTGTCAACTCCAATGTTAAGAACAGTGTTGGACATCCAGTCTGTGAGTTTTCAGTAATGAATTATTTTAAAAATTCAAAATTTACCTATTCTAGTAAGAGTTTGTATTTACAAGAGCATGTAGTGACAGGGCAAGGGAGAATGGCCTCAAACTGAAAGCGAGTAGGTTTAGATTACATATTTGAAAAAACACTTTGCTGTGAGGGTGGTGAGGCCCTGGCACAGGTTGCCCAGAGAAGCTGTGCAACACTTCCGTTCTACTTAAGCTGTTAAGCTGCAGCTGCTTCTTGTCCTTGTTTGGTCTCCATCTCACAGATACAATGGAAGGATCTTTCTTTTCACAAGCATACTGGCAGTGAAATAGGGTGTAGTGTGAGAGCCCCCAGTCCAGTGTAAGAGCTGATCTGCATATTCCCTAGTGAAAGAGCTCTGGCTCTGTCAGTGCATGGATAGTGGATTTCAACAGCAAGGAACTCAGATCCAGACAATGGCATTTTCCCCTTTAAGCATCATGACAAGGGCAGCTTTCTTTACAATGAGACAAGAAAATGAAATGCCTGATAATGCTGTGTGGTAATATTTGGAGTTAATAAAATAAAGACCACTCAGCTTTGTTCTGGTGAAGTTCTGAGTTAGTGATGTTTGAAAACTCTTATGCAATCTGTTTTGAAGTCTTTCCCTATAAAGGCAGCCCTGTTGACGAGGTGTGATTTGAAAGTGTACATTGAAGTTTGTGCTCTGCAAAACATTTTAAAGGGTAATTGTCTAATGGGTACATTCATTGGTGAAATAAGGAAAGGTACTGGAGATTAGGGTGTTTTTATTGGAGACTAGGGCGTTTTAGGCTCATCACCACACAGATTTGTTACAAATTCAGCTCACTCCAACTCAGTAGTCTTGTGAGATCTTCTGAGCTTCCAGCATTGAAGGACAAGACATAACCCTCACCAGCCCCACAGCCCCACTCATTAGTCACTCCCTTCCACTCTTGAGTGTCTGCGGAAGGAAGCTTTAATGTGTGGGCTCCAAACCATGTGTCAGAACATAATAGGTGTATGACATGAGTTGCTGGGAAATGACTGGAAAGAAATTATTCTGTCTATACCCAGAAATGCTGTGGTTTGCTATGCTGCTGTTTATTGGAACTCTGAATTCACGTCTGATAAATAACTGTTTTGTTTCCTGAAGGTGAGTCTCCTGCCATCCGTCTGCCGGCTTCTTCCATTCAACATGCTGGGCCCATGACCTTGTTCCAGACCACGGCTGCAAGCACCACATCAGTAGCTGTTGCAGTCCCAACCCTGCCCCTGCACCCTGTAGTTTCATCACAGCAATTTGCAGAGCCTGCTCAGACAGAAGCTTTTGTATCATCTGGGCTCAATTTCTCCCTGAAGAGACCTGCACCAGTTTTTGCTGAGAGCTTCAGCAGCAGAGCCCCAAGTAACATCAGCAGCACTAGTGGCAGGTTTTCTGTCTCTAACAGTGAGATTCCAGGGATTTCTGTTTTTCCTAGAGGCATAGCTCTTCCCCAGGCTACCCCTTTTATTCCCTCACCCGGCTATGTGTCTGCTTCCGTTGGACAACCTGCCAGTCTGTTTGGAGGAACTCCTCAGTTTCCGTTTTGCCACCCTTCCTTTATACCTGGACCTCGCTGTTTCCCCTCAAGGTAATGAAGCCATTTCAATACCAGTAAGAACAAATGCTGAGAGGCAGAGAGTCTTTTGGCTTGCAGAAAGCAGGTGGAGCATTCAGGAAAGGAGCTCTTACCTTCCTGTAGCTGCTGTGTGGTGGGACCCCCTGGCCTCAGCCTGCTCGTAATACATGCCCAGTTATTGAAGGCTCCATAGAACTATTGCAGTAATTGGCACTCCCAGGGCCATGGAAAACAGGAGTATCTTCTTTCCACTTGATGGGCCTAAGTACAGTTGGTTTCAGCAGAAGAACATTAGGTAGAGATAATGTAAATATATTTTGAAAATAGTCAGATAGAATTAAAGTAGGTGTGTCCTAGAGATGTCTCCTGGGTACCATGATTACAGCTGCCATAACTGCTAATATTTCTGAAACCCAGTGGGAAGTGCCTGCAGGATTCTGGTGTAAGTAGTAATTCCTAGTTCTTCCTTTTCAATCTCTGAGCAGCCAGTCAGAGATCCCCTAATCAAAGAATCCCCAGGCTAACAGATGTTGTGTCCTGTGGGAATTTGCTGAGCTTAGCATGCACAGGAAGCACCACTGCCCTGGTGCAGGTGGCAGCTCAAACACAAGTCATCTGATGCCCTACTGATGCTTGCTCCTTATAAGGCATCATTTTTCTTTCATGACTGTGCAATAGGAAACCTATCAAATTATTATGCTTATTAGACTTAAATTTTGCCTGTTTATACACTGCTCATTCTCACCAATAGCAGCAGCCAGTATGTTCCTTTGGCAATAAAACCACCTGGTCTTTAATTAGGGCTAATGATGACCCATCAAACTCAGAAGAACTTCATGAGCTGACGAGTGTAATATAAGATGTTTCTATTTTTTGTGGTCCTTTGAAGAAACAAAAGACACCTATTCCCAAAATGGCTAAAAATGAATTTTACTCAGCCTTTGGTGTCTGAAATGAGACGGTTTTGTGAGGCTTCTGAGAGAGGAGTGTTCTTGTAGCATTAAAGACTGTTCTGATTTCACACATTAATGGACTTCTGAAGGCTGCCAGCTTTCTAATGCCTGGGTCTTTCTAATGCAATGATTTATAAGTTCACTGCCCTATAAACTAATTTCTTGCATACAAGAATCATGATTTCTGAAAGTGCAGATGTATGCAATAAAAATTTCAGTATTAGATTGGAATGATGAATAGTCCCCTTGAAACTTCAATAGATATTGTATCAATATCTGTACAATGTCTGCACTGCAGAGCTTTATTACTTATTCAGATACTTTGTTTTCTTTACAATGTGGTGAATTTCTCTAAAACACTGTAAATTACAACCCCTGTGCCATTCTGCATCAGAATAAAAATTCAGACATCTGCCACTGGAAGAATACAGTTCTATTTGACATAGTAACTTCCTGCAATCTACTGTGTGGTTACCTTTTAAAAATTTATCACTGTATCTTCTTTAAATATTAACATTGACAACCACATATTGGGCACAAGGATTCCCTGTCCTGTTTGATAACAGTGTAACAGATGCCAGAGCTCACTAAAAATTATAAATATGAGTGTTTTACCCCATGTCTGTCACAAATTTTGGGGGAAAGAAATTACACAAACTGACTTTTGATACTTTGTTTAATTCATCTCAGTGTGTTGGTTAACTCACTGCAGGCTGGTTTATCCATTATTTTATTGATGAGTACGGTGGGGTTTATCTCTGTTCTCAGAGCAACCTCACGTGTGTATGAGGTTGAAGAGATGCTCATGCACGGACATGGAATCTGGATGACTCTTTTATGGTCCTAGTGCTGAAATTAGGCATGGTTTTAAAGTTTGTATGTTTTTAAAAACAGGATAAGCTGAATAGCCCAGAACATCAGTGTCCTTGTGCAGCCCTGCTTTTCTGAAATCCAACTTTGAATCTCTTTCCTTGCAGCACATTCCCACTCAGAGCTCCGTTTGGCTACGGGAATTTCTCCAGCTCAGTGCCTCAGTGCTTTGGCTTTTATGAAGAGAGGAACCAAAGGCAGGAGGTGATGTTTTCCACTGTGGATGAAGACTATCGTTTCAGGGCGTACTCAGAAGAGAGGCTGCATGAGAACCAGCACGTCTGTGAGAGCCCCGAAATTGTGTCCTGTCAGAGCGCCTGCAGTGAGGAGCGAGTGTTGAGCCCCCTGCCACAGCTGGACGTGGAAGTGGTAGAGGAGGTTTTGCCATCCCCCCCATCTACTCCCTCCAGCACTTACATTGTCAATGTAACTGACAGTGATGAGGAAGAGGAAGTAAAGTTTTTTCAAGTATTGTAATTTTTAAAACAAATTAGAATACAGAAAAATATTATAGAATGGTAATAAATGTTTTCCTCAACATCACCTTTTCAGGCAGTGTGTTCAATGGGAAACCCAGGTAGCTTTGGTAAGTTGCACAGGTCATTTTGAAGAGTCTGATGAGCTGTTTGGATAAGAGGAAAGTCTTATAAATAGTAGAAAATGCTTGTTCATTTCTAAATTCTCACTGAAAGCTGATCTGACCTGCAGGAATGCATGTGGCCAAATGTACTAATTCCTCCACAAGTATGTTTTGGGGTATTAAACAGCTGTTTGTGGGATTATTCCCTAGATTTAACTTCCAACTTCTCCCATCTTTCTTTTTATACACTGTGGCGTAGGGTATCAGACACGTTTCAATGCACTAGAGTCTACAATGGTGCACAACTGTTCTGTTTAATTCTACCAGGCCCAGAGGAAGAGAAGACTGGTTTAACACATCCTGGATATTCTAGTGGGAGGCCAAATGTTAGGGTGATCCCTTCTTCCCTCCCAGCTCGAGCTGATGTCCTGGACTGGTTGTTAGGGATGTGTGTCTGCAGGTCTGTGTCCCTGGAACCAGCCCTCAGCTGAGGCTCTTGGAGGATCTTGTGTCTTGTCTACAGAAGTGAAAATTATACAAACAACCCACTCAAACCTGGCTTCCTCTGCATCATCCCTCAGAATCATCTGGCAGCCCTGCAGCCGGGAAAACATGACAGAAGAGGTTTAAATCAAGATTTCCCTTGTCAGTTTCAGATCACTTACAAGCTTCTCCTAAATGCAGATTCCCGAAGTGCCAAGTATCCATGCTGTTACTTCTCCTCTTGGCAATGTGTGAAGTGGCCAGTCTAGCCCAGCAGAGGCAGAGTCAGTCCCTTGGGGACCGTGTGCCCTCCTGCAAGCCTTCATGGCAGTGCAGAGGGCAATTGGGACATAAGAGGGATAGGTTCTAGTGTCTTATAATTATTTTCTTCTTTACTTTTTGCCTTAATCTAAACTAAAAACCATCTTGCATCCTTCTCAGCTTGAAAGACAGATGCGGATTTTCTGTACAAAGTTTGTTTTCCTCCATTTACAGAGACAACTTTCTTCTCTAAAATTACTGGGCAATTTTATGGATTGGATGTTCTTAAAAGCCCTTGTGCTGTTATACCTGTTTCCCTTCTCTTATGAGAGTGAACTGCTTCAGTATAATCACTGTTGTGTTGGAGAAGTTTGCAGGCAGCACTGAGAGGATGACAGCGTTTCTCGTGTGAAAATACAGTTGAAGAGATGTGTCTGCAGAGACAATCTTCCTCAAGTGCACTTGCCTGTAGGAATGAAGCAAAAGTCGTAGCAGAAAGTGGTAGCAGTGACCCACCCTTTAAAAGAAGCACAGAAAGTGCTTTGATACCCTTTTGCTATCAGCACATCGGGACAAGCCCTTGTCTAGCTCCTGATCATCTTACAGCACTTCTCCCTCTTTGGCAGGACAGCTGCTCCAGCACCCTTCCAAATGTTCCTGCTGTCCTACATGGGTGGTGGAAAACTAAAGCTAAACAGAGTATTCTGGGTCAGCTGAAGCTGTTCTCAAATGTGAAGACTCAGGATAATGGAGTACGTTATTAAACCTCCAGTTTCCCTCATGGATTCACAGCCTGCCTCCTTTGATCATTTCAAATGATCTGAACAAGAAGAATGTTCTGTAAGATGGGAGATTTCGCATTCCGCTTAAGGCAGCCAAAGTCGGGACATTTCTCTCATCAGTGAGAGTGTCTGTAATGCAGAAGTTCGGCAGGACAGGCTTCTCCCTTCTCCTGCTAAGACTTTGATTCTGGGTAACGTTTCCTTCGCTGTCAGCAGAAGACTTTTCAGAACACTTTGTTCCACAACCTTCCCTATTTCTGAAGAGAGAGTTCCAATGAAATACTACTGAGCTCTGATACATGTCCAAGCCATTCTCTGCTCAAGTCTGTTTCTTGAACAGGTGCTCTCTCTAGCTCCATTTCCTTCTAGGTGCCTAATTCCTAATTTACCATGAATATAAAGGGATAATCGTCATCTTTTGCTCTCCAGCTGATGACAGTAGCGTTAAATCATCTTCCAAGTTGCCAAGAAACTGCAGAACACCCTCTGCAAAAGCTCTGTCATCAGCTGTGCCCTGGGGAGGCTGAAACACCTCATTGTCGAGCCTAATGAAGGACCCTTGCTCTGGGTGCTGCATGGAGTCTGCTGCTCCGTGCCTTGGCCGCAGGGGATGTAAGAGATGAGGGAACAGAGCAAATTTCCAGCTGATACTTTTAATCCGGCAGTTTGGTTCCTGGAGGAAATGAGTCTGAGCCTGTGTAATTCTTAGATAACCCGAAGTCTGACCTTGTTCTATGAAATCCAGCAAAAGTCCCCCTGATTTCGGGAAGAGCTTTTGAAGAGGTGGGCACGGGCAGGATCTGACTCACCCTGTGCCAGAGGCAGCGTTACAGCATCTGAGCACTGTTAATGAGGCTAAAATACCCTGAGTCTTTCCATGCAACAGCGTCTCAGTAATGAAAATGATATAGCATATATATAGATTAACCTATATATAACCGCTGCACAGCCTGTTGTTATATTTTTATGCAGGGGCTTTCTGGTGATTATAAATTAAGATATCAATTCTCGTATTACCAAGATCCAGAGATAAAAATATCACTATATAACAAATGCAAATATTGCACATATTTTATTTTTATGATACTTGAATGCTGAAAACAAACACAAGCAGATAGTTGTTGGCCTAAATATTTTAATAGTCTTAAAATAAGGCTACTTTTATTCCATTTTGTGCTTTTTTTGAACTGATCTTCTTTTAGAGATATGTATGGGACAGTCCCTGTGAAGATTTGTTGTACTGAGAAGATTTGTGACAATCTTTTAGTGCAAGCATACATGTTCTTCATCAAAGTGGGGGTTTTTTCCTTTGGGTAGACAGAAATTTTATGCAGGGATGAAAGCAGAGTAGCTAAATTTGTGTCTAAATTTGGCTTGCATTTTTACTTATTTATAATATAGACATGCACAATAGTGCCATTGTATTCTATATTACAGGCAGCTATAAATAAGGGGGGGAATTCACAGGGAAAAAAAAAAAAAAATCAAGATTTCCCTTCAGGATGTTCCATATGTTTAGAAAAGAGCTAAAATTTTGCTTCTGTATTTTTGCTCTGGAATCAACAAGATTTAGTTGTGTCATGAAAATTCATGACCTCTCTGTGGGTCAGTTAAAACGTCATTTATGGCCCTCTCACTCTGATTATTCCCTCTAGGTGTCCCTACAGTGCCCTGACTTTCCTCTGCCAGGGTGATACCAGAAATAAACTGACCGTCACAAGATCACAGAGGTTCAGCATGTGAAGTGTGGGGGGACAAAGGGGACATATGTGAGTTGTGAACCAAAATGGTGACTGCAAATGGAAACAGTCACATTTCCTTTGGGCAACCATAGCAGGAGCCAGCAAAGGCCTCTCAGACCTTCAGAGACACTAGAGGTTTCGATAGCATAAATAATCCTCTGGACAAGAGACAAAACCATTACTGTTATCTGGCAAACCTTTATTTTAAAGGGAGTATTCATTTCCTGTCAGCCTGATTTACTGAAACCTACCCAGGTGCAAATTCTCCCCATTTCTCATTTCCCTGGTGGTCTACCTACACAGACACTGTAAGTATAGAGCTGAATGGAAAGGCTTGAATGGATAATGCAGATCAATGTCTGTCTGAAGAGTATGGCTAAGAGGTAATGGCACTTGCTGCCACTCAGAGCTGACCCCATAAAATCCGTGTCAGTCAACCCTTGAGTGGGGCAGCAGTTGAGCTGCAGTGAGTCACACGCTGACTCAGGGAAGGCTTTCTGTGGGCTCAGAGTGTGCAAGGAGCTTCTACAGCCCCATGGAGCTCCAGTGTTTGCAGCTGGAGCTGAAAACACTCAGCGTGGCCCCACTAACCTGGGCTCTCTTCTCCTGGTGCGACCCTGACCCTGCAGGCCAATTCAGCAGTGAGACAGAGTCGTGCAGTCCTCTGGGTGCTCAGAGATCCAGCAAAGAGATGATGTGTGGGCTTCAAGCCATGGCTCAGCCCTGAAGGATGCAGGAGAAGACAGGGATGGTCCTTTGGGGGCCTCATGGCAGTGAATGGATAACCCTGAAGGGCAGCACCGGGAATATGAGCTGTGGATGTTCCCAAGTCCTTCCTCAAGCCTGGCCCTTCCGTCGACCATCAGGGGAGAGTGGCGGTGAACATCCTTTTGCTTCTGCCCTTATATACAGGCACATTAAAATCTATCCTGTATCCCTTCAGCTGTCCAGGAGTAATGCATTTCCCAGGAGTAGAAAGATTTAGGATGTCTCTGGAACCTTGGGATCAGCTATGATAAAATTGCACATAAATATAGCAAACCAATAAATAAACAACTCTTCAGCCTATTGAGCTCCTTCCTTCCCCCAGCTCTCCCCTCTTGCCTAGCTTTGGAGGCACAATGGATTTCCGTGCTGGCAAAGGCGCTGGAGGGGGGGTTTTACAGAAGGAGCCCCAGGGAGGTGCTCAGGCTTCCCCTGCCCCGGAGCAGGCATCCCAGCGCATCCCAGCGCCTCAAGGCAGAGCTGCTGGAGCACCGGGGAGCATCCCGGGGTGTGCTGAGAGAGAAGAAGAGGAGAGGGGCTGCAGGGCGGACGCGGAGGGGTGGGAGGGAAGGCGGAGCCGGGCGGGTTTATAGGGCGGCGGCGGCGGCGGAGCGCCGTCCGTGCGCGGAGCCATGCGGGGCCGGGGGCTGCTCTGCGGCATCGCCCTCTCGCTGCTGCTGCGGCCGCCGCCCCGTGAGTGCCCGGTGCACGGTCAGGGTGCGGGGTGCTCGGTCTGAGTGCGGGATGCCCGGTCTGAGTGCGGGATGCCCGGCCCGGGGCTGCGCGACAGCCCCGAGCCAGAGCTCCGGCTGCGGGAGCGCCGGGGAAGGGAGGGTGGGAGGATGGATGGATGGGTGGATGGATGGATGGATGGGTGGGTGGCTGGGCTGGGGGATCCTCCTGCTTTTCCTACAACGAGCACAGAGCTCCCTCTCCTCTCCTGCCTCGGCTTCGTGCTGCCCGACCCCGGGGTGCGGAGGGGCCGCGGGTGCTGAGCCGCTGCTCTTGTCTCCGCAGCCGCGGCCGCTGAGGTGCAGCTGCAGCCCGAGGTGGTGGTGCCGCGCTGGGCAGCCCTGGCTGGCTCCGACAGCCCCAAGGTAGGTCGCGCCCAGCGCTTGGTTTCTGTTCTGTTTGCAGACCTACCTTTCCAGGGGCAGGCGCGGTGTTGCAGCACCTGGCGATGCGCGTTTGGGCTCTAAACTGTACGGATGAGCCGCGGGGATGAGCCAGGAGATGCCATAGCTCCTCCAGATCCTAGGAAAGGCTGCATGAGCTGGCTGGCGCATCTGGGAACTGCAACCACCCTGCCCTCTGCCATGCCTTAAAGCCTCGATCTGTATCTACCTGATCTGCATCCGTGAAAGGGGAGCAGGCCGTACAGTCAGTGGCATTTAGGGAACTGTTGAATAGCAGGATCTGCTGTAGAAGGAGATAAGCCCAGAAAGCCATCTGTGTCCTGGGCTGCATCAAAAGAAATGTGACCAGTAGGTCAAGGGAGAGGATTCTCCAGGACCCTCAACTCTGGTCAGGTGAGACCCCACCTGCAGTGCTGTGTCTGGGATCCCCAGCACGGGAAGGACGTCAGACTGTTAGATTCAGGCCAAGGTTGAGCAGTGAAGATGTTCCAAGAGCTGGAGCACTTCTGCTGTGAAGACAAATTGAGAGTTGGGGTTGTTCAGCCTGGAGAAAAGAAGCCTCTGGAGAGACCTTGTAGCACCTTTCAACACCTGAAAGAGCTACAAGAGAGCTGGAGAGGGACTTTTTACAAGAGCATGGAGTGACAGAACAAGGGAGAATGCCTTTAAGCTGACAGAGGACAGGTTTGATTAGGAAGAAATTTAGATTATAGGAAGAAATTTTTGACTGTGAGTGTGGTGAGGCACTGGCACAGGTTGCTCAGAGAAGCTGTGTATGCACCATCCCTGGGGGTGTGCAAGACCAGGTTGGATGAGGCTTGGAGTCATCTTTCCTAGTGGAAGGTGTTCCAGCCCATTGGCACAGGGCTGGAATGAGAGGATATTTAAGATCCCTTCCAACCCAAACCATTCTCTGGTTCTGTGAATCCCAGCTGTGAGGGTGCTTCACTAGGTAAGAAAAGTCAACCAGCAGCTCAGGGGGGTTTGGCTGTGTCTTAGGCACTGCATGTTAGTACAGATCTCATCCCTGCTGCTGTTACATGGATGGATGAAGCGGTGTCAATAGTCTCCAGACTCTGGCAATCACTGATGTCCAGGCAACATCAAACACAAAACACAGTTCCGCTTCCCAGGCTTAGGTTTGTTGCAATCAAGAAGTAATTGCAGTTGCATGATCAAGTGAAAGAGGAAAGTCCAGAGAGTGTTTTTTACACTGTGAACAAAAAAAAAAAAAAAAAAAAAAAAAAAAAAAAAAAAAAAAAAAAAAAAAAAAAAAAAAAAAAAAAAAAAAAAAAAAAAAAAAAAGCAACAGCATTATGGAGAGATGGCATTTTTCTTATATATATGGAATATAAGGAATTTTTCTTATGAATATGAATATAAGTGGTGTTATTTGGGAGTTTACTAATGGGTCTTTTCCATATGATGAGATTTTCTAAAACTTACCATTGTGTATATTACACACAAAAAAGCTACAATGACTCTCTCATGATCTTAATTCTCTTGCAATGCTGCCTGCAAGTTTTGGTTCTGTTATTGGTAGTGATGCAAATACATCTGCACAACGTTTCCCCTCATACAAATTTGCTGGGTCTCAGGGGTCGCACTTGGTTTGTTTCAAGTGAGTTCCTGTTGGCTCTGAAATGAGTGTTAGCAAAGCTCCTGTACAGCTGGGATATTTCATTTACAGAGCAATTGATGGACTCTGAAGCAGTGGGATTACTGAAGGAGAAGGGTGGGTGATATTAGTAATAATGATGTTCGCACAACCTCTGTGAAGAGACTTTTATGGTGATGGTGACCCTCAGCTGTGGCAAGGCAACCTCCAGTGCTTTCATTTTAGTGAAATACAAACCTGCCCTGAGATGAACTGCGCACCTGTGACTCAGTAAAAGAAACTCTGCCTCTTGCAATTATCCCTTATTGTATATCCGAAATGTATTAACTTGTTTTGCATCATCTGCGTGGGCCTGATGCCACGTCCTGTAAACTGAAGGAAGGATGAGCAAAACCCAGAATATGAGCAGGGAGCTGATGAAAAGAGACATTTGTATTTGATGAAAAGGCAAGTGAGCATATCTCTGGGCTGACAGAACATGCCACTCTATCAGCCTTGTGTTATTTCACTTTCAGCATTCTGTTCTGCAAAGTCTCCTCTAACACTGATTTAGAAAACACTATGGGTTAATAATTTTACCAGCCCTCATGATTTTTTTTTCTTCCAGCTGAATAGAGAAGTGCATTGTTATATTAATATGAGTTACTTCTCTTCTGGTGAATTTGTTCATCCATTTCTTTACAAGAAAGCATTCAGACTAGGAAACCTCAGCTGCCTTTAGGTAGCGGTTCTGCTTTGTGGGAGGTAAAACTGCAGGGCCTCTTCTAGTTGGTTCTCTATAAATCTTATTCTGTGCTTTCAGTCTCTGGAAAGACTCTTCTTTTAAATGTTGGGGTCAGTGTATGCATTTGCCATTGCACTAAGCAATTGGGGTGCATTCTGTTCAAAGCAGCAGGCCTTGGGGAGGCAGCTGTGCTGTGTCCTGCGGTGGAGCCGCAGGCAGATTGCAAACCAGGGCTGTGGCGTGTGCTTGAGCACACGAGAAAGTTGCTGTCATGGTTTCCTGGGACTAACACAACAACAGCTGTGAAATACTGCCTGTGCAGTGGCTGGAGTCTGAAGGCATCCAAGGGACCCTGTTGCCTGCCTTTTACTGGCACTTTCTGTGAATAATGGAATGATGTGAAAATCTCTGGAGGAGGCGCGATTCCTCTCGTCCTGAAACAGGCTCCTAAAAATGTCTTTCTGCTGTGACAACAAAGGAAGCTTTGGTTAACTAGCTCAGATATTTGACTCTTGATCCTCTAGGGCAAGCTGGGATGCCCTGTGATGTGGTGCTGAGCACAGTCTGCAGGAGAGGGGGTGCACAGAGCTCTTACCATCCAACTGCACCTCCAAGCGCTCCAGCACCAGGACTTCTTGCCTGGTCTGAGCACATTATTCCTCCTGAGGCACCAGGAGGTGTTTCTAGCTCGGGTACAGCATCCCAGCAGATGCCTGGTTCTGCATGGCTGTGCTGAGGGGTGCAGCAGCATGCCTGGAGCTGGGAGCCACCGTGGCGCATCCCTTCCCTTCCCCATCACTCCAGGTCTGAAGCAGGAGGAAGGCAAGGGGTGATTTAAGGTCAGCTGCAGTTTCCAGGGGAGCAGTTTGTATTTGTGGATGTGTTCATCGCTGTGATGCACAAGTAACAGGCACCCTCTTTCTTGCACACAGCATCCACTCCGAGCTGAAGTTACAGTAAAGGCAGAAGGTCAGGAGCTCGTCTTGGAACTGGAGAAAAATAGGTAAGTGTGCTTGTGCCCTGCATTGTGATCCCACTTAAATAATGAATAAGGATTACAGTGACATCAACAGGAAAACCTCCACTGACTTCAACAGGGGTTTGATAAAGACAGGATGAGGAAATCCTTCTCTGGATTTCAAGGTTATTCCAAGTTTGAGTCCCCTCAGATGTTAATCAGCCAAGCAGCACGGACTGTAGCAGAGCTTTGTCAGCAAAAAACAGATGGTGACCTGGCCCTCAGTGTGTAAACTTATTTTTGCATCATAATTCTTCCTGCATTAACTGGAAAATGTTGCTGATATGAAGCTCCTTATTTTCCAAATGGCCCAGTGCTTTAGAGTCAGTGTGACTCTAATGAGGATTTCATTTGCTGTGATCCAAAGAGGTCCTGTTCTGCTTCCTAGGAGAAATGATCTGCCAGTTTCAATTCCATTAGTGCCCTTCATGCTAAAGTAGACTGAAAAATGGTTTTGCATTAACTGAAATGCAGCCTCCTCTCAGGCACATGCAACCAATGCTGTGTAGTATCATCAGGTGTGACGCGTTGAATTCAGCTGAAGCTGCAGGAGATTAAGGGAGGGAGAAGGATTCTGCTCTGGAGGCCACCCCAGGGCCCCTCTGCCCTATGAGTACATTAGTTTCCAGTGGTGGAATAGCAGCTGGGAATTTAGCTGCAAGAAGCTTGTCTTTGCTCAGCAGTCCTCTTGCACTGTTGGTATTTTATTTGTTTTTAAATGGGTTTGAAGATTTTTCTGTGGAAATACAACCAAATATTTGTCTGCTGGAATCAGTAGGAATAATAACCTCAGACTAATGACCCTGGTTATATTTTAAATGTATTTATATGGACATCCCAACCACAGGGATTGAGGGCTCAGCTTTCCTCCTGAAAGAGTGAAGTGTCAGAAGATCTTATTTCGTTCTGATGGCAGTGCATAAGCCTAAATGATATTCAGGGTGTTTCGGAGGAAAACGAGGGTTTTTTGTCGCTATCTGCAGCAAAGCCTGAAATGTGATGGCTGATGGCAGACAAGTACATCCCATGAGGTGTTTTCTGTAAAAAGTCACAAAAGCTTCTGAGAGTTCCAGTACTGCAAAAGCTGAATGTTTTTTGCAGGCAGTCATGCACCTGTGTAGAGCTAAGCAGAAACAGCCATCAATTCTGTGTGGTTTAGCATATTTCAGCTGGGAAAATAAGACCAGGCACCATAAGCACCGCTCAGTCAGCCCTGCCTGGAGAAACTGCTGTTGCTGACGACCGTGGTACCATGCCAGGTCTGAACTGAGCCTGGAAGCAGCACAACTGCTGATGCTGCTGGGGGTCTCCTTCCAGGACTGTCAGGCCTTGCTGATTCTGCAGTTGCTATGCAAAGGTGAATACTTCTGCCACAGTAGAAGCTGGCCAGAGAGAGGATCCTTGCTGAGTTGATCCGTTTGGGCTCCAAGCTCAGTGACGTAACCTCCAGGTGCCTCGCGGGAGCGGTGCCGCACTATTTCCAGCACAGAAAAACCCATTGCTGGTGTTAGTAAACAGAGTTATAATAATAGAAGGTTTCTATTGTGTTTATTTCCTGAAATGCATTTTCATTCATTGAGATGTATACACACAGGCTTAAGTGTGTCCACACACTTCCAGTGCGGGATGGGTCTCCTTTACTAGGGCTGATAAAACACGGCAAGTGGTTTGGAGATTTTTAATTTTTCTTCTCTGTGGAAAATGTAGGTGATTTGAAGATGGCAGTGTTTCACGTAGGAGTCTTGCCAGGCCTCAAGTCCCTTGCTCAAGAAAGGTGATGCTACTGTCCCAAAATGCAATTAGCGGAAAGGCTCCACCTCTCAGAGACTCGTAAAAGTGTGGAAGTAATTTAGAGACTTAAATTAAAAGAGGATTAATGAAGTCCCTGGGAACCCTGTGTATTTATCAGCACCCATAGGGCACTTTTAAATGGAGGCAAACCTCTTTTCCTTTTTGAAGAGTGTGGCAAGGCAGAGCCTAGGCTGGCTCCTCGTGTTCCCGGACAGGGATTGCTCCACAGCACCCGGGAGCTCATCACTGCTCTTGCTGATCTTACAGGGGAGGATGAGGTTCTGGCTGAGATTTGGGGTGCTGAGTAGCTGCAGCATCCAGGACTTGTTCTGGGAAGAGTTTATTGCTCAGGCAGCAGGAGAGAAAGTGAAATCTCCCAAGTGGGAAGTGTCCCTTCAAAGCTGTCCAAAACCTGCCTGTTCTGGGTTTCGGGTTTACACAAAAGTGGGCATAAGAGAACTGCAACTTCAAGGAAGTACTTGAGGCTTTTCAAATGAAAATAAGCCAGAGTACTTGGTCATTTAATTGCTCCAGTTTAGGGGAGCAATTTGGAAACCAGCTTTGCTGCTGAGGTTGGTGCTGTGCTCTCCCTCTGTCCCTGGGCTCAGCACAGGGGTGGGAATGCACCCTCCTGGCCCCCATTTTACTCTTGTATCCACATCTCAGACTCCCATCATTCAAGGGAAGCATGAAATGATCGGCATAATTTGGATCTGGTTGGGATATGATTTACCCAATGGTTCCCAAAACCAGAAAGGAGATGTGCCAAGCGACTGAAACTGCTGTAGGTGATGTCCTGGGTGGATTAGGCACCCTCGTTACACATTCACCACTCTCCTTGTGGAGAGACAACTGATAAAATTGCTTTGAAAAGTGGGCAAAGTGTCAAATTTGTACTTTGGTAGGGATGAACTAGCTTTGGAACAAACATTCCGGTTTCAATGTGTGGAAGAAATGTTCACAACATCCGATTTCATATTCCATATGAGAAGGACATTGTGTTCATCCACAAAGGTGAAACACAGAAATTATTGCATATCTTGCTTCAGAGCTGAGCACCACCCTGTGTTTTGTAATAAGCTCATCACACATCTGCATTTGGGCTTCATATATCTGTGAATACAATTATTGCATCAGCAGTTAACATAATATTGCATTATTCCTGTTCAGGAGTTTGATAGGAAGGCGGAACCACACTGTAGTTTCAAGCAGAGTTCATGACACATTAACATTTCAAAATAATGGCAAAATATATCCAGGCTTGTTTTAAATGACTCAAAATCGTGTCCTGCAGCTGTGGGACTGGAAAGCTCAAAGCTGCACAAACAACAGATATATGGAGAGTTGCCTATAAAGCAGCTTTAAATTTGGCTGGGGCTTAGGAGCGGAAGAATCTGAGTTGCAAACCTTGGATGAAAAGTGACTTTTTTAAAAAGGCATTTGCATTTGTTAATAAAAAGCAGCTTTGAGCCAAGCAGGGAGAGGCTGAGAGCCTCTCAATGTGTGTGGCAGCACTGCTGCTGTGAGCCTTTCCTCAGAGAAGAGGAGAGCTCACATTTGCACAGTAGAAACCTGCATGGAATTTGTCTTCTCACCTCAGTGTGGGAAAGATATCATTATGACTTTCTTCCCTCTTCCCTGCTCTTTGTGTTTTTCATTGGAAGAACAGACTTAGGAAAGGCCCTCTGAGCTGCCAATAATGTTGTTTTCAGGCCCCTCTGATAGGGAGCAGTATCATTTCCAACCTGCTGCCCCTACCTGGGTAGGTGATGAGTGCTCCTGCCCTGCCTGATGCTCTCAGTGGTGCAGTAAAGGATCTGTGTGTCACTTGTATTTCAGTGTTTCCTGCTTTTGCACATTTCCAGGACCCCTCCTACCAACTGAGTGAGGAAGTTGCTGCCCGTTTCTGAGCAGGAAGGATATATGAGATTTATTCCACTGATGAGCTACACATCATCAGTGTCTAATGGGCTTCCTCCATGGGCAGGGGTTAAGGGTTATGGAAAGCAGGGAAATTGAGTTTATCCTGCTCTACTGTCTCTTGGAATCATCAGAAAAACAGGGGTGGGACCTGGAAAGCCACAGCTGCTTTTCAGCCTCCTGGTTCCCTTGGGATATTCAGTGATTCCTCTGTGTGGGTCAGAGAAGAAGAGACCAGGAAATGGAGCCTTTTAAATCTTTTGTGCACTGACTCATTATCAGCCAGTTTTCCATTTATTTTATTTCCTTTTTCCTCTCTGGGCAACCTTTATGGTTCCTATTGGCAAGCCAAGGGTCTATGTGACAAATCTTCCTTGGGTCCTGTAACATAATTTACACAGTGAATGTCACAGATGATGTGGGTGGGAGAAGGGGATGGAGAGTCTTTAGTCTGTGATGCTTTCCCAGACCTTACAAATGGCTTGTTTAGTTCCACCTCAATAGCTGGGAAGCTACTTTTTCCTTCCAAACTGCTGTGTTTACACAATAAACATGTTCTTAGCAAAAGCTCTTGAGGAAGGGAGCTTAAGAGCTCCAGGATTCATCTGGACAGAACTCACCAAGAAAAAAAATTGGATTTCATTGGTTTTATGAAGTGCCAGGTTTTGACGGCAATATTCCAGAGGCTTGAGATCTCCCATTTCCCGCTGGTGGTGGATATGGAAAGCAGGCCTGCCTGCTCATGTTGTCATGAGTCATGTGCTGGTGGTATTCAAGATTCAGGTTTTCATAATAAATTCTGGCTTTAGGGAACATTCAAGTGACTGAAAGACAAGAGTTCACATTCCCTTTCTTACCCTACTTGGATCCTGTTGAGAGGCAATGGAGTGGGACCACAAATCGTAGATGGAAATCTGATGTCTAAAGTTTCTTGGGAAAATCAATTCCCTCCACCCCCAGATGCTGGCAGCCTGGCTGGACAGATTTATTGTGATTTGAGGAAAGGGACAGGGAAAGAGATGTAAGAGACTGCAGGCTTCACTTTTCTTGGTCCCATGACTGAAAAATCAATGTTGATGTTTCTCACGAGAGCTTCATGGACCATTTGGCTTTTGTTTCTTTTGAGAGGAAATAAAAACCATGTCCATCTCCTAGATACTGCTGGGTGTTTCTAAACTGGCAGCTGTCCATGCAGACTAGCCCCTCTGTAAAATGAACCAAACAAGGTTGCTGATGGGACCAAATTACTAAAAGTCCTTCTTGCTCTAATTAGCAAGAGCATCAGGATGCTGCTGGGGCACTCTGGGTGCCTGTGGGTGAGCCCAGGCTGGTGCAACTGAGTGTGTTCATGGCAGTCCCCTGGGATGGAGGGCCCTGAGCTGCTCTCAGGCTGGTGCTAACAACTGATGTTTTACAGGCAAAACTGCTCCCATTTAGCAGGAAGATAGGGGTGAGGTTCTCTAGAGCAGCTGGGAAATGTGCATTCCCTCAAGAGGACGTGGTCATACAAGCAGGGCCCCAGCTTTCCTTCTGCTGTTTTTGGGAGTGTTTGGGTGTGCCGTGCCGCCCCTCTTCCCCCAGCTGCACCTCTGCTCCTCAGCAGTGGCCAGATGAGCTGAAAACCACGTCCTTTCCCCATCCCCAAGTGTCACAGGGGCAGCTGCCTGCCAGGAAAGCTGGGTTTGTCCCCCGCCCTCAGCCTGCCTCTCCTGTTGAGAACCATCTCAGTTCATGAGTGAAGTATGTGACCTCGCTGGCACAGCATCCCAGCAGAGCCAGGCTGCCCTGTCCTGTCAGCTCTGCACGCAGGGAGCAGCACGGGGAGGAGGGCTTTGTGTCAAACAATGATATCATTGACAGGCTGGAGCGGGACCATCAGCAGGAACAGTCTCAGGCCATCTGTACATTATGGCACCGAGCCACTCTCCCTTCGTTTGGATTCCTCGCTTGTATTTAACCCGGCTCCCAAGGCTTTCCGGGGAACAAATCGTGCCAAGAGCAGGCTATTCCATCCTGAGCTTGGATGCTGAGCTGGATCTTGGGGATTGACTGATCTTGCCCGAAGCTGGTCCCTGTTGGAAAGGTGTGAGGCTTCTCCAGAACATCCCAAGTGCTCGTGTGCAGCTTTCCCTGGCCTCAAACCAGCTGCAGCTGCTGTTGAGGTTTAGCAAAGGAGGGTGCTCCATCCCAAACCAGCTTTTTCTCTGACTTCATCAATTCTTCATGCTGATAACTCCTCTAATGAGAGGCTCTGTGCTGCCTTTTAGGAAGATGATGTGTGCTAGTGATCTGCCAGCTGTCTGACTGGATCTCAGAAGCTTTTAAGTGATATTATTTTGCATCCAAACTTCTGCAGCTTCAGCATGAGCTGCTGGCGAAGTGGACACTGAGGCAAGTAATGTAACTGAGAAGAAAGAATCAAATTGTGCCATTTTTTCCAGATTTTCCATCTCCAGCAAGGAGGTGAACTCTGTGTTCTTCTGGAAACGGTGAAGTTCTTCCACCAGTGCTTTGCAGGGCTGAGCTCCCCTGGAATCAGCTGATCAGCCTGGCAGGGATCGAGTCCTGAAATTATGGCAGATAAGGTTTTGGGGCATGGGTGTATCTCTGCTGTTCATCCAACAACTGGTACCCATGGCAAAGAGAGTCAAGACTGGCTGATAACTCTGGTGCACTCTGGGGTGGCAAGAAGGCTTATTTGCTGTTTATTTACACTTTGGTGGAAAGCTTGGTGCTTGCTGAGGAAGTGAGTTGGGCTGGGAAGGAACTTCTACAAGCTCAAAATAAGACAGAATTTAAAGGGTGTTGCAAGATGTCCTGTTGTTTTTCCTCTTTCCTCACTGCCCTCCCCACCACACACTGTGCAATCCCCTGTTATAGCCCTTCTTAGTAGTGCTGCAAGAGCCCCGGGGCCCCCCTTCATTAAGGCTGGGAACTGTCTTCAAAATAGGACAGTTTCAAGCTCAGAATAAGAAACTAGGCTTTTCACAGCGGCCCTGCGGTACATAGTAGGAGTCAGCTGGTGGAGAGAGGCTTGGAAGTTGTAACATGGAGGTGATACAGGCTTTCATCTCAGCAGCTGCATCAGCATCCCTAAAAATTCAGGCAGAGCTCCTTAATTCACTCTAGAAGGGGCTGGAGCTTGGGTGTGCAAGTGGGAAGGGATGTGCACACGCCTGGTGCTGTGTGGCCTCATCCTGTGCCCTGGAACCTGCTGCGCTGGGCTCTGGTGCTGGGCTGGGCAGGAGTCACAGCTCTGAGGAGGCTGATGGGCCAAGCTGAAGGGCAGAGCAAGTGGCTGTTCATAGCTAATGCTTTCCAAGAATAAAGTGGAGGAAGAAAACATAGGCGTGCTTGTTTGGGAATGAAGCAAGCAGGCTGTGCAAAGCCTCAGCTACTGGAAAGCCCCGGGCTGGTGTCTGGCTTTAATGGCACGGGGCAGATACACACTGCATTACTGTCTGCTCCTGACACACACCAGATACCTGCCAGAGCATTGCTCGAGGCAATTTCCTGAGAGTTAATGCAATCTGTTGATTAAATATTTGTTTCTTGCACCCTTGCTGAGCAAGCTGCCGCAGTCAGGGAGATGAAGGGAGTTATGTTCTGTGGGATGTTGCTTATCTTGGGTTTACAGTCTTGGGACAGCTGAATGCAGCAACCTCACCTTCTGATCACTGACAGCATCTAGTGATAAGAATTAGCACATCAGAAAGAGACAAAATGAGCTTTTCTGGGCTGTGCTGAACTTTATAAGGGGAGATAAAAGCTGTTGTTTTCCTGACATCCGATGCTATCAAACGCAACAGTGGCACAGGGCTGTGTCTTGTCCTTAAGGTGTGGGTACTTGTTTAGGTGTCTGAGCCTTTGGATGCCAGATGGGTGAGGCACTTTCAAACACTGATAAAAGGTTTTGTTTCCTGTTGTTCTGATGTAATTTAATTAGGTGTCACAGGCACCCAGTCCCTTTTTCAAACAGAGATGCTTTCAAGGCTGATAAGATCTGACTGCCACTCTCAAAAGCCAAGGCAGATGTGAAAATCTTTGTGTTTGCTTCTGATACAGCCTTCTTCATCCAGCCTAAAGAAATCAGGCAAAGAAAAGAAGGAAACGTTTCTTCTTACTTTCTAGCAGTTTAGTTCTAAAATCTGGTGCATGACATGCATTAAACAGGGATGCAAAGGGACTGAGCTGCAGTTTCATCTGACAACACATTGCCCAGGGTGCATGTGGCATCCTCATGGACAGCAAATGTGGCACTTTGGTGGCCTAACAGCACCATGGGGTTGCTGCAGAAGTGTGCTTCATCAATGGGGCATGTTCTGTGATCCTTCTCCAAATTTTTGCAAGTCAAACTATTGTTTTTAAAAACTGCTTTAAATCTACATTTTATGGCTGCTGAGACGGACACAGGATATGACCTTCTTGGTTTGGCCAAGATTTTGACTTGCTGTACTTTTTTACATCACTGTTTAGCAAATGCAGATGTTTAAAAGGGAGGAGAAGGCTGTTTCCTCTGGAACAAAATCAAAATGCTTTCTATTCAGTGCACAGGAGCTCCTTTTATAGACTTTTGGTCTGATCCTGGGTTGAAGACAGGGAGAATATTGTGTACATGGGGATGACATGAACAAATTCAAACTGGGGAATCAGCATTTTCCTGTAACAAAGATGTGAATCAGCTTCTGGGCAGCAGATGAAATGCAGATGCAGATTGGTTTATGATTGTACTCAGATTTGGGCAGTGGAGACAGTCTGGGTTTGACCTGAGGATGCACACCAGTGCCCAGATGTGTCCTGAACTGGCCTGTGTTGTGTTTGCTGCGCTGGACTTGGTGCTTTGAATCTAATCCCAGTATATCTGGGGCATAACTTGGCAATAGGAAGAAAATTCTGCAGAGACTTGTACCCATTAAGGGTCAGTGATGAGGTTGGGATGCTGGCTTTTTTTAAGTCCTCATGTAAAAATTGAGTTGTTCACTTGCAGCTGTTGGGATTGAATCTGGGTGTCTAATTGAACTCAGGGACAGGCTCTCTGTTATTGTTTTAAATTAATAAATGGCTTGGAAGAGCACTTAGATGGCTTGTGGAGCCCTCCCAGGAGCGGATGTGCTCAGCTCCTCGGGGCAGCGGAGAGATGGATGTGGGGAGGTCAGCTGGGCTCCCACCTTCTGACCCTCTGCCATCACAGTGTGCTCTGCACAGGCAGCACAGCCTGTGGGGATGGTCCTGCCATGGATCCCATGGCTCCTGGGCCACCACGAGCTGCCACTGCTCCCCAGACAAGAGCCTGGCAGGAGGCACACGCTGAGAGCAGAGTGCAGAGGTAGAGCACAGTGGCGCCCTGTGAGCCCCTGTCTCTCACCTGCTCTCTCAGGATGTTGCAGTTGTTTTCACACTATGGGTAGAAAACAGTGGCTGCCCCAAACCCACAGCAGTGGTTCACAGCAGCAGGAGTATTTACACTGACTTCAGAAAGAGCTGGATCTCACCGATTTTCTAGCTCCCCTAAGAAGCAGAAATCCAGGTTGCAAAAAAAAGTCTTTATTTTTTAATTTACTTCATTTAATTATCTTTAATTTTTAATTTACTTTTCTTTCACCCCCTCCATTGTGTCTGCAGAAACCTCTTTGCACCAGGCTACACCGAGACCCACTACAGCCAGGCTGGCCAAGCCCAGAGCACCCCCCTGACCCACACGGTGAGTGCAGAGATTGTTCCCCCTGTGCCTGCATGGGACACCAGCCTGGGGCTTGGAGAAGCAGGTGAACCTCTTCCTCCTGAGCCTTTTTTTTTGAGGGCACAGATCCCCACAGCTTGAAGCTAAATGGGAGGGCAGGCCAGCTTTCCGATCTGGGAGGTTCCAGTGGGAAAGCTGCTCCATCCCCCAAAAATGGTAAAAACATCTTTCTGTTTTGCCTGAGCTCTGTTATGAGAGCCAAGGTCAGCCGCCAGCATTGCTCCCCTCTCTCTGGGTGCTGGGGAATTGTTTATTCCTGCACTGCTCACCCTCTTGCTTTTAGTTTTGCCACCAGGTTCCCCTCACTGGGGACCTTCCCAACCTTTGGGAAAAAGAGCCCCTATAAACCAGCTCCCGTTCAGTAAAAATCCAATAAATTACTGATCTCACACGGGCTTGGCTGGCTGTGCTGCTGCAGCACAAAGATGTGCTTTGGCCACAAAGCAAAAAATAAGAGATAAAATCCCCATGAGATCATCTTTCCTACTGCTGCCCCGGGGTGAGGGGAAGGGATGTCATGAATATGTTGGCGTTCCTGCCCCAAAGCCTGCTTGTCCCAGCCAGAGGCTCCTTTGTCTCCCCAGCAGCCCTGAGACAGGGGCTTCCCCACTGCCCAGTGTCACCCTCGCTGGGGCTGGAGCCACATCCTTGGGGGTCTGACCCAGGGCCAGCTGCCATCGATGGGCAGCTCCTGCTACAGGCAGAAAGCTTTGGCTCGGCCCTAATGCTGCAGCCATCCGAGTCATTTCCTTGGGGATTCAAAGCTCTCGATTTTTGCTGGCAACAAGGAGCTGTTTGATGCTTTGGCACAGGCCACGCATGGCAGCTGAAAGGCCAAACTTCTCTGCAGAGTCACAGAGATTTAGTGGTGATAATCAGCTGCCAAATGCAGCGGAAAGGGAACAATTACCGGAGTGTCGCACGGGACTCAGCGCTGCCTAAATATAGCACATGTCCCGTGTCCATCCCAAATCTGCACTGCCAACCCTGCCTCCTCTGCCTTCCAGGACCACTGCTTTTACCACGGGGTCGTGCGGGGCTGGGAGCACTCCAGCGTCACGCTCAGCACGTGCCGAGGGCTGCGGTGAGTGCCTGGAGATGCTGGAATCTGGGAATGCCTCTGGGAATGGCTCTGGGAATGCCTCTGCTCTGGTGCTGCCACCCGAGCTCTGCTCCCAGCAGCCTGGCTGCGCTATTTGTCTCCAGCTGGATAGCCCTGCTCTCAAAGGCCATCCAGCCTGGGCATTAAAAATGGAGGGAATTGGAGAAATCTGGGGAAAATGCAGAAATTGGGGTATCATTTGTAGCCATGGCCTCCTAACCAGCTCTGGACCCTTCTGGGAGCTGTGTGCTGGCAGCATGGGCTGGTGCAATGAGCTTAACTCGAGTCCACTGGAGCAAAAACTCTTGTTAGTGGCTCAGGGCTGCATCTGTCACAGACAGGGACAGGAGTCACCATGTCCCAGCCCAATGCTCTGTACCAGAAACAGCTCCTGCTCCCAGTCTCTCACAGCTGGCAAATTTGTGTGTGTTTTGGGGCAAAGTCTTCAAGTGTGAGCTCCCTCCTAGGTTGTCAGCCCTGCTCTCTGCTTTCTCCCCGGGTGGTGCCAGGGCTGTGTGTGTGAAACCTTTACTCTGGGAGAAATGGAATCTTTGGCTGGAAAAGGAGGTCTGTATCCTCAGCCAGGAGTAAATGGAGCAGCTCGTAGTGACCAAGGAGCTGCATTCATTTACACCAGCTCAGAGTTTGTTTCCAAAACATCACACGGGCTTTATTGACATTAGTGGTCATCTGCTCTGGAGCCCGACTGGAAGCTGTGCTGGTGGGACTCGCTCCAGTCAGGAAACAGCCCCTGCCAAAGCAAACCTGAGAGATCTTCAGTGTATGCAGCACGGGCCAAAGAGCCCAGTGAGATAAACAGGACAGTGCAGCCACCTGTGGCTTGCAATGAATACTCCAAAAGCAAAAGCAGTCGCAGGTGTGCTGTGCTTCTGTCAGCCTGTGTTTTCCTAGGCTCTGCCTTCCAGCTCCAGAGGGACAGAGATGTTCCGTGGTGCCTGTGCAGAGGGTTCCTGCACCCCTGAGCTGTCAGTGTCTGCTGGCAGCTCTTTGACATCATTTTCTAACTGCTGGGGAGGCACAGGGGCTGAGCACACCTGGCTGTTCCCACTCTGAGCCTGCATGGCGTGGTGGTGCCCATCAAGCCACACATTTTCTGCAGGGCATCACACACAGATTTCCAGCTCTCCAGGCTGTAAGATGCTCATTGAGAAAAGCAGAACCATCTGGTTATGTGCATGACCCAGAGAGAGCTCTGTTTTTCCTGTTGACAAACAAAGTCTTCACATTTTCCAGGTCAGTTCTGTTAAAGGCAAACTTCTGTTGATTGAAAAGCTCCCATTGCCCCTAAAGAAAAGGCTGTATGTTAAACTTCTCAGCGCATGCTCCAATAGCCCCTCAATGTCTGAGGCCCACTGGATAGATTTTAATATATGGAAGCTCAGGGATTTCCCCCTCTGAACTCAAAATATTCCCACCCTTTTTATTAATGAGCTGACTGGCCTGGTAAGGATAAGTGCCTTGCCAGAGTCAGATGGGAGCTCAGCAGCAGCAGAAGGATTTGTCTCCAGTTGCTGTGATTGTAATTAACTTTCCTTTTTATTGCTTCCTGTTTCAACAGAGGACTTATCGTATTGAGCAGCAATTCCAGCTATATCTTGGAGCCAGCTCCTGACCACCCAAACCAGCACTTGATTTACAGGGTGGACAATCTGAGGTCGCCGAAAAGAGTCTGTGGCTACCAGGGCACTGGGCATGAAGCCGAAGATTGGCTCAGGGGCTTCACAACTGGGATGAAACCACCAGGCCAGAGGGTGAGCAGGGCTCAGCCTGGGTCTGTGCCTGATGCTCCAAATATCCCACCTGTTCTAAACCCTGCTGTTCCCTAGGAGCATAGCTCAGAAAGGAAAATGGAGAATAATTTAGAGGGTTTTTAGCAAGCTGGTTGTGAAATAGTGGCTCCAGCAGGGAAATAAAAGAGTGCTGGGGACTGTGGGGAGCTGTAGCTGTTCCTGCATCCAATACAGGAACAGAAGGTGGGCTGAGGACAGGCATGGGGGCACTGACCTGTGATACTTGGTTGCTTTATCACATCTGGAAGTCCCCCTGTGTGATGGGGTGGGATGAATGGCCAGTGAGAAACAAACGGGGAAAAATGACTTGTGCATATGTTTTGTGAAGAGTTTCTTGAGGAGTATTGGGGGAATAACCCAATAACCTGTGTGGCTGCTGCTGCAGGTGAAACGGGAGACGCTGCAGGGCACGAAGTACGTGGAGCTCCTGCTCGTGGCTGATTATGCAGAGGTAAGAAATGGGATTGTGTTTATACCCACGGAGCACTGGGCACAGAGCATCTCACCTGCAGCATCTCCTGGGGCAGGGAGGGCAGCTGGGGCCCAGCAGGTTTTCTCCTGGCATCCCAGTGGTCCTACCCACAGTAGACAGGGAGAGCTGTGTCAACCACTGTTGGCCCAGGGAGAGATGCAGGTTGTGGTTTGGATGAGGAATAAGAGTCAGTTCTGGTCTCCAAGGTAGCTGTGCTGAGTCCTAATTATGGCTGGGAGAGTCTGCCTTCAGAATAGGGAAATTTGGGGGTTTCCAGGAATGGTGTCCTTCTAATTCAGCAGTACACTTAATCTCTAGAGAAGATAACTGTGATTATGCTCTGCTCTGAGCTGGTAGCAGATATATAAATAGACATTTTTAAGGCTCCAGATCACAGAATAGGTCTGGAAGAAGCCGAGTGAAGTCAGCAATCCCTCCCCCATCCCCAGCCTGGACGGCAGGCCAGACACACTGACAGTGCAAGCCACACAGTGTTTTACTGATTGTTTAATCTCCAGCACAGACGGGAGCCAGGCTGGTCCTATCCATAATTTACAACTTGAAACTCCAGTAGGGAAAACCACATAGTGCTCTGGGCTGTAATTTATTCTGAACAAAGCTAAAGAGGCAGAACCTATTTTGGTTTCTCTGTTAGGCAGCAGGACACCAGGGAAACTGAGAAAACAGATAATACCCAGGAACTGCCATATGTTGTTCACCATTTGATCAGGCAAACTGGGACAGAGCCTCACGGTGTTGTTGTTAACTGCCCTCTCTTTGCTGTGTCCCTCATTAGAAGAAAAGTCCCAGGTTTTGTCATCTGTTAAACAAAAATCTAAAAATTTTGCCGCTTTAACTCTTTGAACCAAACAGTTTGCTAAAATTAACTCATTAATTGCCAGGTGTTTTAAATAGGCAGATTGGTTGGGTGAGTGAGATGTGATGAGTGCTACAGCAGCCTTGAGCTCAGACATGTACTCCTCTTATCACATATTTTACCTGGCACATTTGCCAGTTCTTTGCCAGCCCATGGCCCTGGGGGCACGGATAAGTTTGGGTTGCTCCACTGTGCCACTGCTTGAGTAGCATCACTGCCATGGGGTGCCAGGGATGAATTCTGAATATAAGTGTACAGGTGTATATAGTCAGATGTACAGTGCACCTTCATAGCTGCCTTCTTATTTCCAGAATAACGTGGCTTGTTTTAACACATTGCAGCTCTTTGTAGTTGCCTTTGTGCTGCTTGACATGTTCATTTTGTTCAGTTTCAGAAACATCACTTCAACATCGAAGCAACAAGGCTTAAATTAGTGGAGGCTGCTAATTACGTAGATAAGGTGAGATTGGGTGTGTGTGAGAGGAGGAAAGCAAGGCCCAGATAATGAAATATGAGAATTAATTGGGACAGAGGAAGGCTGGCTTTCTGGGAGAGAGAATAATGTTTTGGCAGTTCTCTCCAGTGACTTGGGGAGGGGAGAGCATCTGCCAAACAATTGTGTTGTTGCACATCAAGAACGGGGTGGGGGAATCTACATTCCTCACCTTGGAGCCAGCGTGAGCATCTCGTGTTTTACTACATCTCTGTAAAAACTGTTACCTAAGTAAAGCTTTTTGAAAAGGCACTGAGGTATTCACTTGATATGGTGGAAAACCTGGGAAGAAGAGCTGGAAGGAGCCTTCAGAACTCATCCCTGCGGTGGTATCTAGTGCTGCTGAAGTAAAACTTCCTTACTTTTCAGATCTACTCCCTTCATTCTCCCCTTTAACTCCTTCCACCACTCCCTTCACCCCACTACCCATGAACGCTTCTCCTGTTTGTATTTGACACGGGCAGAAGCTTATTCCCTTACTCTTTTCAGAAGATAAAATGATGTCAGTCTCCAGTCTTTGTTTCTTTAGATTATGTCTTTGCCATTCATTCAAAAATGAAAGTTCAATGTCTCTATTTCAGTCGAGTTCAGGTTTATAGGTGGTTGCACATTTCTGTCTGCAGAGCTCCACACTAAGCTGAAATGCATTTCCAGAGGGAGAATCTTCTCTGTACACGTGGATCTTGTAGCAATTAGTAGGGTATTAGTAGCAATTAGTAGGGTATGTATTCAAGATTTAAAACACAGTAGAATAACTTCATGGTGCTCATTTTATTATCTCTTTTCTTTTCTGTATCTTAGTTTTACAGGTCCATGAATATCCGGATTGCCTTGGTGGGGCTGGAGATCTGGAGTGACTGGAATAAATGCGACGTAACTGAGAATCCCTACTCCACCCTCAAGTCCTTTCTGGCCTGGAGTAGCAAAGAGAGGCTGCACAGAAAACACGATAATGCCCAGCTGATCACGTAAGCTCGTTTCTCCTGTTTCTGACAAGTGGGTTGGGGAAATCAGTTTGTACCATTATATCCTTCCCAGATTCGAAGTGGCTTTGTGGAAAGCATTCATTCCTAGCTCATCCCACTGACACACAGAGTCCTGGTGCTGGGAGCCGGCTGATGATGGCCTGTGACCGATGGCCCACTGATCTCATCAGGGCCAGTAGCTTGGCAACGCAGATGGCATGGGAAGGAAAATTTGCAGGCTCTCAGATCTTTTTACTTCTTCCATGATAATTCATCCACCAGCATGAGCCAGAGGACCTGTAGCACTGAAATGAGAAGATACAATGCCTTTTCCCTAGTTTTCTTTGGTTGTTTTCTTTTTTCTCTTTAACATTATTCTATTTCCTCTCCACCTGGTCATGTCCTGAGCACAATTTCCAGGGCTCCCATCTCAAACATGCTGTCAGGGTGGTGCAGAATTCCAGCTCAGAAGCAGGAACAGAGCGTGGCTGCACCTTAAAGGTGTTACCTACTACTCTGTCAAGTCCCTTGAATCCCAAGCTGGCAAATATCAGGCTTATGGTAAATGAAGTGTTCACAAACAGTACTCAGTTAAGGATCCAGAAATAGTCTTTTCTGTGCTTGTTGCAAAGCTCAGCAGAAGCACGTTTTGGAACCAAATCATTATAAAAAATAGGATTGTCTGGCTGGCCCATAAAACAGCGTAGTAGTCCAAGATAAACAGACCTTAAGGCTTTGTAGCTCTGCTATGATGTCCTGTACTTGAAGATACTACAAAGACAATGTGTCCCTCCACGCTGTGTAAGAAGCTGTGCGCTGCAGGGTGCATTTCTCTGCCTGCCTTCTCAAGCGCCTCAGTGCCATCTCATGCTCTTTCTGGGTTGATTTCAGGGGTGTGCCCTTCAAAGGTACCACGGTAGGCTTGGCTCCCGTGATGGCCATGTGCTCTGATTTCCAGTCAGGAGGTGTAAACATGGTAAGTAATTGCCAATACCTAATATAAAATTTCTTGCCAGCAGTGAATACACAGGATAGATGCCTCCTAAAGCTCAGGAAGAAAGTATTTTCTGTGAAGTTCTCCACTCACCTGCTTATAGGCAGGAATACCTTCAGTAGGTGTTTTCCACATGTACTAATGAGAAGTTCCCCTCACCCCATTGAGCCAGAGGTGCACAGGACAGGCACAGGTAAAATGCTGATGTGCCTCTTTGGCCTTGCACAGGATCACTCTGATAATGCCATTGGTGTTGCTGCTACCATTGCCCATGAGATGGGACACAATTTTGGCATGAATCACGATTCTGCTGGCTGCTGTACCACCCCTGCAGCAGACGGGGGCTGCATCATGGCTTCTGCAACTGGGTGAGTTCATCTTGCATGGGCGCGGGGAGAAATGCAAGGGGCTTTGTTACAAAGTCTTGGTGGAGTAAGAATGAGAAATGTAGAGTGAAAGCGGGTTTGTTGCTGCCTGCTGGAGTCAGTGTTTACAGAGAAAATGCTGCTGGACAGACCCTGGTTCATGGAGCAGTAGCAATTCGCTGAATTCTCAATGAACTGATTCCTGCGTGAGACTGGCAGCATTTAAAAGGGGACTTCCACACTCGGTGGCAAAAGGAAAATTTTCCTGTTCCCTTTTCTTAAGAATAGTCCTTGGTTTCTGAGAACCTGTGTTTAACAGGAAAGAAGTCTTTGAAAGAAAGGGGAAGCAGGAGTGACTCTAGAAGCCCAAATAGATTCAAATTTTCATTTTGGATGATGAAACGTAAGAATCTCTACAATTCAGTCATGAGAAATGCCAGACGAACCCATTCACTTAAAGCCACATTCACCATTTTCTCAAGCCTTCCTCTATTTGAATGGATGTTTTTTTTCATAGACATCTTCTTTCATGTTCATCATTTCCTCCAAGGAAAACCATTTGGGTGAGAAGTGAAAGCGTAGTGGCACGCAAGTAGAGCACACAACATTTCCACACGTGCATAGTCACACATGGAGTGCGCAGGCATTGTAGCAATAGAAATTAGTAGTTCATGTCACAAAAAATATTCACATTCTTCAAAATGAGGCGGTAGATAGGAAAAATTAAATATTATTTTCAGCAGTTAGGCTCACAAGCAGTTATTCACAGGCTGAGTGCTGGATTCTCAGGCTTGTTCTAGCAGTTAGGAATAAGCCACAGCTCCAGTATGGAGGAGGTGAGGACAGCCATGCTTGTCAGCAATCACAGTCAGATGTAACTCAACATGTTTTGGTTCTATAAAGTTTGTTTTGTAAGGCCATTCTATTACTGGTCAGTCTTGCAGTGCAGTCTCACCTTGTCTTCAAGTGTAATGCAGGCACAGGAAATCACAATCTGCTTTAGCACAACTCCACAGATTTCAGGGAGAGACCTGGCTCCTTTGGCACTTGTCTGGATTTGCATGTGCTCCCTTTTGGTTCTCTAAACCATTGTCCAGA
Organism: Dasyornis broadbenti; assembly: GCA_013397935.1. Taxonomy (NCBI): domain Eukaryota; kingdom Metazoa; phylum Chordata; class Aves; order Passeriformes; family Dasyornithidae; genus Dasyornis; species Dasyornis broadbenti. Next base: position 41,332 of record VZRN01000100.1, read on the forward strand.
TCTGTCTTGATGTTTTTCTACCCTGTCTGTATTCAGGCACCCATTCCCCAAGGTGTTCAACCAGTGCAACAGGCAAGAGCTGGAGAAGTATCTGCAGTCTGGCGGAGGGATGTGTCTCTCCAACATGCCAGATACCAAAAGAATGTATGGTGGAGGGAAATGTGGAAATGGCTACCTGGAAGAGGGGGAGGAGTGTGACTGTGGAGAGGTGGAGGTAACAATTGTTCAGATCCAACCATTTGGGGTTTGGTGGGACACAATTTTGTTCTTATTTATTTTGCAGATACAGTTACGTGATCTGTAATCAGCTTTTCTTTGTGCAGGAGAGAAACACACCTTCCCTGTATGTAAATGTATATCAAGATTCTAAAATATCATATCTGACTTCACGGTGTGTAGTACAATCCATCCCAGCACTCAGGGATGGTATGGTCCAAGGCTGAACAGAGGTGATGAAAACTTCATTTAAAAAGGGGATGAAAAAGTGATTTTAGGTCACAGAATCACAGACTCTTTTAGGCTGGAAAAGATCTCCAAGATCGAGTCCAACCTGTGTCCCATCACCACCTTGTCAACCAGCCCAGGGCACTCAGTGCCATGTCCAGATGTTTCTTGACCACCTTCAGAGATGGGGACTCCACCACTTCCCTGGGCAGCCCATCCCGATGCTTAACAACCCTTTCAGTGAAGAAATTCTTCCTGCTAGCCAGGAAGAATTCTTCCAGATGTTGCCGTTTCATATATAGGTTCACTTTACCTATGGCTCCACTCCTGTTAAGGATGGGGCTTCTCTTAGCACTGCATCTCACTTCTACAAATCCATCCTTAGCCTCATAAGAGAGAAGGGAGCTGGAACCAACAGACCAGACTCTTCGGCTGTGACAAGCACAACCAATTGTATCCATCAGCCCATCAGAGGGTGGTTGTGCAGTGCTGGAATTCAGCTTGTGCTGGGTACCATGAGCATAATGTGGACAGGAGGATGTTACTTTGTGTGTAATTCATCGTGTGTAAGAACACATCAGTGCCAGCCTCAGATCTGCCCTGTAAACTCTGCTACATCTCATTGTCTTCCAGGAGTGCAGGAACCCCTGCTGTGACCCCAGGACCTGCTCCCTGAACCCGGGTGCCGAATGTGCCCATGGCAGCTGCTGCCATCAGTGCAAGGTGGGGTTCTCTGGGTTTTCTGAAGGGGAGAGGGAATAACGGGGGTGGAAGTATGAGACTGAAAACTGGAGGTGGATGGGGAGAAAACACAGCCAAATATGGAGTTTAACTCCTCACCTGGTTTGATATTTTTTTAGCTGCAACAGGTATGAGTATAATCAAACTAGTGGGGTTGTTTCTTCTGGCTGATTAATTAAATTGACTCCTGTGATAACTTAAGATGAGCTGTGAGTGCTGCTGGGATGAAGTGACTCTGCCTCTCTTAAACACTGAGGGATGGGATGAATCAGAGATGATATTTCTCTCCATTGTCTCCTCAGAGCAAATACTTCCTCCAGGGATGAGGCTGGATGCTGTGTTTGCTCCAAACCCTCTTTCCTGGGTTGCAGCTGAATTCCTTTAGCTCAGGTGTTTGCTGAAGAAATGCCGGCAAAGACTGTAATTTTAAATCTCAGCTTTTCTTATGGAGACTGGCTAAAATGTGTTTCTGATTTTGGAGCCAAAGATCTCAAATTTGACAACAAATTAACTCAAAAATGAACGCAGGCAAACGTTTCTCTTAAGCTCATCTTTATGTGTGCACATTGACTGTGTGCTCTTACTGACCTATCCTGAGCATGAGGAAAACAATTTTCAAGATTCCACCTGGACTCACTTGGAACAGCCTCCCAGATGTAACTGTGGATGCCCTTTGTTCTCCATGTGTGTGGTGGACAGGAGAAGAATGAACTGAGCAAACTCGTAAGCAAGGGAGACATAAGTTATGCATTAGGAAAATGTCTCCAGCAGAAATGACAGGCAAACACAGAAACCAACTTCCCAACCAGGGAGGTTTTTGAGAACAGATTACACAAACATCTGTCAGAAATGGTTCAGGTGAATTGGATCCTACCCTAGGGTAGAGAGAGATGGATCAGTGTCCCCAAGAGATCTGGCAGCCTTACATTCCACGCATGAGCTCATTGCTACCTGGGGAAGGGATCCAATCATTAATTTTATTCCACACAGTTCACCCAGCTAATGAAGTCCCTAAGTCCCATGAGTCACTGCTGACCTCAAAAAACCTTAGACAAGGAGGATGAAGTGACACACGCAAGAGTCTGTCTTATCTACAGGCGGACGTTGTGCAGACATGAAGCTACAGAGGAGCCAGGCAATAATTCTGGGTTTTTCCCGCTGTCTCTTTTTAGCTGATGTCTCCAGGAACTCTCTGCAGGAAGAGGTCAGGACTCTGTGACCTCCCGGAATTCTGCACTGGCGAATCCCCGTTCTGCCCCCTCAACTCTTACCAGATCGATGGGGCTCCCTGTGACGGAGGGAGGGCCTATTGCTACAGTGGCATGTGCCTCACCTACAGGGACCAGTGTGTGCAGCTGTGGGGGCCTGGTAAGGACACTGCCAGCAGCAAAACGCTGTCCTTTCAGGCAGCAAATGTCGTGTGGTGTCCTGCTGCCCCTCACCCTGTGCAAGGCAGCAGTACCTTCCATACCTGCTATCAGTAGCAGAGTCTGAGGAGACTTTTCTCCTGCCTATACTCACGTGGAGGAGGCAGCAAAAAAATTTCCCATGCTCAAACCATTCCAGAAAAAGGACAAGTGAGTGGTTGGCATGGGGTGAGACAAAGCAGCCACATGAGTCTCTTGCATGCAGGAGCACAGCCAGCACCAGATGCCTGCTTTGAGAAGGTTAATGCTGCTGGAGACATCTATGGGAACTGTGGGAAGGACATCTTCGGGAATTACAGGAGGTGTGAGATGAGGTACGAAGCAGAGTGGCAGCCCAGAGTGGCTCGTTGGAGAAGATGTTTTTATGTATTACAAAATTATGGGCCGGGAGACAAAACTGATCCATGGATTGGTTCACTCCCTCGCCCTGCCTCCTGGGAAACCAGCTGCGTCCTTGTGGGACTTACAGCCCTTACAGCTGAAGCTTTCAGTTCACCATTTCCCTGCCTTTTGCGTTTCCAAACATTTCGCTGATATTCTTCCAAAGCAACAGAAGAGGAGGGGGATTTTTTTAGTCTCTAAGATAAATGTAGCTTCCTAACTGAGGCAAAAATTTCTTAGTCTTATCTCTGATTTGTTGAGGTTGGCCATCCATGGGGACATCCCCCATCCATGGGGACTGTGAGATGGTACCATCAGTATCCATCAGACACTGTTGCTTGCGATAGTTCTTGGGAGGTGCCTGCTCATTTCACAATGGCTCAGCACTACTGCTTTAATTTACATTTAGAGCTGATGTCTGCAAAACGTTCAGCAAGCCAGAAATAATCACTTTAGCCTTTTCTTTGAAACCAGAGATGCTAAATGTGGGAAGATCCAGTGCCAGAGCTCTGCTTTCAAACCCCTGCAGCCCAATGCAGTGCCCATAGACACCACTGTCAACACGCAGCGGTGCCGAGGGACCCACGTGTACAGATCTGACAGTGAAGAGAAGGAGATGCTGGATCCTGGCTTGGTGTTGACAGGAACAAAGTGTGGGAGCCATCATGTAGGTACAGTTCTGCCTGGAGTGGCTTGGGGGAGGTTCAGGGTGTCACTTTTCCGCCCAGAATGTGCTTTGTGGTTATTGAGCCGTTAATTTTTTATGTCTAATGCCTTTCTAGGAGATTTCTATATTTGTTAGAAAAATAATTTCTTAGAGGCTTCAGAGAAGCAATGGAAGAACACATACCAAAGGCTTTATGTCTTTGCCAGATGAAGTTCAGGACCAGTGCGAAATCTGGGATTTGCTAGGTGGTTGAAGTTGTCTTGCTTAAAGGTGAGACACAATTGGAAATCAAGGCACGTGAGAGCTCCTTCAGAAGGCTGCCACGTGGGCATGGCCAAGGTATTGCCAGCTGAGCTCCCACTCCTCTCCGATTCACGTTAACTGGGATTTAGGGTAGTGATTAGCTGTTTGCTTGGGAACCAAGTTAACTTAATTTCCTGTTGTTCTGCCCAGGGAATTAATTAGTTGTATTTCCAAGGTGCCTGGGACCTGCAAGTCACAAAACACCACAAGGCAGTAACATGGTACATAACCCAAAGAGCTAACACCGAGTTGTTGGATCCTCTCTGTGCAGGTTTGCTTTGAGGGACGCTGCCAGAACATGTCCATCATCTTTGATTCTGAAAGCTGTAGTAAGAAGTGCCATGGGCATGGAGTAAGTGTCTTCTTTTTCATTTCCCTTCCAGGCTGAAGGAGGGTGGGCTGCCCTTTGTCTGTGACTGGTTGTTCAGCTCAGTTCTGATACCTTGCTTAGGTTTGCTCTGGGCTTCGGCTTCTTGGTTATTAATTTGCACATTCCTTTCCTGTTTGATGCATTTTCTGGTCCGTGAGTCTCCCTTTGATACAGAATTTAAGGAGGTCCACTGAAGGGATCTGAATTGCAGTAATGAAAAACAAGAAGAGGTATATCTTAAAAAAAAAAGTCTTCTGGGCCCAGTTTAGCTTGATTTTAAAATACATTAACTTAGCAAAGGAAAAACGTCGGGAAAATCATCTTTAGAAGTTTATCCCAAATTGCTCTGCAGTGTCCTCAGGAGATGGAAAGAAAAGACAAATACTTATGGGCCAACATCTTTGGCCTAAACAGTAAGAATTATCTTCACTCGATGAAAGGGAAGACCTGTGTCCTCCAGAGATAAGAGAAAGGCATTTCTGAATGCTGCTCTTCTCCTGAATCCAGGTTATTGGCACTTCAGCTGAAGAACTCTTTTCTTTTGGAGAAAGGGAGAATTTCAGAGGAAATTCTTGAAGAAAAGTTTCCAGGCACTCAACTCCCATTAGAGTCTCTTGTGCAGTGTTTAATTCAGCAAGGGCTTAATTTGTTTTCACTCGAAGGTTTCCTAGTAGCTGCCACTTAAGTCTCTGAATCTTCCCACTCCAGATCTGCAACAACAACAAGAACTGCCACTGCGACCAGGGCTGGGCACCCCCGTTCTGCAACAAGGAGGGGACAGGAGGGAGCTTGGACAGTGGTCCCCCTCTGCCTGAAGGTGAGTGGGACCAGCTCTGCTATGGGGCCACTTCAGAAAGATTTGAGTTAGTTGGGACCAGAGTGTTTTCCATTTAACAAACTCTATTTTCTTGCCCTCAGGCTCTTCAGCGGTCGTGATAGCTCTGGCAATCCTGGCTCCCGTTCTCCTTCTCATAGGGATCTTGTTTCTATTATATTATCTGAAATGCTGGAGTAAATTTGCCATCTGTTCTCTAAAGAAGACTCCTCAGTTCAGGTAAGTTGCCAGTGCTGTGCCTTGTCTGCTTGTTCCCCCTCCTGCCTTCAGTGCCAGGACAGAGGAGACATTGCAAAGGCTGTGAGGAATGTCACTGAATTGATTTGTTGGTATAATCAGGACTGGCTTCTCATTTTTTTACTTCAGTGAAGATAAAATAGAAAATACAGGAAAACAGAAAATGTATCAAGTCATTAACACTCTTTTCTTTCTCTCGTTGTCAGTGATGCCTCTGGAACTGGACACGCAAACCCTGCCTTCAAGTTGAGAACCCCCCAGCAGCAGAGGAAGGTAGGGGCAGGGTCACCTTCCACCTCCAGGGCAGAGATGCAGCTGCCCTAAGATGTGGGATGTAGTTCCCCCTCAGACTGCAGTTAGGGAGTGGTTTTGTCCACGGATGGGAAAAGTAGAGAGACATCACCCATGGCTGCAAGTCTGTGGTAGCTGAATATCACCTATTCCTAGTGATTTCCTGAAAGGCAGGAGCTGGGATTTGAGCAGGCCTGTGTGGCTGCTTGTCTCTCCTGGAAGATCCTCTGCTGTCACATCCCCCATCTCAAAGCTGGAGAAATGGCAGACCCTGGGTTTATTTGCAAGTATTACAGTAATGCCTGGATTACTCTGTTCTCTTGATGTCCATTTCTGCCTTATGATCCCAAATTGTCCCAGTCCATGTAGTCAACACCTACTAGACATACACAACAAATATTGGTGTTGCAGGCAATATTTTCTACTCTGTGGCTCACAGACCTCACGTAGATCCTCAGAAGTGTCCCAGTGAGTAAAAAGATGGTTTGAAGTGGAAATACCTGAGCATTTGTGGGTCTTCTGCACAGGTGATTGGCTTCCCTGAAATCCCACCGAAACCACCTTCTCAGCAAGCCCCAGGACTGCAGACAAACAGGCAGCAGCCACCCACCTTCGCTGCTGGGTACAGCTGCAGTGTGGGGCAGCCTGTGGGGCCAGCGCAGCCGGCACTTCCAAAGGACATTCCCCGGAGGACACCCCCGAGCAGGCCAGCACCTCCTGCTCCCAAACCTCCAGTCTCTCAGGTATGGAGTTGTGCTGCTGTTCTGTGGGTGCTGTTTGATGGGATGATTGTCCTGGTAAAGCCTCTCACACTGGGGGAAGTGTTAGTTTTGACCTAAACTGGCCCCATCTTATATGAGCATCCTATCCATGAGGTTATTTTGAGGGTTAAAAGGAAAGGGTATTGATTTATTTCTTTTGCTGGCAGCTTTGTTCTAAACTTTCTATGGACCCCACATTCTTATTGGAAAGACGGTAAGTCACTCACACTGATTTAAACCCATTTTGCAAAAAAATTATTCATTTGGGGCCCTCAAAGAAGCAAAGGGCCAGGTTCCAGAGGGTAGCAGGAGACTGCTCCCAGGCAGTCTCTCTGAAGGACATAGAGGAAAATAAACTCTGTGAAGGAAAATCTTATGGAATGGGATTTGTTTCTAGATGCATTGTTCCTGTGAACAGCCGGCACTTCAGCAGGAAAGAAAACTAAAACAAAAGCAGGAAGCTGAATGTTGTCAATAAGGAATAGGTATTCTTCCCAGCTGGTTGTTGACAAGTTCCCCATGATCTCCATTGTGTTCCCTCCCCAGCAAATCCAGTCTCTTTATCTCAGTCAGCCCTACTAGATGGAACAGTTTTCATACAATCTTCACAAGAAACTTTGCTGTTTCTGGGTTAGTGGAGAGCCACAAGTTGAAGAAGACACAGGGGAAATAATTAATGTCACTTTTTGCTGGTCTCAGTGTCCTTCCTAGATGTTTGCAGCATCTGCCAGATTTGCTCTCTTGCTATTCCTATAGGAGCTCTTCAGACCTGGCAGTCAGTGGAATTCAGTCTGCCTTATCCTTCCTGCAGTCAGAGGGCAAGATCCTTGGAGAGCAATAGATCCCCAAGCCATCAAGCATTGCATTTATGCATAGTCTGAGGAGACTGCAGGGGTTTTGGGTGCCCTCCAAGTCGTGAGTGCAGCTGTGTTTGTTAAATCAACACCTGTAAGGCACCAGTTTAGCACAGAGCCTGAGCAACAACAGGCAGTTGGCTCTTGTGGGGGTAACTTCTCCCCTCAGGACATGCTTTCCACTGAAATTCATTAGATTAATGGAAAATACAATGCTCTGAGCATCCTATTAGGGACAGCTGCATGCACAAACAAATTATAACTGCTTGTGGGTCTGTGTGTGTTTGTGTGGGCACAAGAACACGCACATATATGGTGTTTACAGGTATTGTATAGGCAAACTGTGTGTGTATGTGTGTAGAACTTGCTCCCAGCCATAAAGAGCATCACTTAATGTGCCTAATTAAAAAGCTCTGGAACACAGGTTACCTATTCCTTGCAAAACTTAAGGCTTAAATTCAAAACTGTTTCTTTCTTCTGTAGGATATGTCAAGGCTCCGGCCACCCCAGAGAGCTCTGCCAGCGAATCCCGTCCCATCCAGATCCAGAGGCTGGCAGGGGAACAGCCCTACTGTCCCACTGCCTCCTGGGCACACCAGAGCCCCAGGACGACTCCAGCCTATGGCAGAGGTAGGCACTGAGTGTGGTGGTGGGAAGCACCACGATGTCCTGCCACCCCTGGGGAATAAAAACCCCCTGAAGGCACTATCAGGCTGCAAAACACACAGCCCGGGTGGGTGGAGACAGGCTGTGGGTTGGTCACCTTTATTGCAGAGGTCTCTGTTTTAACCTGTTTCGTATTAAGAATTTATTGAGTTGAGCAGAACAGTGAATTGAGTCCTCCACATCCCTGAACACTTCCTCAGGCAAGGCATTTGTGTGAGTGGGGCAGAGCAATGGGGTCCAGGGGTGTGTGACCCAGAAGAGTTGGTGAAGAGCAGCAAAACATGAAGATTCACACAAGACTTGAAGGTCCCAGTAAGGAAAAAAATTCTTTCCAGCTTCTCTAGTTATGGCTAAGGAGATGCTTTTTCTGCAGGGAGTGTTTCCCAAAAATCATCCCGAATACAGGCAGTTAATAAGGGACTTCTAGGCACTGAGTTCAGTGCTCTACAAACTGGGCCCTTTAACACAAAACATCTCCACTCCACACAGCACAGTTTTATTGTCTCCAGCCTGCAATATACTGGAGGCCAGCTGTGAAAAATGGAGAAAACTGCAGGAACTTCCTTGTGGGAGAGTTCCTGTGTGCTACATCAGGGTGTGAATGCAGACAGGCTTTTCCTGGCTGGCAGCAACATCAGCTCCAGGAGAGGGCGGGGACAGCACTTGTTCTTCCATCAGTGCTCATTCCTCTTCTTTTCCCCTTTTTTCCATCTCACCCAGAATTCTGGTGCCTGGACAGCTGGAGCAGTGAACAATTTGAAAGTGGGACAGCCAGGCTCCCTTGGGCCTTCCTGAAGCAGCCGGTTCCTGGCTGGCTCTGGCCTTCACAGGGCACTGGATGGCCTTCATCACCCAAAACCACACTCACACGTTCACTGCCATGGACAGTGTCTCAGTTCCTCTCCTCCTGCCCCCTGTTTCCTCTGGGACTCACCAAGCTGCAGCCAGGCATGGCAGGGGTGCCCCAGGGACATGCCAGGCTGAGCTGGGCCCTCTCTGCCTTTTCCACGTAGGGGTGACTTGTTTATACGGTATTTAAATATTGTTGTGCAATATTCAGTGCAGAGATGGGGCGATGGGGGCTTCACGTGTTTTTAATCAGTTATTTAAGTGTTACCAGGGAGAACAAGCTGTGAGTGCAGGTGCTGGCCCTGATGGGCTTTCATGTGAGCCTTGTTGGCTTCCTCAGCCCTCTCTGCAGCTGCAGGAGAATTTTGGTGCTATATAGAACCCCCTGCCTCTGGGGAGAGCAGGAGGCACCTGGTGATAACATTCTTCAGTTTATTCTGTTTACAGTGGGTGGCAAGTGGGGCCCCAACAGGGAGCCAACCACATAAATACAATTTGTGGGGCCACTGTGGATTTTGATCAGCTTTAGCTGAGGGGATGAATTATTTTCCCCATATAACCCTCTTCAGCAAAAGCATTGCAACCCTTCTGTCCTCCAGCACTCGCTTGTCTTCCCTTGGTGCTGTAAATCCCAAAAGCATCCCCAGCATGGCCTGTGAGCTCCAATCCATGGCATTAGGACACACTCAAGGTACGACAGGGAAGCTCTGGCCAAGATCCAGAGCAAAAGGCCAGCAGGAAGCTCAGCAAAAGGCAGTGCTGAGATCCCCTCTGCAGCGTGCGGTACCGTGGATCAGTAGATGTTTTTGCATGCCTCTCCTCAGGCTTTGGTCTGTGCTGAGCTGTAACTCAGCATGGGCTATCTGCTCCCCCAGCCAGTGAGAAATCTACCTGGAAAATGCCCAGGTGATGAAACAGCCGAAACATTACCACAACACATGGTGCTTTTATAGGGCAGCTCTCTTACTCTGGGTTTTTCCTCCAGGCCATGGATGGAGAGAGCTGTCTGTGTGCACTTTAAGCAGCTGATGGTTCTGACCCTGAGGACCCTCCCTTATGAATTTGGTTTTTATTTCTCCTAATAGTTTGGCTTTTGTATGTGGGTTTTTTTCCTCAGGATTTTAAAATAAGACCTTTTGTTATGCCAGATTTTTTTTTTTTTTCCTTGAAATGTTTTCCTAGGAGAACACAGGGAAATCTGGAGCTGTGGTTACAACAGTTCTCTTGTGTCTGATTTATTATGGACAAATCCTCAAAGACCATGACTGCTGCTCCACATATGAGAAACTGTATTATTGGCATAAAGAAAAAGAGTCTTGTTTGCTGGTTCTCTTTCCCTAAGATCTACTTATTAAAGAATCCCCAGATAAACCCTAAGTACTCATTAAATTTGTAGTTACATGTAATAGTGTATCTGTAGGATGACTTAACCCACACTAGTTTTCACAACTTTACTACCTCTTTCTCCACAAGGAAACAGTTCACAGGGCGTGTCTTGAAATTCTCACTGATTATTCCTTATCACACTAACTTTAGACCTTTTCTTACATTCTATGTGCCTGGAAAACAAACCAACCTAAAAAACTTCTTTCTGAAATAAGGGAGGGCAAGTAAAAGACAACAGCTTTCTAATCTTACATGTCTTTTCCTATAGTTGGGGTATATTACATATAAAAATGTGTATTCAAACAACCCCCAGATCTCTTGTTTCTTGGTATGTAATGGCATGTTTGGCTGCTCACAGGTGGAGCAGGACTGTACATACACTGTAGCAGTAGATTCAACCACAAGAACTTGATCTCCCATCTGAGCCTCACTGAGGACAGCAGCCCTTCTGCTCCAACCCCTGATCCTTACCAAAAGGCCACTAAAAATCACTAAAATTATTCTCTCTGCATTTCATGTGAGCATGGGATCAAGATTTTCAAAAATGCCCCTGTGCACACAATGCTCCGAGAACAACTGGACCTGCCCAAACTCTAATGGAAAATTTTATTGCTGGAATATCACAGAAATCTCCAAAAGGTAGTTTTAAGTAAGTCCTTTTCAATTTTTAGATGTGTGCAAGTTGAATGAATGAGACCAGGGGAACTGCAGGAGGAGTAAAAGATGGCAAAATCTGATTTTTTGAAAGAGGATGTTACTTGGGAGAACGTACAACAAAATACATCTCACTTTCTGCCGTGTCCACATATTAATGGTTTACAATAATGCTCTCTATGCATCTATGCAAATACTTGAAGAATGCAATTCATTGTGCCTTTTGCCTAGTTTTAATAAAATTTGTTGGTTGTCATTAATAAATACTCTTTCACTGTGTATTATTTCATAACCTCAGTTCAAATATTCATTTTCTGTGTGGCATTTCTCCAGGGATGGCAGGATTGCTTTTATGAAATGCACTTCTACAGAGTGAGGAAAGATGAGTCCTATTTACAGCCATTTTCTAAAATAAAATGCATAAAGCATCACCCTGATGAGGATACCAAAGCCAAAGGTGAAGTGAGTGACTTGGATTATTTTCTGCCACCAAAGGAGGTCGCTGCCGTTTTACTCTGCTCCAGATGCTCTGTTGTACTCAGCTGTCCCTCAGCCTCTTTATCCTTTAGGGCTACACCAGCAAGATCAGAGAAATCATTAACAACGTTCAGATCCACCTGCAACTTTTTCTTTTCTTTTTTTTTTTTTGAAAAAAACCCTTTATTTCCCTTTCCACATTCCAAAAAAATAGTAGTGAAATGTTATTAAAACAAGAGATTGCATAGTACTCTCTCCCACAGCCCCACATTGTATTTACTCAGTGATGCTCAGACCCAGGCATAATCAGGTGAGCTTCTCAGATGGCAGCAGGACACCTCAAGGGGCTCAAAGAGTTGGGGGGGGCTTGCCAAGGTCAAGATATTTCCTGAGGAAAAAAAAATACTTATTGTTTACAGCCACTTGGTCTTTCAGACTGAAAAGATTTTCACAAGAAGTCTTGGAGACAGTGGCAGAATTCCTCCTGACATGGGGTTTACCCTGCCAGAGATCCCCAGCCTGAGCAGGGGCTGCCCTGCCTCAGGTGGGCTCTGGATCAGGCCCGGCAACTTCACCAAGGCCTGGGCACCGGAGCTTTTAAGGAAAAAAAGATCCAAATAAACAGAACTCCCATAAAAATAATTAACACTGTGCTTCAGGGAAACTCCTGCATCTTGCAAAAAACAAAAGCTGAAAAAGACTTCTCTGTAAAAACACTTCGTGGCTTGAGTCCTGCCACTGAGCCTGAGTGAGTGGCTATTGCAAAATTCACCATGTTTTGCCCATATTCACCAATATTCTTGTCCCATTATTTGCAGAGCAAGTGATTAAACATGGATGAGCAGAGTCTGAAAAGCAGGCACGCACCGTTCCATCCTTGTCTCTCACCTCCTCTTGAGACACCGGTGTGTATTTTGGAGTTCATGCAAGTGTCTAGAAAGGAAACAAAAAAAGGCAAAAAACACTAATCAATGATCCATCAAGGCCTGGAAGCAAAGACATCAATGGCCACCCCGGGGAAGGAGTGCAAGGATAAACATCAGCCGTGCCAAGAATAAGAGATGGGAAGGGGCCTCAGAGAGGAGCTTTGTTCCAGGACTATCACATTTCTAGAGGATTTTTGCTTCCCGTGGCTGCATGTATTAAGGCCCAGTGAGGATTAAACACATCCCTTGCTGCCACACTATGACCGAAATCCTGTCCCAAAGCCTGCAGAAAGATTTGGCTTTGGAAAAGACACAGTTTGTTTTATTCTCCGCTTTTCCTTTTTAACATTTTCCACTGGCACCTTGAATATTGACATCACCCACCCAACCTCTAGCCCCTTTGCAACTTGCTAGGTGTAGAGCATGAATACTTTGGGTTTATCCTCTGGGGCGATGCTGGAGTTGTCCACCTCTATCAGGATGTTCTTATCATCTCTGGTGGCCGGCGCCGGCTGTTCATTCTGAAGGACTTGGGGTAGATTCCCTAAGCTGACATCCATGTCTTTGAAAGCATGGAGTAAAAACACCCCCAAAATGATGGTGAGGAAGCCACAAACTGTCCCAATGATGTCAACCACGGTCATGGTGACCCACTCCTTAAAGAGGATGATGGAAGTGGTGATGACTATGGTGGTGAACAGCACGTAGTAGATGGGGAACACCAAGGAGGTGTTGAAAATGTCTAGAGACTTGTTGAGGTAGTTGATCTGTGTGGTGATGGATGCCACCAGCGTGATGACCAGGACCCAGGTCAGTGGGTGCTGCAGCACAGGCTGGCCAGCAAAGAAGCCCTTGATGGCGATTCCCAAGCCTTTGACCGAGGACACGGAGAAGGCGCCAATCACAGAGCAGATGGTGAGGTAGACGAGGATGTTGCTCTGGCCGTAACGGGGTGCGAGGTAGAAGATCAGGAGGAAGCAGAGAGCCAGGAGGATGGCAGCATAAGCCAGGAAACCTGCAGGAGGGAGAGAAGAACTCAAAACTCGAGCAGGGGGCACAGGGAGCAGTTCGCACTGCCCAGCCCCGAGAGGGAAAACATGGCTGCCTGCATACCTGGCTCCTTCAGCTTGGAAGTCATTTCCTCCAGGGTGGTGACCTCCTCGTCCTCTGGGGCGTGGATCACCATCACAGTGCTGCCCACCAGGCTCAGCAGGCAGCCCAGCTTTCCCAGCAGGTTGAGCCTTTCTCCAAGCAAGTATGAGGACAGAATAGCACTGCACGGGACAGAAAAGCATCAGACGGTGCTTTGCAGTCCTTTAGGGAAGGAACAGCGGCTCAAATAAAGTTAAGAATGCTTCCATATGATACAAGGACACAAATTTGGGATAAATTTAGGATTCCAGTGCGTTAATACACAATCACATGGCATCTACCGACAGCTGAACCTGCAGGGGTGCAGGTGTGACCTGTGGATCACAGCTCTTGTGTCAGCAAGGTGCAAAAATGCTGAATGTTTTAGCACATCCTCAGAAATATTTTCAGGGTCTACAGAATCACTCAGGAGCAGCTGGGCATCATGAAGCTTTTAGTGCTCAAGGAAATTACTTCAAGGACCAGCGTAGAGAAAAAACCTGAACCTAACAACAAAAGAGTTATTTCAATTTTAAGTAAATCATCAGAGAAACTCTGAAGGTACTGGGGCTACAGATAGATCTGCAAAAATATCTAGTTGTTGTCCAAAAAAATTTGGGGCAAGACACCAGGAGCAGTCCTAACATTCAGTTTCCTTATGCATTTCACAATAACAGTTTTTGTATAAAACCTTAAGTACCCAGAGTCATCTATTTTGGTGGGAGTCTCCTATTTAAAAATAAAGAAATAAAGTAGGGTTTCAGCCCTTTTGGCAACAGCCAGAAGCATAAAACCCTACAACATCAGAGGACCCTAAAAGCCTATAAAGGACAGGTGAAAGGCAGTTTGAAAACAAGCCTGTTATTTTTGACTCTTTTAAGTTTTCAGTACTCTTGATTACAAAAACAAAACAAATATACAATAAACCCCCACCAATCCTGAGTTGGCTAAAGAGCTGGAATAAGGAATGAAGTTATGCAGGTATTTGCAATAATTTAACCTGCAGTGTACGTGGCTGCTCTTCACATGCAGCATTTCCAGAAGGCCATGCTGCTTAATTCAGCGCTTCCCAAATGATCCCCCAAAAGGACAACAAAGGTTGAAGTGTTTTTTGGAAAACATTGAGACATTTTTTCCTTGGGGCAGAATAAATCATATTAGCATTCCTTCAAGTCTATTTTAACAACTTGAATAGGCAAACAAGAAAAAAAAAAAGGCAAATTGCAAATTATAGACACAAAAATCACCTTATGAGCACGCTCAGAGCCCCTAGAGGTGTGACAATAGTTGCAGGAGCAAAGGCATAGGCAGCGAAGTTGGCAGCTTCCCCTCCACCCACTAAACAAACACAAGAAAAATAAACACCAGTGAGTTCCAGTGAGCTTTCTGTGTTTTCTCTTGGGGGCTTGCAAACCACTAAACGTGTCACTTGGAGAGTGGGTTTTGCACTGGGGCTGCTAAACAGGGGCAGACAGTGGGTGAAAATCTATTACAAATTAAGAGGGACACCACTGGAGAAGGAAGCCCTCCCATGGGAAGGGCTGGGGGTGCCAGGGCTTGGCCATGCGTGGGGTTAATGAGGGAGGGGGCAGCTGTGGGAGCCCCGGCGCTGGGAGGCTGCTCCTGCCCTCCACTCCGTGTCCCTGGGGCTGTGGTGTCCCTCTATGGCTGGGCTGTCCCTGTCCCCGAGCAGTGAGGGCTGTGCGAGGTGGGGGCACCTTGAGCTGCAGCTGCCACGGTGAGAGCCAGAAAAGAGGGCTCTGAAACACCCTGCAGCCAAATCTCCTGCTCTCTGTGCAGCTCTGATTCCAGTTTGAGGAGAAACTGCAATGCTGCAGTGTGAAAGGAAGGGTTTAACGCTTGTTTTAAGGGAAAGCAGGTTTTTTCAAGGAAGGAGGTGCTACCAACACCTCTTTGTTATCTCCCTGCGCTGCAGCAGGAAACCTTCCCGGAGCCCCCAGGCACTCAGGGGAGGCTGTTTGCCCTGTGCCTGGTACACAGACAGACCTGGCAGCTGCCTTATTAAAACCTGGCTTTTCACGGTTTTGATCAGGTAAAACTGAGCTAGCAAGTCCTACCAGTCCTGCAGGAGGATGGAGAGGGAGATCCTGCGTGGATCACTGCCTCTCCTTCCCCTGAGGAACCTCTGGTGAGGATGGGGGAACTCGACAGAAAACAGGCTTTAAGCACGATACACAGGTTGTTCCACACCTCACTCACAGGGACAGACCCTGGAAAAGCTGCAAACGCAGGGAAACAGCTCCTACTTACTGGTTAACAAGCCAGCCCACCAGAGCCAGTCCTTTAGGTAGCCGTGGCCTCCGTCTCCTGGGGAAGAAAAGAACAGGCAGGAGTTAACAACCATACTCTTCAGAGCAAGAGATGAGAATGGCCCTTTGGAGAGGCATAAATTTTAAGGGGAAGAGTGTGACAAAGAACAAGGAAGAATGGACATACTGCATTGGGAACCAATCCAGTTGTGGTCCTAACCCACAAGCTGTCGGACACAAGGAACTTAGCCTACTGACACTGTGAACCCTGATTTTACTAGGTCAGGGAAAGCCCACGTTTTTGATAAATCTGACCCAACTGGAGCTGTCAGTAACAGCAGTGTTTGGCTTGCCTTGGAGAAAAGTGATGTGCTTTGATAGCAGGAGTGACACCCTGGGACTGAGAGATTACAGTGTGAGATAGGACAAGGGGCAATAAAAAGTTGAACAGAAAGACTTCAGGACATAGGGAAATATCTTTTGCTAGAGCTCGGCCTCTTCTGGTTCCTCAACAACTTCATAAATGCTGAAGTTCAAATGTTATGCTTTGGTATTCCTCAGAAATTGCTGGTTTATTTGTTTTGGGGTTTTTTTGCTTGGTTGGGTTTTTTCTCAAGAACTCATTTTGTCAGCTGCACTTTTCTGTCATTAATCTTCAATTCCTTGTTAAACATTCTGAAAAATAGGGAGGGGTTTGCTCATGTTTTACTCGCTTGGCTCTGCTGTGGGAAGAGATCATGGAGGGAAGGAGGAGAGAGACATCTAAAGTGGAAGCAATATTGATATTTCATTGTGCAAATATAATGCCAAAAAGCAAACCCATCTGTGTTCAGCAGCTGCGTGTGGCCAGCCCAATGGCAGAGGATGGAGATGGACTTTAGACTGGTCTGTGACTCAGGTGCTGTTGGTAGCTTTGCTGGCTGTCTTGGACAGTCACTTCATTCCATGCCTGTGTCCCCCCCATATGGGCACAGAGTAAAACGGAGATGATGATATCTACTTCCTCTGATAAATTATTTTAAGAATTGTTCCTGGGCCAGAACTGGGAAGCAGCAGTATTTTAATGATCATTGCCCTGTTTTGTAGTTATGCAAGTAGGTCAGCTGCCACGTAGGACTTACCCTGCTGCTGGAGCATGTTTGCAATGCTGATGGGATGTGTCCAATCCCACAGTGCGATTCTGCTTTAGGCAGCGCCGCTCCACCACTGCCCATCCATACATATGTGTGTGCACATAAACACACGCCTCGCCCCAAGAGCCTGGCGCTAGAGGAGAGTTATCTGCAGGTTGTTGAGCAACACAGCTCTGAAGGATCCCTTCTGAAACCACAGAGCTCCCACGGAGCCGGCCCGTCCTGCATTCAGACAGCACTTGCTAATGTGATTCAAGCACACGGGGCTGCATCCTTGTCTCGGTGACCTGGTGGCAAAGCTGCCTGATGCTTCAGTCAGAGCAAGAGTGGGGTCACTGCACTGCGCTGCTCTGCTCCGGGCTGGGGCACAGCCCTGAGCTGCAGCTTTATGCAACGGGCCCATTTCAAAGAGCTTTTAGCGCTCTGCTTCCTCCCAGCCTCACACATGTGTGATGGGCATGTATTGTTCTGCTGGTTGGGGCACATCACTTGCTATTTGCGATGTCAGGCAAGGGAATATTGCTTTAGCTGAGCTCTTCCAGTGCAGGACTCTGTAAACTAACTCCTTTCCAATGCCAGGCCTGTAAATCAGCTCCTCAGCTCCCACTCAGCACTGCTGTCTGGGTCTCACACACAAAAATGCATCCACAAAAGATCTTCTTTACACTGCTGACAGAAGACTGACTGTACCCAGAGGTGTTCCCTTGGCGGTGCTGAAATTTGGCTTGTGCGAGTGGTCCTAGGAACAGGTGGTCCTTCCCCCTCCTGCCCTCACAAAAGCCTTACCTGCCCTGGTGCCTCCCTTCTCCACCAGCCGTAGCAGTCCCTTTTTCTTGAGGATGACGCTGCTTCCGATGAGGAAGCTGGAGAAGACAGCCAAGCCCAGGCCAATGTAGAATCCATAATTGCTTTCCAGCCGAGTTATCCAGGAATTATCTGAAGTCGCGTTGTCCTGGACAGAGTCAGCTGGGACAGCACTGCTGATCACTTGGCACACAACCCGGTGGGAAAGGCATGAAAGGGTGATCAGAGACCCTTGGAGATAGAACAGTAAATTACTGACATGACTGTCAGCTGTGTCCCTGCTCCCTTGGACTCATTCAGGTGTCCCCTGCACAGCCACTTGTGCTGTCACCCTAACAGCACATACCAGTCAACTCAAAAACTCAGGACACCTCTTTAGTCTCAGGTGGAAATGGCAGGGTGTTGTCTGACAGATTTAAGGCCTGCAGTTCAAGCATCTCTTTGACACTGAATGTGTCTACACACTGAACTGGAAGGCCACAAGGACCTCTAATGAAGTAATTTGAGTTTCCAAATATATATGCCAGAGGATCTCCACCAAACTCCAATGTTATGGTGTTGAACTAGGCCTTATCAACACTCAAGCTTGTTGATCCAAAGGCTTTGGTGCTTTCCAGACAACTAATCCTCACACCTGCCAGCTCATCTGCAGTTAGAACTTTGGGTTT
The DNA here is from genome assembly GCA_013397935.1 of Dasyornis broadbenti. Taxonomy (NCBI): domain Eukaryota; kingdom Metazoa; phylum Chordata; class Aves; order Passeriformes; family Dasyornithidae; genus Dasyornis; species Dasyornis broadbenti. Next base: position 59,607 of record VZRN01000100.1, read on the forward strand.
AATGAGGAGTGATGCCAGCACTTTGTGACTGTGCATCTCCTCCTGCTCTGTGTGTTGAGCTGTGTCATAGGACAACAGCAGATTCATCTTGGACAATACATTTCCTCTGCTGTTTAATGGATTTTATTCTGCCTATTTGCAGACTGCCTGAGTGCTCCTAAAGCAAACCCAGTCCTGCCAGCGTGGAATGACTGAGAGCAGGCACAGCGCTCTGCTGTCACCACCAGAAGCACTGCAGCCCTGTGGCTCTGGTCAAGGTGTGTTGCTATGTGAGGGTGGGAAAATTGCCGAGTTTCTTCCTCCCCTGACATTCCTACCACACCCAGCACATCTGTCTATTGCAATCCTTACTCTGAGTGTAGTAAAGACGGTGTGACTGTGATCATGAGGAATAGAGCAGTCAGGTGGAGTACAAAAGTCTCTTTGTAGTAAAAGACTTCAGTTTTTCGCCTGAACTCACACAGGAATTACAGAGCAAGTATTTGTGTCTCTGAGGGAGATGGAATGGCTAAACCACTCCCAGCAGTGCCAGGAGCCTGGGTATGGGCCCCACATTTTTCCTTAACCAGGAGCCTGGCTCAGATCTTCTGCAGCTGCAACCCCTGGCCCTGGCACACATAGCTGAGGTTTTGGATCTGAACTGGCTATAAACGTTTCTCTAAAAGAAAAAGTTCCAGTCACTTTCTATATGAGTTTCCAAGGGCTCCCTAATAGTACATTTTTTTTTTTCTACTAGGAAAACATCCTTGATCATGGCAATATTTCCTGGGGAATACGGGGGGAACTTGCCTCCTCGGCTGGGTGAAAATCTCCGCAAGGTACTACCGGGCACAAGCATCAAGGCAGCGGGAGGGGGTGATTACCGACGGGATTAGGTAATCCTTAAAGGAAAATAACCCAACCCCTGGCTTTTCTGAGAGCTCCAACGCTGGCAGAGCATGGTGCCGGCTGCTCGCAGCGCAGGCTGCGTGACTCAAGTTTCCCCATACCTATAAGGACCTCAAAAAAAAAAAAAAAAAAACCGGAAAAAAACCCCAAAGCCAGGAAAAAACCCAAAGCAGAGCAGTGGCAGCCCCAAAGCCGGGGGGGGGACAAGGCCAGGGGGTGCGGTGGGCTCAGCCCCGCGGTTCAAGCAGGAGCGGCCGCCCCGTCCCGGCTCCGTCCCGGCTCCGTCCCGTCCCGGTCCGGTCCCGGCCCTGTCCCGGAGCTCCGCGGGGCCGCAGGGCCGAGCCGGGGCCGGTGCCGCTGCCCCGGGGCTGCACCCACCGTTGCTGCAGCTCCTGTTCGTCTCCAGCGGCTCCATTGCCTTCGTTCTCCGGACGCTCAGCGCATCCCGGGCCGAGGGCAGGGCCGGGCACACCTGAGCCCGCCCCGCTCCTCCTCCAGGATGGGCTGGGCCCTCGCTGGGCTGGGGACACTGGCAGTGCCTGGGTGAGCCTTGCAGGTTCTCGTGGGCAAGCCCGTGTCTGGCCTGCCCCTGTGCCCAGCGCCGTGGCCGCCTGTCCGCTCGCTGCGGTGGCAGCAGCCGCGGGGTTCTGTGACTCCGCACAGAGCCGGGACGAGGCTCCTGCCGCAGTCCGGGCAGGGGTTTCTCCTCTGGAGGGTGTTTTCCTTGGTGCAGAGACTGGAGAAGGCGCTGGGGCAGCCGGAGGGTGGCTCGGAGCTGTGTGAGCCCAGGTGCAGGGTTAGGGGAGCCTGGTGTGCGCTGAGTGGGCTGTGCACACTGTAAAGCCTTCACACGTGTGCCGAGTGTGGTGGAACAGAAATTAACAGTAAACAGGAGAAATATTAGTGGCAGTGTCAGGTTAATGGTTGGACTCGGTGAGCTTAGAGGTCTTGTCCAACCTAAAACAATATAAAAAGGATATAAAGTTGTTAGGGAGCATCCAAAGGAGGGCCACGAAGATTCTGAAGGGTCTGGAGGAGAAGCCATGTGAAGAGCAACTGAGGTCACTTGGTTCGTTCAGGCTGGAGAAGAGGAATCTCCATCAACTCCGCCTCCTACGGCAGCTGAAGGCTCCCTTGCTGATAGTGCTGTGTGAATGTTTTGGAGTGTGTGGCACATCAGTTTTGCCTTCATCCCCACCCTCCTCTGCCGACCTCTCTTCCTGCATTTGTGCTCAGTGGCTGTGTGTACACAGAAACCTATTGCTGATACAAAAGTCCTTTCGTTGCCATTAGCCAGCTTCTGCTGTAGGTCAACAGAGATAAGTAAAACCAATAGTGAAACAATAGCTTTGCTTCAGCAAGCCCAGAATTATAGCTAGAAAGGGTCCCTGTCATAAGGCAATATAAAGATACAAGATTGGCAGGATCTGGATGTGTCTGAAAAATTGCTTTGTTTTTTCCCCTCCGTAAAATAAATTGCCTGTTACTACAGAAATTGCCCTTAGACAGCCTTAGATCAGGCTGCAGCATTGCTAACACCTCATGGCTCCTTCACTCAGTGCCTGATCCTATCTCTGAGCAACTGTTTTCTCCAGCAAATACAATGCTCAAGTGCTTTGTGAGTCATTAGATTTTAATTAAGTCTGTTCATCCATCACAGTCCTGCAGGTCACTGGCTGGGAGAGACTGTGCCAGCCAAATCCTACGTCCTCCCCTTTATCACAAGGCACTTGATAATCAATCCAAATCATGTGGCAGCAAGTTTTGAAGTAGGAAATGAAACATGTGCTAATTCATCAGTGTTCTGTTATCTGTTTTGCAACCAAAAGGGACAAGACCCTGGGCAAGATGATGATGGTGGGATTTGGCCTCTATTTAGAAAATTTACAGGCTGATGCTGGTTAGCAGCTATTCATGCAATATGTGAATACAGGGCTGGTTGCAGAAACCAGTGTGATGGTGGAGTGGGACAAGTATTTGCTGTGTTTGCAGTGCTGATTGCCTGCACTGGCTGGGGCAGTTGTGTCCCCTGTCCCCTCGCAGGCTGCTCTGTCTGTTCACTCTGGTGCTTGGGGCACTCTGAGGTTCTCCCCTTTGCTGGACCTTTTCCAACACCCTGAAGTCTTGCTCATAGTTGGGGAGGCCTAATTGTGGTCTGTTTATGGGCAGTTAAATGGTGTCCAAAGTAATTTCCAAGCTTTTGAGGGTGAACATTGTTGACATCTGTGCTCACTGTGCACAAAGAGGTGTGAAGGAGGCAGCAAATTTTTATGGAAGATATCTGGGGTTAAAATAGTCCTTTTGCTCATGGTGTAGCCTCATGGTGCAGTCAAAAGCAAAAGGCACTTTGGGCCACAGCTTTACCTTCCTCTGTCAGCTTGATTTCCTAAAGGAAAAAGTTAATGTGACCACAGACACGTGTGTTTATCTGCTCCTGTTCATCCCCAAAGATATGAATCTGTGGGCCACTTGTGCCAGATTTGACAAGAGGGGAGACCTCCTAAAGGTGTCCATTCTGAGTCCTGGGAAGAGAGACATGCTGGGAAGAGGTCCCCAAAAGGAGGGGACACTTCAGTGTGAGCTGACTCTATCAGACACGAGGGAAGGAGCGTGCCTGGGTGACACCACCGTGGGAGAAGCTTCAGTCAGAGCTCGCAGTCAGCCCTCAATACAAGCGTGTCACGTATTTCCTTCTCTCTGGCACAGGGACTGCGGGGGGTGCAGTCTGTAAAATCACGAAGTCGCAGGAGTTGCGTTTGATGCATTTAGCAAGGCTGTGTACGGCAATATGGGAGTTAGGAGCCAGGTGGGATTGGCATGAAGCCTTCTGTGCTTAGTCAAAGGCAAGTTGAGACTGAGAGCAATAAAGCAGGGATGCAGCCCATGCCTCTTCTATTGCTCCATATCCTCATTTTAATGGTAAGGCTGCAATTAAGGGAATTTAGCTCCAAGCTATGACCTCACGGGGCTGATACTCACATCAGATGCTGCCTTAAAAATAACTCATCAGAAATCAGGGAGTCTTCCTTAGCCGCTCATCTTTTAACAATGCAGTTCCTCCTGAAATACTGGTTTCCAGGCCAAAACCCTGACTGGAATCCAGGGGGCAGAACAAGGCAGCTTTGCATGCAAATAACCTCTTTAGCAACATGAAAAGGCTGTTCTTCCCCCTGCTCTTGTCTGCTCATCTCTTCTGTTCTGGAAAAAAATGGTGGAAAACTGCTGAGTATCAATTGTCCTCTGTTAAAAATAATGGTGGAAGTATCCTGTTAACTGGTGATGGAAACTTTTGCCCTTGGATGTCTGTGTCTGTGGAAACTTTCTGAACAGCTTTGTTATATTCTGCTCTGGCTCTGTGTAGTTTTAGGGCTCCGAGAAGCTGTTTGCTGCTTCAAAGAGAGGGTGAATCCTTTTTCTGGCAATGATTCGATAGGGTAGGGGTTAAGGGAATTGCCTGGTGTTGGGTGATTGCAGCACCACATGAAAGGATGCCCAAAGCTTGAAAGATTGATCTTTGTTGAGCAGACAGCCTTTAATTCAGTCTGTCTCAAGGTAACCATGTCTGCAGTGGCTGAGGCTGTCATTTGGTGCCACCAGAGTTTAGACAGCACCAACAGGGACAGTTCCCAAGCCTGTCACACCCATGGTGGGTTCCAGTCCTTGCAGTCCTGCCCTCCCCATGCCAGTGCATGCACCTATGGGTCTGTGCTGAGCTGCTGAGTGATCCAGGGTCATTGAGGCCATAAAACACATCCCAGCTTTCTCTCAGGATTGCTAAATACTTTATCCAGATCAGTTCAGCGATCCAGGTCACTGTGGCCCCACAAAGCCAGAGGCTGGCAGAGCTGGAGTGGTGGGCTGGTGATGGACAGCAGTGGGTGAAGTGACATGTAATCAGCAGATCGTTTGTTTGCAGACTTCTTATCTGGAGGCGTTTGCATCAGAACTCTAAATCAAGCAAAGCTAGATGTGAAAGGCACTCCTGACTTGCAGAGGGGGTCACAGAAAGGGTAATTTTGTTAAGCTTTTGAAAGAATAAAACAATCATTAATAAACTGTTCTTTGCGTTGGTGAAGCGCCTTTCATCTGAAGATATAAACATATTTAGGAGCATTAAGATAAAGAAAGATGGGGGCCTGTAACTTCGATACTGCTCCCTTAGGGTTGGTTGTTCAAAATTCAGTCTTGGACCCTAAGACTCAAAGCAAGAATTGCTTCTGGCTCCAGGTGAGATCATGTGACCGTGAGACCCATAGGGCTGGGGTGAGAACTGTGGTGTCCATCATGCAGCAGCTAAAATTAGTTTAAAAAAAAAGAAAAAAGAAAAAAAAAAAAGAAAAAAAAGAAATCTTGATGGGATAAAGGATGAAACCAAATCAACCTGCTCAGGATCAGTGGCTGAGGAAGGAAGAAAGTCCTGCTCTCCTCTCTGCCATTCCCTGTTACTAAACCATGTTGAAATCAGTAAACATTGGGCAACTTTGAACCATCCCACAGTCCTGCATAGCAGGACGTCACCCACAGAACTGCAGCACATCCTCACTTGGAGCACCCTGCAAAGATCAACAGAGCGGCCTGGTCATGGTGTAAAGTTCACTTCCAATTTTATGTGAAGAATCATTGCATTCCCATTCCTCTTAAGCTAGGAAGCTGCTCCCATGAAGAAGCCTTGGGAAGAAGCTACAAAAGGGCACCCCAGTTACAGGTTTGTTACATGGTTTTTGTTACCAGTTACAGGGTTTTAACTGGAGCTGATGAGCACAGGAGTCCAGCTCCCACAGATCCATGTCAGTTGTTTCACCCTAATTCCTCAGCTTCCAGAAGATCTTTTCCCCTTGATTTCCACTGCTCTTTCTGCAGTCGACAACCACGGCTGCTCCTTGGATGCTTTCAACACAAAACTAAGAATGATTTCAAATGGAGATTTGGGAAAATAATAGCAAGGAGAATCTCCTGGAATAAAAAAGGCCCCTGTGGAGTTGACAAGGATGCAGTAATGAGAGGAAATTGGCTCCTCAGTTTAGCTTTGGGTAGAGCCTGCCAAAATCTATTGGAAATAATTACATGATTTTCCCTCCTCTGACCCTCTATACTAAAACAAGTTTTGAAATGAAAAAATGTCTTGTGTAAGGAAGTTTTTCTCAAAAATCATTAGCTTTTTGATAGGAAAATATGTCTGTTTTGGTTGGCCACAAAGGCTTTTTTTTTTTTCCCTTTAGTTTGTACAGAAGCTCGACATTTGTATCAACTTAGCTTTCATTTTGTGCCAGGTGCAATTGAAGCCTCTCCCCGAATAACAGTTATCACAATGATGATGACACCACACGGTAAATTCTGCCCATTTCATGAATGAGCCCAATTTTTTATTTCTCTTCATCACAAAAGTCATCCCACATTTGTTGTACACACTGTTGGTTGCTGTGTTACGGGACATTATCACCAGGTATCAGATGCTTTACTCTTGCAGAAGCACTTCTAATGGAGACAGAAGCTTCTGTTGGCTGAATTTTAGAACAACAGCAAAAAATAATAATACAAAACCAAAATATCATCTTCAGCTGCATAGCAAATATGGATCAAAAATTTAACACTGTATCAGATCACAAGCGTAAATATACCTCACCATAAATAAAGTTCATTGTACAAAATAACTCAAGCAGCTTTTCATACAAATATGGTACATTTGACAACAGTTTTTGAGAATATTTTCTTGGTTTTTTTACACCTTCAATTCTTTTCTTTTGTTCTCCAATACACATGAACCCACTGGACTGGAGTAATGCAGGAGAAAAAGGACTAATGTTGTTCAATGCTACTAAGTGCTATCAGAGTTTAAAAGAAAAACCACTGAAGTGCTGAATTTGAATTTGCTTCCCCTTTCCACTGTAGCATTGAAAGTCAAGTGTAGCATCATCCCAGAAAAGCATGTGCACTGCCAACAGTCACATTTTATAATGGCAAAGCCAGAGGGAACATTGAAATAGCCCAGTCTGACTTCATTCATGACACAGGCCATCCCTTCCCTCCCCTGTAATTCCTGTATGGAGCCAACAAATTGTCTATGAAGTAGACATTCCAAGTGGTGGCTGGTGAGTCCTGGGGAATTTGCAGACTACTTCAGCATAAGCAGGAATATATAGGTAAAAAAGCAAGTCCATCGTCAGTGGACTTGGGAGTATTCAGAGAGGGGTCAACATTTCCCTAGGAAAAGAACATCAGAAGTCTGCAGATTATAAAAGACTGAAAAATACAGGACTGAAGCACATCTGCAAGGAAGACTCCCAAACTTGGCAGGAAGTCTGCAAGTGTGGGGGATATGCCTGAACCCCTGGCAATCTGTTACTATTTAGCCCTGCTGTTACAAATCTGCTCCCGATCTCCATTAACTATTATGACCTTTAAAAAAGCATGGGAGGAAATAAAATCCATTTTCATGGAGTTGTTTAAAGAGCTAAGCCTGGACCTTTCTCCTACACAGACACGGAGGGTGAGAAAACTGAAGCTAAGGAGTATTTGAATCCTTGAGATAATCAAAGGACAGTAACATCAAATCTCAGAAATTAAGACTGTGATTATTACTAGCTGATATCTCATACTACTTGAGCAACACGGCAAAAGAGCTGCATACACTCTACAGTCAAAACACTTTACATTTTGTTCATGCACTTTGACATTTTGCTCAAAACATTTAATCCCTTGGAACCTGGAGGGATTTTACATTTTTGCTAGCAAATCCGAGGGCAACAAATAGATTTCAACTACCTGTTCTTTCAAGTACAACCTGTACAACAACTTTCCAGTGCAACCGTGTTTTGAAGGGTTTCAGGGAATTATGGCAAAACTACAGGAAAAGAATGCAAAGGGATTTGCAGGTTTAGGTGAAATATCTCATGACTCACTCCAGACCTAAACTGATGAAAACAGGGATTTAAATTCACCTTACTACATCCCACTTTGTCTAGGTAGCTGAGACTGGGCCATTTGGACTGGTTCATCCATTTGTAGCAACTTCTTGTTCATGCTGGTTTCCAAGAAGACTCCAGCAGTCCATAGCATGTCAGACGCACTAGGACATTAAATTTGTGCTGTGCCTAGAGGTGGCTCTGAGAGCCAGACAGGGACTTGTGCCAACTTTTCAGCAACACTTTCATACCAAAATAACAAGCACTTACTATTTAGGTCAGGAGAAATAGGATCTTGGTCGGATCTATCTTCCTCACATCTTGTTTTCCACAAAAAATAAAGTGCTTGATTCTTCTCTTCCTTTTAAAAATATATATCTTTAGATACCCTCGCTCCAGTAGTGTAGAAGTGTTGGAACATGATGGGATACCAGAACTGACATCCTCAATGGAAGAGTAAACAGACAGCAAGAGCTTGCAGGGTCATCAACTCCCAGATGCTCTTCTGCTGCTCTTCCTCATGACATGGAGGAAAGAACTCGCCTTGTTGGGCTGGGTCCTTCCCTGCCACTCCAAGATTTCAGCCAGACTTCCTGAGATTTCATTTTACTTTCAGATTACTGTGCTGCACAATTTCCTCCCTGCAGCTGAAATGTCTTTCTCAGTGATTAAAGGAAACTCAAGGTGTGAAAATGTCCAGCACTTTTCACATGTGGGGTATTTATTGATTATCAAGGGAGTAGGTGATGAGAGTCTGGGAGCACAAATTCATCCCACCCATCAAGTAGTTTGCTGGCTGTTGTTTCCTAAGACAAAAACTCCAGCTGGGACATTTCTACTAACTAATTGTATGTTCCCTCTGAGAGAATAAATGCCCAGGCTCTGCCTTTTTAACATCTGTAACAGCATGCAGTTTACAAAGCATGATGAAATGCATGAAACAAAAACGTATTATCACATCTGTATACAGCAATTATCTGCTGTGGCCAGGCTGAAGCTGAGGAAACACTGCCAGTGGTGAGGCTGGCATCATGTTCTCTCAGAGCATGTGGTTTGACCTCTTTTCACATCAAGCACAAGCTTTTGTATCACTCAGTGACACTACTCAGGGGAAGCAGGTTACACCAGGAGTTATGAAACCCTCCTGGAAGTTCCACCTGAATTTGTTCTCACTATCCAGGGATCTTAGATTAGCAGAGTGGGAAGAGGAAACAGACTCCAGTGTTCTCTCTGAACATCTCTGAACTTGGAAAATTCTGGGTATTTTTTAAAGCTTATCCTCTATTTTACCTTTTCTAAACAATCACGTCATTTCTGAGTGATGGGAAGTTTCCTAAGCCCTGCTGGTAGTCACCATTCTCTGGAGAAAGGTATTTGGTCGCTGTGCCACCAGGAATTTCTCTAAACCAAGGGCAAATAGCATCCCAGAACACACACAGATCACACAGCCTGGCCCTCCTCCTTGGCTGAGGAACAAAGATCCCCTGTGTTCAAGGTAACTACACCTGCACCCTGTCAGCACCAGTGACTATTTCCACCCAAATTAATACGTTTGAGAGCACATTCACATGAATGCAGCCTCTTCTGTAGTCCACAGGAAATCTGGTTTCGTCCATGGAAGATGTGTCTTCGGGGGAGAACCTCTGCTTTAAAATAAATGGACATCCCATAGCACAGAAAAGCCAGGCTGTTTTCTCTTTCCCCAGCTCTCTGAAGTGCTGAGGAGTTATTTGGTGACTGCATCATTGCCATTCTCAAGCCCACATGCCAAAGCTCCCCCTGCAACTGCTGGAACAGCCAAGGACTCGGCAGAGAGCACAAAGCTCACCCCAGCCTGGGCCAGGCAGCCATCCACAATCAGCCTGGGCCAGGCAGCCATCCACAATCAGCCTGGCAGGGCTCCTCTGCACCCAGCACTCCATCCTCAGGGCGCTGCCATGGGATGACATCCTGCCTTCATCCCCTCTTCCCCTCAAAGGAAGGGACTGCCTTCAGCCCCTCCTGCTCCGTGGCTGGTGGCACATGTCACGGGGATGTTGATTTGTCCCTCTGCTTCTGCGGTGGGAGCGGGTTCCCGGCGCCGTGGGAGCGTGGAACTCTTCCCCCGAGGCTGCAGTATGGCTTCAGAGTGATGTGTGGACTGGGTGAATCACAGGGAAAACCGGACCACTTCATGGAAGAAAAGCACATTTTGCCCGCCCACCCCCACCCCCCCTCAAGTCTGAAAGCTACGAGTAAAACTGATCACAGGGATGGTACGGAGGAACATGCACTCAAACGGGGCTGAGGGGAAGATGTGTCCTCGTGTGGAGAGGCAGACCCAGCCTCACTTCCTTGTCAGGCCTCACCCCATCAAGTTTACCCCTCCCAGCTGGTTTGGGTTCAGTCCCTGCTCCCTTCCCAGTGTCCACATTAGCAGGTGGTGGCCAGCGACTGGTGGATGGGGGGCTGGAAGCAGCGCACGTGTTCCACCGTGGAACTGTCTGTTTCCACTGACTTCATGTACTTGTTCAGGATGGCAAAAATCTCGTTGTTCAGGATCTGGTACTTCCTGATCCTGTCGGCCATCTTCTTCAAGGGCTGGAGGGATGGTGAGGGAGAGAAACAGGACATGAGGGGTCTTATGTCATCTGAGCAGCCAGGAAGTAGCAGAACCTGTGCCCTGCTGCTGGGAAGCTCTGCTAAGGCAAAGCAGCTCTAACACATGTTCCTGTTCCACTTAGCACCTCGCAGGGACTGGTGACTCGCTTCATTATTGGGTTTGATGACTCAAGACAGAGCATTAACAAGATCAGTGAGTGGTCCTAAGTTAACCGTTCTGAAGTCTAGACTCCCAGCTGCTTATTGATAAAGCCACAGGATGGTTGCTGGAAATACCAGCTCCTCAGGTCCAGCTTCCCAACCCCAGGAAGAAGGGAAAAGCTTTGGGAGAAAAAAGATTTGATTTTCAAGCCAATTAAAACCTTGGCCACTCTGCTGAGACTGCAGATGGAAACCTTACAGCAGGGGCGTCCAGTAAGAATGAGATTAACACCAGGCTTTTTTGCACACCAAAAGTGTGCTCGTTTGGGTCCTTTGGGACCTCACCCTTCAACTTACCACGTTTTTTATGATTTCATCCTTCCCATCCTGCCTCTGCACCTTCAGCAGGTGATAGCAGAAGTCAAAGAGGTCAAAGCGCCGTTGCTGTCCAAGGAGAACAATGATAGAACAACCTGCCCAGTTCAGACCATCTCCAAAGCACTGCCTGGAGGGAGGACAAGGTGATGGGTGGGGAGAGATGACAGGATAGAGTTAGGCAAGAGAAGCACCATGGCACCAGGAACTTTCTTTGGTGAATTCCTAGGGAAACCAGGTTCAGTCCTGCTCCTAGGAAGTGAGTATACACCTGGAGAAAATGAAGTCAGAAGGAGATATACAGAATTACACCCAGGCCAGGCTGGGTCAATCACAGGTAAGACAGGTGAGGACCTAGTGTTGGGTTGTTGGCCCATCTACCCATCTCCTGCTGTCACCTTGGGCACGTCCCTTCACCTTGCTCTTTTCTCCAGCTGCTCTGATACAAAGCTGAGCATCTCTTCGCATCCACGCCCAACAAAGTCCTTTCCTCAAACACCCACATTCCCCCTCTCCCTCCTCAGTGCCAGGAGCTGCCTGGGGACACTCACTCTGCCGTGAACTCGTTGGTGCCCACGGGGATGCAGTACACGAACTGCATGGCGCTCCAGAGCCGGTGGAACTCCACGCACTCGTCCACGTGCATGACCCCGTTGGTGGGGGGCGGCCCGCGCCAGATGGGGTCCTGCAGGTAGCTCCGGATCCGCGTCAGGATCACCTCGAACATGGAGAGCCCGCAGCACAGCCGCTCCTTGGTCAGCAGGTCCCCTTCCCGGGCGATGGCAATTTGCTGGGGACAGGGACAACAGAGGGACAGAAGTGAGGATGTGACCCACGCCCGCCCTCTCGCCGGATTTAATGCTGCCTGGGCTCTCCCCGGCTCTTTCGCCTCTGGGAGGTCCAACCTTACCTCTGATGGCTGCTTCCATGGCACTTCCCACCAGAGAATACTCATCCCTCAAACAAGAGACTTAATATGGTGCTCCACTGTGTTTCACCAACCTCAGTATCTTTTGGAGTAACTATGTACGTCAGAACACCAGAGCTGAAGGCAAAGCTCTGACCAGAAATACTGATCCTTAATTCTGCTAGCATGCTGCTCTGTTCTGTTAGTGCTACTCAGCATGGCTGGGCTTCATTTCATGATTTCTGCAGATTTTGAAGATAAAACAGGAGAGAACAGGGACATTTTGCTTCCCAGGACATGGCCATCATCTCTTCAAAATGTAGATAGCCTATGGCTTTCCTGATGTCTTTTGTAATTAGGGTTAAAAAGCTCTGAGGAAGATGAGAAGCCACTGCAAACTTGATACTGGAAAACCCGTGGTTTATAAGAAAGCCAAATGAATATTTCCCAGATGTGGAAGCTTTACAGGTGTGGATAATTTCTGTGACATCCCCGTTCAGATTTAGATATACAAATCTGGAATAGCTCCGCTGGATGAAGTAATTTTGGCTTTTACTCTAGAGGAAAATTAAAAGAGAAATAACTTCATTTCAGCCCCATTGCTCCCCCAGAGGACAAAAAAAGGGGGATTTAAAATAAACAAGCAGGGCCTTCCCAAGCTTACTGAGTGGTGCAAGCATGGGGGTCTCTCACTGCTCTGGCATCCTCTCAGCTGCCCCATTTCCTGCTGTTCCACTGGCAGGGCTGACCTTTTCTTTGCAGTGCTGCCAAAAATAACTCAGGAAATGGGAGCTGAGTGCTGTCAGAGTCGTGCCCACAGCTGTGAGAGGCTCTGGCTCTGCTGCGCTTACCTCGGCAGAGGAGCGGCTGCACAGGCAGCACCTTTTACCCCTTTCACCACTTTGGAGCAGGCACACAGAACAAGCACGACATTTACTGAGGCCCTGCCTATCCCAGAGGACTTCCTGGAGCTTTAAGCAGTTTTTAAGCATTTGCTCCATTTGCAGCTGTCCCTGCAATGCCTATGAAAATGTTATCCCAATCAGTCACGATGGGGACTCAGAGCAGCTGGGACAAAGGGCAGGCACATGTCCTGGCCAGACATTAAGAACATGAATTATGCTCGGTTTACTTGGGTCATCCTCATTCCACTCTGAAAAATGCATGCATGTGCCTGCACATCCCCGTTCCTGATTATCAATTTATGCTGGCAGTAACCTCAAGCATTTTTAGTTTGGTGGCTCTTGAAATCAGAAGCATTTCAATTCTTGCTTGTGTCACAATTTCAAGGATGTTCTGGCGACCTCAGCTCAATTAGTGTTCAACCAATAGCAAATATCAAGGGAAAGCTGTAGTGATGTGCAGAGGCCACACTGGGCCTGGGATCCCTCGATCTGTTGAATGCAGGAATGGCATCACTGGTTCCCTGGCACACACCTGCATGTGTTTGTTCAGCAAAAAAGATTCATTTTATCCAGCTTTTTAGCTAAAGGCTGTCTACTGTCCCTCTCCTCACCTGCTCCAGAAGCTCTTATGGGTACGGATCTGCACACACCGATCTATCATGGCAAAATGAGGACACAGTAGAAACAGAGCCATTTCAAATATAAATTAGGTGTTAGCATTACTGTTTGCTAAAATATAGTGATAAAAGGGATACTTTTGAGAACGAACTTCTCCAGGCATCTTAGCACACTCTTTCTGAAGAAATCTTAATTTACAAAGGGATGCATCTGGTTTTCAGTGGAGGCAGTGCCACTCAATTATGCACATTCCCAGACAGAATTTGGTTCTAAAATTCATCACAGTAAGACCAGTCTTTGATACAGGACTACAATCCTAGGGTAGATATCTTAACATAGGCAAAGCAGCTGGAGAGCTGTTGGTCTTGTGGCCAGAGCTGCCTCACAGTCTGGGGTCCCCCTGATCTCTGAGATCAGGAGAGGAAGGATGCTCTCTCAGGGTGAATTGTCAAAGGATGCCACTGTCTCATTATTTCCAGTGAAGAAACCAGACCGACCAAGCACTTTTGAAAATCCCTTACTAAATACCTTTATGGTCAGCATTAAAAGGGAGAGGATTCCTTTAATGAACCACTTTGACCCCCCTGGTTCTTTATGAATGATCCATCAAACAGCTGCTTCTGGATTTCCAACGCAAAATAATTATTTACAACGATCATTGAAAGTTTTCCTGCCATTGCACAAACCCAGTTTTGATTTTCCTGTTTTTGAATCTCTTTTACAACCTGTTTTCTGGTGATCTTGCCAGAACCCTACCCAAAACCTGCAAAAACCAATAGATCCCCACTATCTCTGGCTCAGCTCCTTCATAGCATGGAATTCTATAATATTCATGGGGCCACCTTTTGGGAGAGGCATCGAGCAGGCAACTTCTGCTTAGATGACAATTGCTACAAGGCATTTATGCATTCTGCAGGAAAAAAATCCTGTATGGCCTGTGTCCAAAACTGCATTTCCAAAATGCATGTCCAAAACTGCATAAAAGGAGCAAGCTTAGAAGCTATGGAGGCACCTATAGAAAGCAATTTTTGTGTTCATTTACATCTGAGCTTAAAAAAAAAGAAAAATCTGGTACCCAACTGTACCTGTGTGATGAGTATGGGAACAGTTTACAGAAAAATTACTTTTTAGTGGGACATGAAATACCTGTTGTTTTCATCACCATTATAACTACAGCAGAGATAAGCAACAAGTGGACTCTAATAGCAGAATATAATGATGATTTTGCATGGAAAGAAGGAGAGATAGAAAGACCAACACAAAGACACAAAAACACAGAGGTGAGTTCTTTTTCTCGAGTGTCTCCTTTAAAAGGAAGTGTCTACAGAGTGAGACAAAGTCCTCAGTTTTCCAGCCAATTTCTCTGTTTCAGATGATTTCCAATGGTGCAAAGTTCAAAATGTCCTTGATCCATGAGAAAAAAAATACAAGAAAAAAAAACCAACCCCTTTCTGCCTGCCACAGATCTGTCACCTCCTACACCAGCTGAGTGTTCGTTCCATTCTCTCATCAGTACATTACAGGAAAAGGGTGTTGATTCATTTGATACTTTGAAAGATTTTTATCCCATCAACCCCAGTAAACGGGCACTTGAAGTTTGATTATTACTATCAACGGAGCTCAAATTTTGCCCATTACACTGATCAGTCTACGGAGATATTTTTAACAGCACTGAGTTTCTGCACAAGAGATCCTTCCCAAGCTGAGACCCACGTCAAGAAGATACTTAAATGGAGCCGTAATTTTAAGCATGTGCTGAAGCTCTAAGCATGTGCTAGGAGGGAAACCATTCTCAGATATATTCCTTGACAGGGATGAGCTCAAATGGACCACACTGCAGTCCTAAAACGGGATCCCCAAAAGTGATGGCAATTGATTGTTAGGACAGCCCTGCAAAGTTTCCCTTCAAATCACTCCAGCAATTCTCCGTCTTTTTAAAGTGGAGAAGAAGAGGGTTTTGGAGTTTTTCTGATTCAGAACTGGCTTCTAGCACACTTGCCTTACAGCTCTCTGCCAGCTCTCCTGACTGAAGGCAGCAACACACCATCTCTGGACCCGCTCACAAATTTCCCTTCAGAGCGTTTGCTCGGGCAAGGATTCGGATTTGCTCGTCCAATCGATGTTTTGGGGAAAAAAATCAGTCA